>VFFE01007674.1:2136871-2272218 GCA_008921705.1 Burhinus oedicnemus | reverse complement strand
TAGCTTACTACTCCAGGGAGTCCCATGCCACTTGTTAACTTCTACCTTTTCATTTTAGGTGCCTGCAGCTTTGCCTCTGGTCACTGCAGAAGGTGTGGCAGGCTCCCTCACGTGCCTTGAACGATGAAAGAGCTTGTCAGCGGAAAGACGGTAAAAATGAGCTGGCTTTGATTAAAATCTATTAATACTGTTGAATGGAAAGGTCTGCAGGCTCTTCCCAGGAAGACAAAAACCACAGAAACAGCAAGAGAACACAAAGCTGTGAAGAGGGGAGTGACAGGAAACCAGGAAAGAAGAGGAGGAAGAGAGAAAAGGAGCTTTCAAGGATCAGCAATTGAAACCATCCAAGAAGGTTGGGAAGAAAAGGAGCCCAGGTGTGTAACCAGCTCTGCTGTCCATCTCTCAACACTTTGAACACTGCTCTAAATATATGAAATATTTCTGTGATGCACAAGATGGCCCCAGGTAGGAAGCTTGCTCATGTGCTTCGAAGAAAAATGTATGTCAGGAGAAAAACACCAATCCAAATTTTGCAGTTTTAATATGTTGAAGCTCTGTTTATACAAGGGTAATCAGACACCCTAGCAAGGTCACAAAAATCACAGAGCTGTGAAGAGGGGAGTGTAAGCAAAACCAGAAAAGAAGAGGACAAAGAAAGAAAAAGAGCTTTCAGGGATCAGCAATTAAAATTGAAAGGGCAACAAAATCATGCTTATTCTTGCTTTTTTGGTTTTATCACTGCTTTCTGACTCATCACTGTAGGTGCCAATTTATTTTTATTGGCTGGATTTCCCAGCACAGCCATGACTTCTGGGCTACTAGGGGCATGATGTGGTCCTGGCACAGTTTTGGCAGAGGGAAGGCAAGGTGAGATGTCTGTGCCCTGCTGCTCTTGCCAGCGGATTTCAGTCATACAAAGCCGAACCATAATGAAAAAGGGCACTGCAAGGCACCTGCCCACTGGTGGCTGGGGCCGAGCGCTCCCCACACCAGCCTCAGACCCACCCATGTGCGAAAGGGTTGGTCTGTCATTCAACACTTCAGGTGTGGAGCACTGAAGCCTGCAGTGCCTGTCCTCTGCCTTGTACTGGGGGTGCAGAGGGTGCAAGAGGCATCCCACCCCTGGCAGGAGGCTTTGCTGGCTGGTTCATCAGCTTCATGAGCAGATGAGAGACGGCTCCATGACCAAACTGCAGCTTCCCAAAGTCTAGGTTAATAATGTCCTACCAATGATAGCATGATTCCTTCACCCACCAATATTTTTCAACATAAAAAAGAGAGAAAATACTAACAAATAGAATTTATAATAAGAATACTAATGAAGAAATATTTTCCATCAGATAAGAGGAATGTCTCCAGTCTCTTTATCAGGGTCTGCCAACTAATCTGTGGTGGAAGAAGACTTTTTCATGTGCTAAACTGCTTTCTCACTAATCTTATTTTAAGAAAAGTAACATAATGAGGATGTATTTGGGGCTCTTGGTATACTTTTCTTAAAGCCAGGCAAAAAGGAAATCTGGTACTTGTTTTATTGCTACTGTAGTGCTTTGTCTGACAGCTTGATGTGAGAGCAGACATAAAGAGTGTAGCTCATTTGTGTATAAGATATTTGTCTTAAAGGATCACAAAACAATTTTATTCTCAAACATGATCTGACTGGCTGGCATGGATCCTCTAAAAACAGCTTGGAAATGCAGTTCTTGTAGCAGGGCGGTATTTTTTTCTGGAATCTCCTTCTAAATGTTTTTTTTTATTAGCTAGCTCCAGGGTTTGTTTTTTTTTTTTTTCCTAAGTTGTTTAATAAATCTGTGAAAATTCTCAAGCCTTAAGTTCTGTCTCCTGACAGAGTGACCAAGGAAAAGCAATTTAGCTTGCGTGGCATTTGAGCAAGCTACTGCCCCAGAAAAATAAAAAGTGCTTTATGAGTGTATCTCACAGTCTTGTAGCTGGGTATTTAGGCAGAGTTTTGAAACCAGTGAGTGGACAGTGACCCATGGGGTTGCCATAATGACTCTGAGAGTGTTGTATTGACCCCTATGACAGGCTGGATCACATTAAGGGCTGCAAGGAGGTGCATGCTCTGACATTCATTCGGAGCATTCAGACATAATGTTAGCTATGAGAAATGCCTTTCTGAATTCAGGGAGATAACTCGTGCAGTGATGATTAATGCTTTTTGACTTGGGATCATAACATTCAAAAACTTGTGAGCCCAGTGACAAAAGTACAGTTTTCCTCATCCCTTCCATGATACACACCAGAAGAAAAACACTAGGTATAGGTATTAGGCCACTGGAAGAGCCATGAAAACACTGCAGTGTTGAGGAATTCGTTAAAAAGCAACTTTGACATTTTGATGAATGGATAAAGTTCACTAATTGCATTTTGCTTTTTCATCTGAAATCTATTAAGTTTTGCATGTTCCAAATGTCAGGTACATTAGGTTGGTTTCCTGAAACCCATGAGCAAAATGATAAGCTGTCAGATTCCCTCTTCATCTTATGTTTGCATAAGGTCTTTTTCCCAGCTGATCTCCGCTAGAGTTACTGATTTCTTTAGTTTCAGCTGGAGTTACTCCTGTGGAGTCTTTCTGTAGTTCTGTAGTATGATTATGAACTGTTTAGGGTTTCTTTCTTTTTTTTAACAGATTTGCTGACAGGATACTACCCCCCAACATTAGGCTTTTTTCCTGATACCCCAGCATGCTGTTGACATCCCAGGAAATCCCAGTGTCTTGCCTCCTCCCAGCTCCTTGTCCCCCCAGCGCCAGGCACCACTGCCTGCCTGGGGCAGGCAAAGGGCTGTCCTGCTCTGCCACGTGGTCAAGGCCACCTTCTCCTCACCATCAGCCTCCGCAGCTCGCAACAGCCTCATGCCTGCCTCTGCAGGAATAGGTCTGGGTAGATGTATGCAAATGAGAGGAGTCAAAGAGGCTGGGAGTGCATAAAGTGGAAAATATTTAGACAAATTAATGAGCAGTTGCTACAAGTGAGTCACCAAAGTATGCACACTATCACAGAGTGAGATTTGTATTCCGCTGGGGAACTGGCTATTCGAAGTGCAAATCTGTAAGCTTTTGCAATGACACCCCTTAGATAGGCTTACGTTGTGCTGCAGTGGTCCACTTGTCTCCTCCAGCCACTGTTTGGGAGTCCCATGCCTTCGTGCAGGAGAGAGCCCAGCTTCTGCTTGGGGCTTTGCAGGAGCCTGCTGCACACTGAATCCACCAGCAGATCTGTGGGAGCACTGGGGCCGTGCTGAGCACTTTGGAAACCTGGGATCATCAGGGAAGTTGTGCACAGCCCTCAGGCCTGATCCAGAGTTCCATGAAGTCAATGGGAGTCACTCCATGGACCTGCCTGGCCATGTACCCCTGGGGCAATATGGGTCCCAATGGGCTGCTTGCATGGAAACAACTCCACCTTCATGGAACTCATGGCAGGACCAACTGCTTTTCTCCTGTTGCTACTACCTTTTAGTGGCAAGGATTCAGAGAGAAACAAACAGCCTATCTGCATCTTTATGGTTCTGCGACAGTACTTTTTGAATGGCAGTCTCCTCCCTGAGCAAGGACAAGAGAAATAAACTTGATATTAACTACAATTCAATGTACCACACAGCAGATGGAGTTTTCTGTTTTGACATGCAACAACTTTCTGTCCGAGAAACGAGAGATGGCATAAACCCAACCACAACACCAGAGCCAAGCACCCATGAAAGTTGCCTTCTGGATCCAAGTGTTGGAGAGCTCTGGCAGGCCCACCTATCGCGGAAACAGATGCGAGTAACTACTAACTGACACAAGCTAGCTGCCCCATCCTAGATAATGCTTGAAGATTAATCACAAGGTTCTGAATCACTTTTGTGTTTGGTTTTTTTTAACTTGACCTTTTGTGAGATTTCCACCACATGTGGGTAGAATATCAGGACTGTGATATGCAAAGAAACTACATGGAGGAAATCTCACTGCCACTCTGAAAGTGTTTGGTGTTGGGACTGGCAATGATTAGGCATCAAAGTGGCACAACAACAGGTCTGTACTTGGACAGATTAAATGGGGAGAAATCAAGAGGTAAATAATTGTCTTATGTGTTCCAATATGAGAATCAGTAATAGTGCTACTAATTGGTCCCAGGCAGCTTCATATGTCCCCAAACCTCTCAGTTCATGATTCAGGTCTATCTCATTTTCCTCCAGGTTTCAATCAGATAAGTATTATCTGAATTCACATGAAGGAGTGTTATGAGCTAGTAGTCAGCTGTTCACCTATGGCTGAATGTCAATGCCCATGACAAAAAAAAATTGTTGTATCCTTCACTCATGCATGTAAGTGTAGATCCTCTGAAATCACTCAAACTGAAATGGAGTTACAAAAGCCAAGTATTTAAGCTACAAAGGACATTGGCATCATTGAGATGCAAAGTGCTGCTTAAAGATAATTCATTACCAGTACATTGCTGTGCTCCTGGCCAACTGGTTACTGTTAGATATCTCTAAAAGTAAGTTATTCTCATAGAATATACAGTATTCAATTTTGTGCATGTTTGAAAAATATAGTGAGAGTGGGCTAAAATTTCACTATAACCATGGCTTGTTCTAGTGTCCTGGGAATTTTGCATCAGTTCAGGATGACTTCTGTTCTGTTTAAGCTTTAGTGTCCATAAATCTTACAGATTCATCAGATGAATTTTTTATTGTGGAAGAGAATCCTGTTGCTAGCAAAATCTTGCAATTAAGTACAGGGCTGCAATCAAAACATATGTAATGAATCCCTAGGCCCCAGACAGGAGAAGGGCAATGTGCTGAAGAGTATTACCCTTGCTAACATTGCTCCTTACTTGCCTGCTTTCATTAACATTTGTTGAACTGTCTGTCCCCAGGCACCAATACTTTTAATGTTTAATAAGATTCCATTAAAACCACCATTAAATGAGTGGCGAGGTTGCAAGGTAAAGCACTTTCTAGTATGTGGTGTCAAATGTAAGTTTGCCCATACAATCAAAGCTTTGCGCTTTGCATTTGAGAGGCTGGACTACAGTCCTCCACATGACAACATAATCACACACCAGGTTTCATTCAAGGCATCTAACCAGAACAAACATAAGGGCAAAACTGTTTGTGCTCAGTGTCCAAAGCGGTCTCCAGCAGTCGCTTTTATCCCCTTTGTCCAATATCCAGTGGCATGGCTCTCAAGCACGTGCAGACTCAGGAAAATCACAAGCGAGTTGGATGAGGAGTACCACTTCATTTAGCTGCTAGGGCCCACACAAAGCACAATATGCCCCTGTCAGTGCGTCAGCCAGGGCAAACCATGCACCATTCATGGTGCTGGTGAGACAGAAATGCTGATATACCAGTTTCACTCACTCCATGCTCTCCAGTGGACTCTCTGAGCTAATTAATGCCCTGGAGAAGTGTCCCTTAAACCTTACACACAGAAGAAAGTAACAGTCTATATATTTATGGGTGGCTCGCCATTTTATGTCCTCAGCCTCCTAACCTGAGAGCTGCTGGTGCGCCCAGCTCCCCACAGAGGAAGAAGGGGGACGTGTGCTTTGAGAGACCACTGGCGCTGGGGCTGTGTGTGCTCTCTTCCTGCTCTCGTACAGCAGCATCCTTTTGCAGGCCGCACAGGAAGATTTTGGGGACTGCAAGGACAGCATAAGACACATTTCGGGGATCCCGTTGCTATAGTGCTGTGTATTTAATATTATTCAAAGCCTGCGATGGTGAAGTAACATCATCCTGCATTTCAGAATTGACAAGGGTTTCCAGTAATTCCTCTCTCTTCAGTCAAAGGATGGTAACCCTCACCACAGGTGGCTGCAAGTTTAAACCATTTATTTGTACTACACTCTGGAGGTATTTGAATTTGACTTCAGACACTCTGACCCTGCTGATCTAAACTCTGAATCTAAGTATTATGAAGTGTAGGATCCAGGTAGTCTGTTGTACTGGGTTTGGTTGTGATGGAGTTAATTTCTTCATAGCAGCTGGCATAGTGTTATGCTTTGGATTTGTGACCAAAAGAGTGTTGATGACACATGGATGTTTTAGCTATGGCTGAGCAGTGCTGTCCAGTTGTCTATGCAACACACCACGTACTGACACACCATTGGGAGCTGCCAAGCAACAGTTTTCAGACTAGCAGAGGCAGCATCAGGATAAGCCCAGTGGTTCCCTCTGTCTCTGTGTGTAAGGAAGGGACACTGGATCCCATCTGCATGACTGTCCTTCCAGCCAGCCCAGAGAGCTGAGCCTGCCCTACTTCTCTGCTGGGTTTTCCCTAGGAGTTCTGAATGTAGCAGGCAAATGAGAACTATCACGCTTTCTTTCTCCTACTCCATTTACTGATCCAGCTACACCAGATCCCTGATGATCATCCAAGAGAATTCAGTCCTGCAACCTACATGTTGTTATAATTATCTGACTTTGAATCTTCCTGCCTCCCTCCAGCTCTTCCTCCATCTCAGGATACAGGATCTATAAATTAGAAAGGAAGGCAGGTGTAGCTGTTGCTCAATAGTTTGCTGTATATCTGTGTCTTTAAATAAGTAAATACAATTATTATAAAAGATACTAGAGACTTATCTTTAAAAATTCAGCCCTTTCAGTGAGAATACCTATGATCTTTAATATGTGTGTTTGTGTTTATACATATATGTGTATTAACTTTTTTAATTGCAATCCATGTCACCCACATGAAGTGAGATGATAAATGTGGCCATACCAATGTGGTAATTCTGCTGGCAATAACATGATCTCCCATTGCTATGTTGATAAGTGTCTGAGAAGAAAATTTATGTCTGGGGTTTGTTATGCTATGCGCTACATAAATCACTGTACATGTCAGTACCAGGTGAAAAAAAAGACTGAATTATAGTTAAACATTTATTTGATCTCATTCTTTTCCATCTTGTGATCACATAAATGCTTTTCTGCATATTTTTTTTAAATGAATGCAAGCAATATATAATCAGCACCATGCATCTGTTACCCCTACTGTTATCCCTAGCCCTGGAGCACTTATCTTTGTATTCTATTGGTGAACCTTTGCATCCCCTGTTTCTGGTCCATCCGTAGTAACACTGAATATATGCAAATCCCTATGCATCTTTAAGAACATGTATCTAGCTTCTCTACATTATTTTCAGAACGCTTATAAATTACTTATAGCAAGGGTGATATATAAGCATTCTGTAAGTAGAGTTAACCATTTTTAGGTACCGAAACTGTCTCATCCCGTGTTCTCAATTTTTGCCTAGGAATCTTTTATCTGAAAATTCACCTTCTCCTAGCAGTGCAGATTGGCTTTCTCATGTTTTGCAGACTGCACCCATCAGCATTTTCTAGAAGAAAGGAACACTAATGGGAGAAGAGGTGAAATGGGCCATGAGGAACAATATGGGGTGGAGTGATCTAGAGCTAAACAATCTGGTCAGCTGATTGAGTGCAGCTCACAACAGTGGAAGCCCAAGTACTGAGGCGCCCTGAGGTACTTGTGGATGTTCTTCCATTGCTTTACTTCATCTACAGCCTCTGCCCATGGATGAGTCTCTCTGCGTGCTTTACCAGGAAAGCAAAGAATGCAAACTGAGCAAAACATTTCCTCAAAGATAGACTTTATGAAATGTTTGACATACACTTAGTAAAACCTCAGAAATGTTTATAGATGTTGAAAAAAAATAGGTAGTGTGTCAGTAATCCCCAACCTCTCCATAAGAACAGTGTTGCACTTCATTTGTAATTGCTTCCTTTAAAACAAAAGCATGCAGAGCTCATGCACAGTGCGTACTCTCTCTTTCCTTAGGTGATTATTGCTGTGCTCTTATATGTACTCACTTGAATGGTGCGCTTGCTGAAACTCAAGGCTCCAGTCAAGAATGAAAATGTGATCTGAGCTGTCTGCACAAATGTGCTCTGGCACAGCCTGCTTGGAGTAATCCAGGAGTGAAAGTTTGACCTGAGCTTGTTTGTTTTTATCAACTCCAGACTCAGTCACTGTGAAATTCCTTTGGATTGGTGACTCTCCTCTCTCAAGGCAAAGCTTAAGTTTGACAGATACTGACCTTCAATTGTAGTCCAAAGGGAATACAGAGTCACACTGGAACAGCTCAAAGGAGGAAAATAGAAAATGAGGGATGCAAAGAACTGGGATGAAACTTCAAGGCCAGGAGTGCAAGCAAGGCTATCACTCCTTCACAATCCTTAGCACCAACCGATTTGTCAAAACAGGCCATGATGCTTACTGAGACTAATAGAAAAATAACTTTTTCTAAACTTGAGAAATTTTTAAAGAAAATCACAAATTCTAATCTATTCCTATAGCTTGCCAGTATTCATCTTTTCTGTCAGAGGGGGTGTATCTGGTAATCTTCAGTGCAACATCTGTTAGGAGGCATATAGAATTTATATGCAAACATAGAAGTAACCTTTTTCAGAATAGTATATGTGTCCTCCCTACCTTTTTGAATACAGAAGGCTGAAATATATGAGAACTGAGACAGTTCTAGCATAGCTGATAATGAAAAAGTGAATCCACATTCCCTACTTGCTATGGAAAACCAATGTAGTGCACTCCTGAAGAACCTAAGAACAGGAGAGCAAAACCCCAGCATTTCTACAGGCAAAACTATCCACTCTTTGTGTCATTATTACATAGAAGCCATTTTAGACAAGTGATCAGGGGTGGATATGCTTGAAATTCATTGCACATTCGAAGTTCACCACTGGAGCGTGAAGGAGAACACTCCCAGAAACCCTGAAATGGCTATTCTGCTTAACGGCCTTTGCCTGGACTGTGCTTAGGAGACATGGGTTATAGTCCACTAAGCAATCGGGTGCTAATATCTAGATTTTATTCATCTTCATGACGCAAACAATTATAAATGCACATCTCACCTAGACACACAGGCCATAAGATCCATAAACTAGGAGCTTGAAGTAGCTTGAAACAAATACAATTGCCATTCCAGTGCGTAAGGAGAGACAGTTTCCAATCAGATCAAAGATAAATTTTCTTCTCATATATTTGTTCTCTATACCTAAACACCAAACAAAACCGAGTCAAATATAGGTGCCTAAGCACAAAATTGAAATAAAAAGAATGCTGCAGAGCAAATAGAGAGGCTTTCATATCTGGACTGACGGTTACCCTGACACCTGAAATTTCAACAGTGTGCAAATGAATATACATACCCTAGGCTCAGAATTTTGCCGTATTTCTTGCTAGACCCATATAGTAGGCATTTTTTTCAGCAAACCTAATAAAATTGCAGAACAAAACCTTCCTCAAATGCAGATTTTGCCACTGTCCTTTAAAAGGATTGCTGGGACACTGTGCATGTATGAGACCTTGCAATTGTCCAGCCAGAGGGTGTTCAGGCTAAAAACTTTTGCCAGACAATGTTAATACACTAATAACTAGGTCCTGGGAGATTCTTTGTCCTTCAAGAATTGAAGCTGATGAGTTCCTGAAGAAAAATTTGAAGTATTCAGAGGGCTAGAGGGAGAGGGGAAAAAAGGAAGCTCAACTGCCTTACCAGGACAGGTAGTTGGGAATTTCGGATGGATATGAGGACACCCATGTCCCAGTTCCCAGAGATGCTGCATTCATTATGCTCAGTGACTGCTTATCATAAGTCATTCCTTGGGCCAAGAGTTGGCATGACTCTACATGCCTTCTCCTGGGAGAAGTTTCTGTGTTCCAGCTTCCAGATGAAAAGAAGAACCTGCCAAAGGCCATGAAGTACCTTAGTGGCTTGAGCCATCGGACTCTACTCTTAAGCTGAGTCATTTTGCAATGCAAGACTAATACCAATGTTAGTCTGAGGGCTATGTTATCCTCCGTAAAGATACTGCGGGAAATGCATCCTGGCCTGGCTGGACAGAGCAAGACACTGAAGTATCTGAGGTGAAACCCATCTGTACCTCTTCATAGGTCTGCCAGAATAAACAAAGGAATATATGTCAGTTATGTGGCTTGTATGTAGAGCAAATATACACTTAATCTTCTAGTGAATCACCTTTTTCACACAAAGATCATAAGTGATCCCTAGCAGAACAGCTGCTCAGACGCATTCGGCTCTGGCCTCAGAAACCTCCCACACCAATGTCATGAGTAAAACGCTATAAAAGAGCTGGTCTGCCAGATTGGAGGGTCAAATAGCAGCCTGTAAGTGCTTGTCATAGGGGAGAGTGTGACTACTGATATTCATTCCGCTTTCTTAATGGCCTTACACAGAAGCGAATAGTTAGGAGAAAATTTTTTATGAGAAAGTAAAAAACAGGTGACCTTCACCAGAAATGAATCATTTCCATCACACTTTATCTTTCATATTACTGTAGTATATGCCTCAGCTAAGAATTTGCCTTGATTTTATTATTTTTTATTATGAAAAAATATATATATTGGAAAGTGTCAGCTCCTGAAACACTGATCTAGAAAGATCTGCCTATTATCAGAGTCTCTTCTAAAGAATCTCATTATTTTTATTTCCTTATAAAAGAACCAGGCAGGGGGAAAATGAGAGTGATTTAAAAATCTCAGTAGCAAAGAACAGGAACTTACCAGTTTCAAACAAGAATCACTAACTAAAACAAGCTCACTCTTTATTATACACTATCAATTAAATGCATTATCTCATGCTTTGTCTTCAGCTCATATCTACAGAAGTTGTATTATTACAATTTGAATTCATAAATTTTAGCAAAACAGTAAGCCCACAGAAATAGTGTCTTTATCACCTTCTGAGAGACAGAAACATTTTTGCGATCATGAAATTCCATGTGGACTGCCTTATATTTCTTTGTTGTCTATAATGGCCATCTTGATCTTTAAGACCTGACAAGCCAAGTTGTTTTGTTTAGCGAAACGAAATGTTCTTGTGCATATCCATATGTGCATGTATCTGGCCGTAGGCCCCTGCTAGACCTGTTTGCATCTATTGGCCAAATTTGATGAAGGAAGAAGTTGTCTGAAAGTTTTTATTTCCTGCAAGTTGCATGGAGCAGTCAAGAACAAGGGAGGAGACCCATGCGTGCCTCCTCTGGGGAAGGGCTACAACCTTTCCTGGAGCTTAGGGAAGGCGCCTAGGGACCACACCTACAGGCACAGCTGTGGAGGACACAAAGCTTCAATAATTTTGCTGCTCAGTCATTTGTTTCCAAGACAGGCCAGAACAAACATTTCCACTGACAGTTCTCACAGGTCACAGAGGCTTCTGAAATTTGTGCAAAATGAATTATTCACAAATGGCCCAACAGTGTTATCCTTCACCTGAGATGTACAAAAAAGTAATCAATACCAAAGCAGTAAGGAAGTGCGTAAGGGCTGTTTGGTCACCATGGGGCAGCACTGACAGAGTTTGTTTGTCTCTCTAGTTTTGCCTTTACCATTAAATGGGCAAAATAAAGACATGACACTTAACTGTATATACAGGTACCTACAATATTTTTCCTAGGGTATCTCTGCAAGTATGTCTTCAGATGCTCTTTCTGAAGCTTATTGTAAATTATTTTTGAACTGAGACCTACTTTACCCACTTTTAATGAAGGCTATTAGGAATATCAACATTCATGCCAACTTACTGCAGGAGCTGTCATTAGCTGAGTGACCAAACCAGTCAATTTAAGTGGAAACTAGATAGATCAAGAGATCACAGGGACTTTGCAACCCTTTACTTGTTTCATTAAAATCATCAAGGATTTAAAGTAGCCAGTTATCTAATAAGGCAACTTCCATAAGAAACATGATAGCAAAGGTCAGAATATTTCAAGGAGGAACAGGATCACTGCTGAAAGGTTTATGAAATTTCAACTAAGTAATTGACTTACCTCCTGGTATTTCAGGTCCAGACACACCACAGTCATTAAAGAAAGTAACCCCGTCTCAACTAACAGTATTTCTTTGTCCTTAGCATTTGAATGGGAAGGAAAGCAGAAATAATTTAGAGTTGAGATTTGCAAAACTGACTAAATGAACTTGCGATTTTGAATATTCCTTCTATATGTGATTTGCCTGGGAATACAAATGAAGGCAGTGGAACGGGAAACAAAGGAAGAGTAAGGATTTCTGCCTTGAGCAGAAGATGATGCCTAAGAACATCATCCCATACAGTAATGCCAAGTGGTAACACCCCAAGAAATGTGGTTTGAAGGTGGGATAAGATTTAGTTTGAGAGAACAATAAAATCTAATCGAAGGACGGGTTGGGACTGCTAGAAGAGAAGCTAAAATTGAAAAAAAAAAAAAAGTAAGAAGAACGATTCTGAAATGAAATGGAGCAAAGAAAACAGCATGTTTAGATCTGAAATACTGGAAATTTTGATATTCCTTTTCTGCTGTTTGTTTTAAAATTAAAACGCAACATAATAATCAGTTGGTCACAACCAGGCTAGATTCAATAAATGTTAAATATGGAGTTTTACTTCCCATAAACTGTATTTGCATAATGATCATAAAGGTTTTGATGATATAATATAAAACATGATTTGAGAAGTCTTTTGGTTTTTTGCCTTACAGATTTATGTCAAAGTATTGTCAATACAAGTGACATGAAAAATTAGGGGTTTTATTGCTAATGTGATATCTTGTCTCTGAAGAAATTACGTTTGGAGATCTTCCCCTCCTCTCTGCAGATGCAAGATAACAAAAAGGCTGTGAGTGTCAGGCATGTTAAATGCTTGAAATAGCTCTTGTGCTTATCTGCAACACAAACCAAAGTCATCCATACATAGGGCAATCATATACACCATTTCTGTGACTTTGAAAAGGAAGCTGTTTAGCCAGAGTTGTGACTTGTTCATGCGCTCTGCTTCTGTGAATATTCTTGCCTGACATTAGCTTACAAAGAAGCAAATTCACAACTACTTAGTATTTCAAGGGTTGTGTTGAGCAAACATATAGCATCCTCCTCAGATCTTAGCTGGCTGATCTCTCAAAGCCTTATGCTGATCTTGATGGCACTTCTTTGTGTATCTGTTCAGATGTAACAAGATAATGTCATACTGCCTCATCTGATCTGTTTATCTCTAAAGGTCAGGTAATGTTCTAATGGGATATAACACAGGGAAAAACATAGCCAATATTTTAAGTATTAATGGGGCATAGCACCTTCCCACATCACGGTATCTCAACGTCATTAGCCCTGCTGAAGGTAATGGGGCTTCTCACTTGAATGAGACAGGGAGGATATGGACTTGTGAGTTTTATTTAAACACTTTGGCCCAGAAAAGAATATGGGAGGATGGAAAATTACTACTATATATATGAGAAAAGGTACAACTTTTTGTTGTTTAAGATATCTAGCCTGTATATGAATACGAAAGAGGTATGTCACAATGTCAGACTATGAACTGCCATCACCAAGGTATCAGGTTATAGCAAAAAACTCAGATGTGTGCCAAACTATGGAAAATATCACAGACATGTATGGAAACCCCAGCAACAGCCAAATACTTTCTGGAATATCTGACAGAGCAAAAAGAGCTCATCTGGTTCCGCAGGGCCCGCCTGCAGAAGTGTTGTTAGCTTTCCACCATAACTACCTGAGAGATGTCTGACTGTGTATTTCCTTACTTTTTGCTCCATTCTGTGGCATGGTGAGAGGTACCCTAACGCCCAAAAGCTCTGGAATAGGACTTTTAATATTATGGATCTAAGAAGATCTAAAGATGCTGTTAGAATGGATGCTGTTAGTATGGATGCTGTTACATTAATATATGTGGTCATGGATGAGACTATTTTCAGATCAATTAGGCAAGTGAAAATTCACATGCTCAGCACTTATGTTGTCACGCACGAGATCTACCCTGGTGGGTAAAAAACCTGTACGGGCAGAGAAAATCTGTTATAATCAGAATAAAATAAACACGGCACTGATGCTGATCCATCTTCACCTGTAAAATGAATCAGTTCAATACATTATGGGACTTCCACAGTACATCCGTTACATACACACAAGACCTGACAATATTTAATGTCAGAAGCTCCAAGACTATTACAGTTTTACTGAAGTAATTCACTTGCACTGAAATGCAAATCTTCACCCAGGAATGGGAATCTGAATCTGTATCTCTTTTTAAACATTCAGGCTCAATCTAACTGGGAAAAAAATATCAAGAATGGAAATTTTACTATTTGATTATAAAAACTCAGGATACATCTATTGTGAGCTTTCTTCAGACTGACATTTTTTCTCTCGTGAGATATGTTTGATCTTGACCCCTGGAGCTGATGTTGAGCCTTGGGCCCAGAACACAAGAATATTCAAATACTTGAAGTTAGTTCTAACGAAAACAAAAAAATGTTGTGGTGAGAAAGTCCAGTAAGATCTAGAGAACCAAAGCTGCTGTCAGAAGGCAGTATTAACAGTATCAATGTGACAATAGGAGAAAAGTCTTAATCTGGCAGCACAGCTACAGATAAGGAAATATTCGCCTCTTACAAATTAAAGTCAATCAAAGATAAGATAAATATGGGATAATGTACAGCAGTGAATACTGCCTTAGCTAAGATTTTTAGAAGTTAAAGAGGAAGCTCTGCTTCCTCTTCAAAACCAGTAAGTATTACGTTGGCAAGAGAAGCAGTGTTCCTTATGGTCATCTTCCACAGGATATCTTCCTTTGTATTTGTCTGGAAAGAGAAACTACCTCCAAGAAGAAGGTCAGGAAGACATACTTCCTCTGATACCCACTCCTGAATAAGGCAATTGATGCTATCCATGCATCTGTATGAAATTTTGTCCTTACGCAGTTTCATGTGTTACCTTTCTTGGAAATTCCAGAAAGCTTCAAGACTCCGAAAGAGGCATTACCGAGAACCACCCCTATTTGAAACACTCACATACTGTCAGGAATAAATAGAGAGAGATGCTTGGCCTCTCAGTGAACATTCCTGTCATGTATTTCACACCATCTGATCATTTCATGGGCTCCCGCCAGAAACGATCATGCTCTACCATTAGCTGTGTATGGATACAGAGAATATACCTTTGTTTCATATGCTATAAGTATACCTTTGTAAATATACCTTTGTTTCATATGCTGTAAATAAGTATTTGATCTCAAAATAAAAATCAAATAAAAGAAAACACTGTAATTTTGACTGGCAGTAAAACTAAAAAAAAAAAAACGAGGAAAAAATTGCAAAGTAGTATGCTGTTCGTGTTCCCATCTATGTCCCACACCCACATTCAGATTAAAAGTTTGGTCAAACAGACTTGTTCTGGGTAAATGGAAGGATATTCAGACTACGTGTTAGAAAATAAAATCTTTCTCTCTTGATTCTAATGGAAGCTTTCACAACAAATTTACCAATTTCTCCAGGTATACACAAAAGACCATAGTTCAGAAATGCTGTTCTCTGGCAGTAAAAAGATTATTAGTAATTAATAAACATAAATCAACAGTATCATGGAACAGGGTAGATGTATACCCTACCAAAAATACAGCCATCAAACACACATAATGTACCATGAATTAGTATCAGAAAGACAGTTAATATGTAAGATCATCAAATTTTTATTCTTTCTGGTGAACCGTATGCAATGGCCAGACAATTTTGGACATCCAAAAAGAAGAAAGGTAAGTTAAAGGTCTGTTACTGTCATTTCTGGGTAACATGGCTGATCTAAGAACTGGATTTTTTTCTGTTGGTACACTGAGTATAACGAAGGTATATACAGTTCTAAAAGCTTTTCTACAAACATCATGGTTCTTTTTCATATTTATATTGAACACATTTTCCTTATTCCCTACCTAGCATTTCTTGGATGTGGTGTTGTCAAGTATTGCTGGATACTCGGAAAATATATGGCTATAGATTTTTGAAGCACAAACCATCTGTACTTCCCAAAGGAGTCATTCAGATGAAACAACAGACCAACATGTCTTTTTCATTGCAACACTGCCAAATAAACAAACACAAAACCAGGACTATGCAGAAAACCACAGGATTTAACTTGTGTTTATTAGTCCTTAGTAAGAGATCTCCTACAACTTGTCCCTTGGAAGATGCTCTTTATTTCCTGCAGCCTCTGTAAGGGCTTCTTGAAACTCTCTAGCCTTTTTCCCTTTCCTCCTCCCTTACACATGTCTCATGTATGCCAATCGAATACTGTCTCTAAATATCCATTGAGATGGATGATCTTCATGCAGACAGGTCTTCTGGCCAAACAAAAACCTTGGCTTGTTGCCAGATTTCTGACCAGTAACTTCAAGGTCAGCATGGCAAAAATCGGTGTTTTAACACCCTTCTTTGCATGGGCAAGAGGGCTAATACCAGTTACCAATAATAATTCAGGCCTATGATCCAGGCCTCATCCAAGCTACACGTAAATCTTTCCAGTTCCTTCTGTTAGATACTCGGGTGCAGAGCCTATTCATCCAACCAGCTGAGAATTAACTGAGGCTCTCAGTGTCTGTCACCCCCACTGCCACAGTGTCCCTTCCTCCAGCACTGACAAACACAACCTTTCCACTGTTTGCTAAAATCATTTTCTTGTTCTTTTAGATTGTGTCACCACCTCTTTGAATCCCAAATGTCGTCTTTGTCACATTAAACACACACTTCGCTTTGACTTTCAAGGTCCTTTGCAGGCTTCTTTCTCCTGACCTATTAGCCAAACCTGAGAATCAAAATGCCAGCTCTTGTCTCTGATCAGCAAGTGTCCATTTATGTTTTCAAGCAAGCATGAATTTAGGCATCCCTTCATGCTTGGAGAAGCTCTACAAAAACCACTCAGAAAACACCTTAAAACAGTCCTTTTCCATGACGCCTTCAAAAATGAAGCCAGGTAGGCTTCTGTTTTCTGATTCCACAGCCTACTCCGATGTTCATAGAATCACAGACTCATAGAATGATTTAGGTTGAAAGGGACCTTAAAGATCATCTAGTTCCAACCCCCCTGCCATGGGCAAGGACACCTTCCACTAGACCTGGTTGCTCAGAGCCTCATCCAACCTGGCCTTCAACACTTCCAGGGATGGGGCCTCCACAACTTCTCTGGGCAGCCTCTTCCACTGTCTCACCACCCTCAGAGTGAAAAATTTTGTCCTGATGCCTAATCTAAATCTACCGTCTTGCAGCTTGAGGCCATTACCCCACATCCTATCACTACATGCCCTTGTAAAAAGTCCCTCTCCAGCTTTCTTGTTAGGCCTCCTTTAAGTACTGGAAAGCTGCTATAAGGTGTCCCCGGAGCCTTCTTTTCTCCAGGCTGAACAACCCCAATTCTTTCAGCCTGTCTTGCACAGGGGAGGTGCTCCAGCCCTCTGATCATCTTTGTGGCCCTCCTCTGGACCTGCTCCAACAGGCTCATGTTCTTCTTATGTTGGGGGCTCCAGAGCTGGAGCTGTTCTTGGAAAAGGAGGGAAAGGGAGCTGTTTCCTCAGATGCTTTATTCTGGAAGACAGCCAGGTGTGGTGGCAGGCAACCAACCAGAGGCAGGTTTGGTAAAAGCAAGACTAACTTCACTAGAAGGATGCTTTTTCTCCTACGAGTCTGAAATTAGTTGTAATTTCAGATAAAATGCTATCCCACAGTAACAAAAACTAGTAACAGAATGTGTATTTACATAGCATGTATGTGTTTTGCATATGTATTGATACACATATATATAGACAGACAGTAAGCTATAAAAACACAGAGGCATCGGTCTATTCACTGGGACAAAGGCTTCGAGGCAAGTGAGTGAAACATTATCCAAAACAAGCCAGACTTCAGCATGTTCCGTTAGAGGCATGATGTGCCCTCTAATGACCATGGCTAGGGATTAGCTGCACGTCCTTCTCGAGGGATGGCTTTCCCCAGCTGACAGACGGGAGATTTCAGCCCCAGTGAGCCATCACTGCTGCCACACAGGAGACGGACAGGACTGAACGTCTGTGCCAATCTTTTCTTGTGATCCCAAATATTTCCCCACAGGATGCTTTATTACAAGGAGCAGAAAAATGCATAGCAGCCTGATTCTAACCATAAGGACTACATTTTTGGTGAAACGATGTCATAGAAAAGCTCTCTTTCTTTCAGCAAAACAACACAAAACCCCAGAATTTGGAGAGTGAAGTTAGCAAGTCATATTTTGCAGCATTGCTTCAGACATTACTGTATAGTTGTATTTGTTTAAATTGTCAAGATCCTTCACTGTGAGGAGAAATTTGAACTTTTTTCCTTTTTTTCAATTAAATTTGAAACTTGGGTAAAATAATTCAGAATTCTTCTCATGATCTTAACAGCTGTGGACATACTTTGCAAAATATCATCTTATTTAATATAAAGGAAGGGCTCTAAAGATCTGTCCATTGTTGTATAGATAACTCTAATGAAATATCCAAGGCATAAATTTGGATATAGAATAAATCACATTTTAAAAATGTAGTCCTGATCTAAAGCAGACTTGAGGAGTCTAAATTCTTCAAAAATATCCATCACCTCAATGATTTTGACTCTTCTTCCTTGCTAAAATCCATGTCTATCTTTATATAAAATTTTAGCTTGATATCTACATGTACCTCTTCTTGCCTGCCTCAGAGACCTTTGTAAGGTGAGACTGCTAGTTGATCGTTTCATACTCAGCTGCATACAGGTAACCCTAGCATAGCTTCTCTGATCAGCATGATGTCAGGGCTAGAGAAGAAGTTCCTGATGAGCCACATGAGAAAATGGACTTCCCACATGTTTACCATGGATGCCTTTTAGTCTCATCAAGTTTAGATCTTACCTAAAATTGATGGCAATTCATTTTCATTGTCAATGAGCATAATCATGTCTCTGGTGCTACGGCAGCTGTGATTTCATTCCACACGCACCTTCTTACTCAGGTTCAAGACTGCCAGTGACATGGACACAGGTACAGCCATCCCTTTAAAATGTTTCAAGTTTCGGGAGGACTCACAGCACCACAGAGCTAGGCTGAGTCGAATTATTTTTGACATCTGCAGCAGATGAAAAGTAACTTGGAGAAGAGGCTGTCAACGAGCCATGCAACGTGGCTGCATGTCTCATGTCTGCATTTGTGTTTCAGAGGGACTGCTCCTAATTAGCACAGATATCACCCAGTATAGTCAGGTATACATGGTATGTAAAGTCAAATATAGTAGTAACTCATTGTTTTCTACCCCACCCAGATGAAAATTTGATGTCTTCCCGTTTTACCAGGTACTTCTGAACCCAGGGCTCCCTGCTCTTGCATAGAACTATACCCCACGGTGGAAATGTGCAGGTAGAAGGGAGATGCGTGGGATGTTATTACTACAGTGACCTGCCATGACCTGAATTCAGTCATACCAGTGATTAATTTTTCTTGTTCTTACAGAAAGCTACAAGCTAAAAGCAAGGGGGAACCTCTGTACAATGAACACAGCCAGAGAGAAAAGAAAATTGTATCAGACATGAACACATTCTAAATGCTGACCCACAGCACCCCATTTCCTCCCTTGCTGCCTTCAAAACACTCCCTAATCTCCTCATACTTTCAGTTTACGGCTCCATTTATAGTGCTCCTGAAGCGCGCCCCCCTCCCTTCTTTGCCTTTTTGTTTTCCTTCTACCTCTACACTTTCCATTTGTTTCCGATGCCTGCTGAACCATTGTTTTCTTGATCTGTCATCATTACTTCAGACAGTCCCTTAAACATTGCAAGGCGGTCTGTAAAACAACCGCCAAAACCCATATTCACACACCTTCTCCTATTTGCAACTGAGTCAACACAGTCCAGAGCCTAATTTAGTCTACCTTTTACCAATTATAAATACAGGCATTACGAAACCAACTGCATGAAATAGTCAAATGACACTTTCTTTAGAGAGGTTACTTTAAGTTTAAAAGTTAATAAACATGGCTCTAGAGGATGAAGCTGACCTCAGCTTCATTTCCAAAACCCAGACAGTTTGCAAAGCGTGACTGGGAAACCACCATATCGTTAAAAAATCCCTGAGATTACACGTCCCAATTTTGCAATATCATAAATTGCAAGAAAGATAAAGCCTGCTCTAAGCTCTAAGATATGCAACTTAGTTTAATAAAGCACATTATAAAATAACTTATATTCTAATTCACAGCAAATTATATATTTTAGAAAAATAATTTTTGCTTCAAAATTCCTTTTTCTTATGAAGCAACATATAACCAAACACATATATACTGCAGAATTAACTGGAGAAAGACAAGTAGAAAGCAGAAAGGTGTTTATAGTATTGTTTTCTCATATTTTCAGGCAACAGGAAATTGCCGTTTTCACCTGAAGGCAGGAAGCACTGGGTAGTCTACTGGAACCCTGTCCTGCATGGCCAGTGATAGTTCTGTGACTTGCATTGCTGTTCAGAATAACATCAGTTACCAGATAGAGAATACTTCCAGATGTTGGTTTGGATATTTACTTAGAAGTTTAAGAGATAAATAAATGTTTATGGATTAAACCTTCCTCTGAAATATAAAGCACAATCCAGCAACATATTCTTATCCTCAGTTAACACTGTCTTGGGTAATGGTGGTCAAACACAAAGCTATGCTTTGAACTGTCCTGGAATGACCCAGCTGGGAAGAAATTACATTTCATAGAATGGTTTAGGTTGGAAGGGACCTTAAAGATCATCTAGTTCCAACCCCCCTGCCATGGGCAAGGACACCTCCCACTAGGCCAGGTTACTCAAAGCCTCATCCAACCTGACCTTGAACACTTCCAGGGATGGGGTAACCACAACATCTCTGGGCAACCTGTTCCAGTGCCTCACCACCCTCAGAGTGAAAAACTTCTTCCTCATATCTAATCTAAATCTACCCTCTTTCAGTTTAAAACAGTTACCCCTCATCCTATCACTACATGCCCTTGTAAAAAGTCCCTCTCCAGCTTTCTTGTTAGGCCTCCTTTAAGTACTGGAAAGCTGCTATAAGGTGTCCCCGGAGCCTTCTTTTCTCCAGGCTGAACAACCCCAATTCTTTCAGCCTGTCTTGCACAGGGGAGGTGCTCCAGCCCTCTGATCATCTTTGTGGCCCTCCTCTGGACCTGCTCCAACAGGTCCACGTCCTTCTTGTGCTGAGGACTCCAAAGCTGGATGCAGTACTCCAGGTGGGGTCTCACCAGAACAGAGTAGAGGGGCAGAATCACCTCCCTCCACCTGCTGGCCACGCTTCTTTTGATCCAGCCCAGGATACATTTGGCCTTCAATCAAGTATTTTAAAAAAATGTATGTTTTCAAACATAGGGACCTGCATAGGCTTTACTGGTGTAAGTCATCCATCTGAAGTATGTACATGTAAGAAAATCTGTGTCAAAGTCAGCAATGCATGCATGCAATGTAAACAGGCATTAACTCATATGCATCATTTCACAATGTGGCTACAAATGAAAAGTGCAAATACAAACAGCACAATGCAATCCATTTGGGAAATCATTTGGGAAATACGAACAAAGACTATGTGGAATTTCCCAGCCAAAACACTACCTAACTGAAGGAAGAAAGGAAAGTGAGGACACAGTCCAGAAACTGTCACAGCGGGGAACTTCGAGACAGGGAGTATAACCCCTGTCTCATCACCAAGCTCAGCAACATCGTCCTGCTCTAGAACATGGCAGATAAGAGTTCAGTCACTGCCAGAGCGGCGGCTGCTTTATATTTCCAGAGCTCAATGTACATTACCATTCAGATTAATTGTTTTGGACACAGATTGAACTTTTCCACTGTGCTATCAACTTGCGAAGGAATTGATTCATATGACATCACAAGAAAGCCACTGTCAGTATAGGGTGATCTCACTAAAAGAATAGATGTATATGTCTCAATGATTCAGCATATTTAAGATGCTATTTCCTTGCTTGCAGTCACATGAAATATTATCAGTACTCTTGTAGTTCAAACAAACATCTGAAAAAGATACCATCCATCATCAATTTCCATGAAGGTGTATTACAGAGGACATTGACAAGTCATTCTTTAAAATTCTGTTATTTTTACATGTTTCTAAAATTAGAAAAAACATATGGAACATAAATTCTGAAGTAAATGTATTTATTGTTATTGGATTTTTTAAATGCAGAAATACTGTTATTTCAAGTATAGGCTTACAATCCTGTTTCATTGTTCTTTATGCCAAAACAAGGGATAGAACACCCTGGTCAACTGCATTTTGATCAGGAGGGTCAAACTGTGGTTTCAGATATTTATGCACAAATCTCATTGACAGCAGGATCAATTATATTTGCACACGAAGTGAGAATCTGCCTCAAAAAAAAACCACTAAAAAGATTAAGAACTCTTGCTGTCTTAACACCTTTTTTTATGCAGAAAAGCCACTTACATACATGGAGAAAATATATATTCAGGATAGGAAGACCAAGCTCTCAAAATCCATGTCACTTTGATTGCTACAACATTAAAATGCAAATTAGTCTTTTAATATGGACAACCAGTTGTGACACAGAAACAGCTCCTCCTCCATTCTGTAGTTTTAACTACATATATCTCAGTGAATACAATTTTCAGAATAGACCTCTGTTTCACCTGTCCATTGTTTTAAGAAGTTAAAAGCTTAGTTCTTTATCAATGGTAATGAAGCAGTTTTCTATCCTTTCATATTTTATATGAGTATCAAATGCCAAAAGAGTGCTGTCATTTATTTCCGAGAATGCCTTGTGCATTAACTGGTGCAGCTCAGAGCAGGATATGGATAAACTGAAAACAACTACTGAAAAAAATGGTTTTATGTTGAAAACAATTACTTCTCTTAACTGCAACCTTTTTAGCATGGAATAAGGCAAGCATTTTCTTTCTTTCTTTGTACTATGAACAAAAGCCAATGTTAAAGCAGTTACGAAGAGCCAAACAGATTCTCTACTTCTACGTTAATGATAGGATTCGCCTAAGTAAATGTTATCCTCTGAAAGTGAAATTCACATTTCACGATTCAAAGTTTCAGCCTCCAGACCTACAGCTGGAGTTCTGTCTCAATGCAACAGAGAACACAAAACAAAACCATCTCTTAGTTCTAGAGGTCGCTGCACTCAGGGACACCCAACCTGAGCCAGGTCCTAGAGGAATGATGCGCTCACCATCCTGAAATACCGAGGCTGAGTTGGGCGCCAGTTATCAACCAGGGGGAGATCAGGTTCATTCTCAGCATTCTTGGATAGGCTGCGCAGCTTTGCCATCTGCGGGAGAGCAAAAATCAAAGTGTCCTGATGGAAATCCTTTGGGATTAAATCCACAGCCCAACAATTAAACCAAGAAGGCTGGCCCAGCCCCAGAAGCTGGGGAGAAAGCCTCCCTCAAAGTTGTGAAGATATCCTTCACCCCATCACCACAAGAACCATACTCATGTTCTTTTCCTAGCAGTAATATTCTTAGAAATAATCAAAACAGAAAAAATGCACCCTAGCTGAACAGGTTTGTGAGAGGTACTGTCCTTTATGTACTGTCTACAGAACTCTGTACAGCCACAGAAACTGTTGGAAGTCCTCAGAAAATGCAAATAGAACAGCCTACGCCCTAATAAACCCCTCCTACTCTAACCCTTCCTTAGCATCTGATTGTTAAGAAGCCTCTAGAACGGCAAGGCGTGGTGGGTCTGTAGCAGAGGATATATTCTGCTGAAGTCACACAAAAGTCCATTATTAATAACAGCAATGTAAATCTGGATAATGACTTGGTCATGGTTTCAAACAGTTTGTAAATAGGATCTGCAGCATGACTCTCCTTGACCATTTTTTTTAATGAAGGTATGGGTTTTTTTGAGGGATGCCATAAGAAGAGTTCTGTTCATACTGTTCAAAACTGTATAATGCTTTTCATCTACTGCTTTCTGATTTTCAAAGGATGCAACACATATACCCACTTACAGATACATTACATTCATTTGTTGTCACTGCCATGCACAATATTAATCAGAAAGCATATCAGCTGTGATTCAGACACTTGACACTTCCCTGTTTGAATGGCTTACCATGAAAAGGATGTATACATTTTCCCTTGTGTACACTTGAAAATGTAGCCCCGTGCATGGCACGCATCAAATTGTTCACAACTAGATTCAATATGCTGGTGTATCTACCAGTTATGGGACAGAGTTCAAGTCCAATAGAAACAGAACTGTCTGGGCTGTAAAAGCTGGTTCACTGTGACTATACTAATTCCAGTTTATGGACTGAGCTACCTCAGGCATCTCAACATTGCACGGCTCAGAAAAGCCAGCTATCTCAATTTGCCTGAACAATGATGAGGTCACATTTATAGCTAGTATAATATGCATCAGCTGGGATTATTCATCTGAAATTAAATTTCAGATTCAGATGAAGAATAATTTGTATGGGAACAATAGGAGATGAAAATAGTTCATCAGTTTTGTTAATACTGATAAAGTACTATTAGAGAAGAGATTGCTGGTTTTTATTATTATTTGTGGAAGATCTGCCCTACTCAGTAAACAAAAAAAGCATATATTCAGGCTACAGCTACATAAAGGTGAAAAAATTAGTCTGCAATTGGATAGAGTTACTCCACAGTTAAATTCCTGTCATTTCATTAAAAGTAATCTGAGCAGCTAGGCCACCCACTCCACATCTCACTGGGATTTCTGGTGAATTGATTTTTCCTGCAGAGTACTGATTCACAGTGACGGCACTTATCCTTGTGGCTAATATAATATTACCATCTGCCTGCAAAAGCATCCAAGCGATCCACTGTAAATGCACATGCACTTAAAATAATTACTATTAATGAGGCTGCCATGGTAGTACACTTTCTAGGATTAGAAATAATTGGTAACACAATCCTCTTTTATGAATACATTATTTAGACTGCAGGCACTCTGGAGTGAGGAAAGTCTTTCTATTGTATTTGTATACAGTACCTCACACACACTGCCAATTCTGCCTGAAAAGCAATTATCTCAGGATAAGAGCCAATCTCTCATCTATATGAGTAATTTCCTTTTTACCTTAAATGCTCCATTTTTTCTATAGTAGGGCCAGTTAGAGGACAGTCTGTATGTTTCTCAAAATTCACGAACTTTAGATAAGCTGAAAAAAAGGCCATGACCTAAATACAGCAGTGATCAAAAAATCTTTTCATGAAGCTGGTTCAATTATGTGATTAGTTATTCTTCTAAAAACACATTTTAAATCAGAGATGCTCAGTAATGAATACACTTTTCCCAACAAAATCTGTAGTTGATCTGTAATATAAACCTCTAAGCAGATTTATTTTGTGGAAACCAGTCAGACCATGTTTGTATTTTTCACACAAGCACCAGCTTCGAAATAGCCCACATATTTTAATTTTCAGATGGGCAAGGAAACAGGAGGCAGATCAATTCAATAAGCTGTGAAAATTAAGCTGTAAATTATATGAATACATTACCATATTTCATCTCTTGCCAGCTAAGGTTCCCATCATACCTGAGTTCTATTCTTTAAAAGATAGAGCCACATAAATACAAAGTACTAGAAAATAGATTTTTTTTTGTGATACATCCACATCCGTCAATACAATGAAACACCTTATCACCTTGAGAACCTAAAATGAAAAGTTATGTGTCTACATATAGTATCTGCATAATATGTCAGTCACTTGATTAATGTTCATGTTCTCACTATCCTGGAGTCTTGATATTTGTGATATTGTATCATTATAGTCTGCTGAGTAGATGAATAATCTCAGATGAGAAAACTGACTTGTGTGGTACGAGTAGAATTTTATGCTGAAATGTGATGAAAGAGGGCATTCAGATTTCTATAAATGGGATTGAGGGGGAATTAAGATTAACAAGAAATACTTCTTTGTGGTAGGTGACCACAGAAGGCTTTCAAATTAACAAGAAACCATAGTTATCTGATGCTGCTCCTGTTTGTGAAAATTTAGCTGGTATACCTTCTACAAACATGGGTATCAAGCACCTGATACAACACTTCCCTAATTTCCTTGGTTACGTGATGCCATCTAGAATGTGGGGCAGACAGAATCACCAATCTCATTGAATTTGTGTTCTGATAAAAGATGTTTTTCAAAAAAGCATGCTATAAGAGACACATTTGCAAAGCAGAATGTTCAAGAAGTTGGAAATGCTCAGCTGCATTAGGTGAGAACACTGAACTCCTGCTTCATTCAGCGTGCAACATAGTTAAGGTACCTGACTGTTCCACTGCATTTCATTGCAGATGGTCACTTTTTCACAGCAGCTTTATTTCATAATTTGTCCAATAATTACCCTCAAACATTCATCATGATAAGCAATGAACACTTTACATGAGGAAGCTTGAGACAATATAAATCGTTGAAAAAATCCTGCATGATA
This sequence comes from Burhinus oedicnemus, assembly GCA_008921705.1. Taxonomy (NCBI): domain Eukaryota; kingdom Metazoa; phylum Chordata; class Aves; order Charadriiformes; family Burhinidae; genus Burhinus; species Burhinus oedicnemus. Next base: position 2,245,933 of record VFFE01007674.1, on the reverse strand, counting down.
AAAAAAGTTGTTGGTGCAAACCTAACATAAGCTTTAGCTAAATGTGTCAATGTTCTGATTTAAATGGTTGCAGGAAAATACAAGTTAATGGCTTGAGATTTCCTACATTGGCTCTTGGTGCAATGCAGCGTTTTGAGCTCTGTATAAAATAAAAGGTATGAGCCACATCCAGCTCCATCCTTTCCTACTAGAAGAGTTAATATCATGGGAACACAGGGACTGGGAAACAAAAAGAGAACCACTCTTTCCTTTCCCTTTAGTTGACGTTGCAAGAAGTCTCTTGCCCATGGCAGCAAGAACTCTCATACGGAGTAACTACTGCTTGCTGTCAGTCACACTCCAAACTGCCATAAACTCTTAACATCTACACTGTGTTACGATTTCACTGATTTATAAAGCTCTCTGCTGTCTGTGGCTAGTAAACAATGAGCTGTTCCAAGTAGAGAAGGTCATCATCTCTGCTCAATTAATTAATGAAGGAGTCATGCAGAGACAGACAAAGAGATGTGTCTAATACGCTGATTGCACATATTAGGTTGTAGATTGCAGTCCTTTGAAGATTTTTACACATTCCCTATGGAGTCCCAAGGTAGTTTCTAAGGCATTCAGTTCTTTGCTGTCCTTTTAATCATGCAATTTCTCACAGAACCCAATGAGCATTTTCCTTGTCAAAAGAATAAGGTCAGGTTATGGCATGTAACTAAAAAGAAGTGGGCAAAGTATTATCTATTTGAAGTTTACCTGGTCTGAGCTGACTATGATAGGCTCTCTAAGAACAATCCAGGTGATGCACTCTTCACAAGGTGGAGTAGTGAAAGACCCATGGTATGTCCAGTAATCACGAGATTTAGGGAAAAGAATTGAAGGATCAAAGTTTGGAAAAGGAGCTTCTTTCCCCTGTGAAAAAAAAACAACACAACAAAACCAAACAGAAAACTCTTCAACAGCTCTATTCAAGATCATGTAAAGATGCAGCTCTGGTACTTTAAGAAACAGAGAGTGACTCTGATACTTCAAAGGTACGAACTAAGGAAACGAAGTACTTATCTACAGAATACATAATAATGCAGTGTAAAGACAAGTGGACTGAATGACCCTCACAGATGGGCCCAGTGAAGCATGACACAGCATACAACTCCATAATGCTACTTCTTGTACCTGAGCTGACTCATGTGAAGCAGCAACCAGTGCCAATGTGCTTCACTCAACTCTGTACAGAAATACTCTTCCTTCTGGCCTCCTTTCTTATGGAAATTCTGCCTATCTGTCGAATATTGGATTAGGTCACCATTTAATGAAGTGAGACAGGTACTCTAGATTTATAGTATTTGTGCTAATAACAAACAAGACATCTATGAAACATCCATTGACAGTGAGATTCTTATCACATAATGTTACCTGAGACACAGATGTCTAGTCAGTGGCATTTCCAGAGGTCCATTAGGCAGCCTATTTCAAGACCGAATGGACCAAGTTCCAAAGGTGCCTTTCTTTTGTCACTGACCACTGAGGGAATAAGACTGCATGCCTAATTTTTAGGTGAGTAAATTTTGGTGAGATGACACTCATTTTCACAAAATTGTAAGGCCCACTAATGCCAAAGAAGGCTTATATGTAAATGGAAGAAAAGACTTTTCCTGCTAAGAAGAAGCTACCCATGGTTTTATTCACAAGTGTATTCTGGCAATGCTGTAGAGCAGAATTTGAAAACTGGACAGTCATGCCTCTTGATTTTTTTGTGTCCCGAGAATTTGCAGCAATCTTCCTACAATGAAAAGCCCAACATTTTTACCTTTGTTTTGATAGCATTTATTTCTTCAAGAATTCTCTTCATCTCTGGTTTGGGAGTTTTCCCTACCTGTAAAGAAGAAAGCATGAGCTAATCAGAGGTCTGCTCAATCAGTTTTCTTCTTTCTCCTATTTTTTCATATGTGCATCTAAATATATATCAACTATAAAACTACCATGCATTAAGCCAACCTATCACCCCTACCATCTTAGTAAGCTACGTCTTCTCTCTGTACCCTCTGTCTGTACCCCAACAGATATGATCCAAATGAGGAAATATCAGTACAGAAACTCAGCATCACGGGTGATTTCACAATACAATTATTCCTGTTGACAATGAATTTCAGCCTAACAAAGATAAAGAACTCTTCAGACTCAAGTATAGAATTTGAAAAAGTTTCATTCTAGTTTAAAATCCGGATTTCATTGTCAGATCTACTGTTTGCAATTGCTGGTCTCAACATAGACATCCATCCTTCTGTCTCTAATGAATATTAATTAAACAACAGAGAGCAAAAGCCAATTTCAGGCTAAGACTGCATGCCCCCAAAAGGATTTTAAAATAGCATGAGTTATATGTATTGTCTGTGAGTTAGTTTTGCCTGGGAGAAAATTCATGAAAAGCCTAGAAGTGGTATCTGTCCTTGAAATCAGTCCATGATTAGCATAGAAGACAGCTGACTGCTATTGGTTAGAGGGCCACTACCAACATCGTGTCCTCAAAACAGGGGCAAATACATCTGGATTTACAGCTTCCACCAGCCACACAGTGACACAATAGCTGCTGGGACAAGTGTGTGTAGCATTGGATACCATTTGAAATAACATGACTCATGCTCTATAACTTGAAAAGCATGCATTACTGAAAGACAAGCCCTTCAATGTGGTACGATCCCTAGAAAATATAGTCAGAGGGTTTTGCTTTTTTAACCCTGTAAGAATAGAAAACTATAGTAGCAGTACAAAGAAGGGTTACATGCTTCTACTTACTTGCAAAAATATGGCCAAAACAGCTATTCCATCAGTTCTCCTCACAGCATCAAGGTAATTACTGTATTTGGGATTCCAGTGTAACAAATGTAGCTGGAAACAAGAAAAACACGTTTAAAAAAATTCATTATTGAATAGCAAGCCATCAGAGGCTGAATTTAGATTTCTTTATATACATGAGAGAGTTTGGGGCAAGAAAGAATGAGGATTAGGCCTTCCAAAAAAAAAAAAAAAGAAAAAAGGGACAGCAATTCATATGAGTTACATCAGCCATATATTACCATTTAGACTATGATTTGCTTTAAAATAAACTATAAACATCTTACTATGGAAATTGCAAAAAACAACAGAAATATCATCTTAAAGCTGAAGAACACAGAAAAGATGCTTAAGTAAGCAGGTAGAACATGCAGCTCAGAAGTCATCTACTGATATGTGATTCATTTCCCTTTGGCTTTCAAATTACAGCAATTCTAGCAAAGAGTCCATATGAATGTAAGCTCTGTATATTATTAGTCTACAGTTCTCATCTTCCTTTACAATCCTATAGTGGTAGAAAATCAAGGTAACACCTTCTTCCTCCTTTCTGTTACTAGAATTTTATACTTCTGCTATAATACTATACTTTCAGAATACTGTTTTAGTAAGTTTCATTGCTTCTCAGTAGTTCAGTTGTGCTCTCCTATGTTTCAAGCCACATTGGTTTGAGAACATGGAAACTTTTGTTTCATGTAGTATTTTTCTTTTCTTATGATGTGAGAATTACTTCAACCTGATTCACATTTGTAAGAACTGATGGCAGTAAGAAGAAAACGTCACAGATAAATAAATAGAAAGAAGTCCTTGCAAAGCAAATGACAGATTTTGTCCCACCTGAATGACAATGAAAAATGTTACTTTATAACCCATTTTAAAGTAAAATGTGATGAGTCTTACCTCTCCTGCGTATCTCACTCCGTTCACAACATGCTCAGAGCCATGATCATCAGATGAACCCCAATGAAAGTGAAGCTGACGCAGCCTGTAGACTCCTGGAAGTGGCCCACCTCTCAGCACTGCAATTGATAATCTGCATCAGCATTAGACTGGGGTATCTTCCAATTTTTTAAAAATAAATATATATATTTAAAAAATATTTACATACATATTTATGTATTTACTGTACAGATGTTCTATGTTCTGAGAGTACTGAGTACCTCTTGGAAATCTGCACTGATTTTAGCAGCACTTCAGGCAACCACCTTCAGCTATATGTACTTACAGGCAGATGCAAATTATTTGTGTCTAGGCTTCCCTTATAGTCAATAGAGATCATTGGTTTAATACAACTGCATAAATGTGCATCTAGTACCTTCTGGGATATGCCAAAGACACCTGGACAGGAGTGGAGGATGTGATACAAGATCTGTAGAACTGTATTTTTCTAAACAGTATCTGGAGGCAAGGTGAAATACATTACGTTATCAAAAATGGCATGAGATGCCTATGCTTGGGTAACTGAAGTAAGACCATAATTAGAACAGTCAAGCCTCTACAGTACTTCTGCTTGCCTTAAGGTAGACGCTCAACAGATGGTGACCTGAATTGCTCCTTGGACTGCGTTGATTAAGTATGACTCCATCTCTGTTGACTAGAATGGGAGTTTAGAGACATAATCCACCTACATTTAAAAGTCCATGTAAAGCACATAAATTTAGGTGTCTTAATCTCCCCCTGAATTCCTTCTAATATCTACCTATATCAAAGCACACAAAAATAGCCATTATTAAGATGAACCACTGCAGTGCTAGATGATAAACAAATTCCCACAAAATGCTACAAACTTTATCTCTTACTGCAGGCTACAACTTATTTGTTTAAAAACTGATGCTGCTTCTGCTATAATGGCTGCTCCCTCTGGCTGTGGAATAGGAGAAAGAAAACAGCAAATGAGCCAGAAAAGCAATCACTGAGAATACAAACTGTTTTCCTAAAGAAAAGTTCAGCCTGTGATGAAAAATACCCTGTATTCTAAATAATCTTAACATTTTTACATTATGTACCAAAACAAGTTGGTTTGAAAGGATCTCACAATAAAAAGGGAATAACTTCTTCACATTCACCAAATACTAATGAATATTCAATTCTCATTCACTCTATTTGGACACAGAAGTTATAGCATTCCTATAAACCATTCATCAATTCTCAAGAACAGGTCTTTATGCTAGAGAAAAATATCCTTAAATCTGAAAAGAAAATGAATGAAATCCATGAGCATCTCAAGAAATAAAGTACTAAGAGTATTCTTTATTGAACATTAAGAGCAAGTTGTTACTCAACAAATTCCTTTTACTTGTTCCCACAGACATTCAGTACTGTGGCTGATGCACATATGGTAACAGTAGTAGCTGCCAAGGCGATCAATTCTCCATTAAAATAGATCTGTAAGACCAAATAATCCAGTTTAAGGTAAAAATGTGTCATTATTTCCACTGATGGGCCATCAGCAGACATCTTTGATTGGGCGTTAGGTGAAGTTCTGCATCACCTCATGCCAACACATTCCTGCTTCACTCATCTGTAAATAGACAGGAGCTTTTAGCACACTTTAAGCAGACCGAATGATGCAAAGACTAAGATGCCTATAAACCAACATCTCCTGAAGGACAAAAAGGTGTTTTCTTTCTTTTAATTGCAAGTGTGTAGTAAAAAACAAAGAAATACATGAAATGACAATATAAGAAAAGGAAATTTCCCTATGTCAGTAAATGAAACTTCCCCATGCTTTAAAAAAGTAAAGTAAATCAAGCAGTTACAAGAATTAAGTTCTTCAATATCTAAAACATAAAAAATCCCAAACTATGTCTGCATAGCTCAAAGTTAGTAAAAAATTTTATTTTTTTTTTTTTAAACGCATGGCTTGGAACCTAAATTCTAAAGGTATCTTTATCCTCTTGGGTTTTTGTTTTCAGAAAATACTAACACAAATAAATACACACCTATATACCAGTTTGAAAAAGAATATGAGGTAAAAGTTTATAAAAGAAACTATGTCATCTTTAAATTGTTTTTCAATGGTGTTAAACTATAGCTTTATTTTTATATATTTACATATTTATATGTAACAGGGAATTATTCTAACAATTATTACATAGAAACATTCACCTTAAATATCTGAGACTCCCAGTTTCAAGGCTGTGATAGCTGTTTTGCTACCACAAAACACTTATGAAAGGATGCTCTTCTAGAAGGTCCCACGGCAGGGGGTTGGAACTAGATGATCTTTAAAGTCCCTTCCAACCTAAACCATTCTATGATTCTATGACTTACTCTGAGCTTCTACCTATAATGCTGCATAAAATGAAAAGCAAGAGCTTTAAAAAATGAGCCTGCAGGCACACTCCCCAAAATATGGGCAGCCAGTTTTTCTCTTAGTCCTCTGAAATACTGCATAATCCTTTTCACATGGCTAGCTGAATGGCTGGACTTACTTCTGAGTACTGGAAACGTGGCATTTCTGTTCCTGTTTCTGCTCTACAGGAAGCAACAGGATGGCCACAGCAGACTTATCAAAATGTAACTCCTTTAAACTTGCTGTCATTACAGTAACATGGCCCAGCTGCAGGAATATACAAACCAGCCCAGGAAGGCAAGGGAGAAAAGTATTTACTTCTTTTTGGTGTCTTATCGTTGCAAACACTCATCCCATTGCTCAGTGACTGACTCTTTTTATATGGGTTTGCACATCGCCCTCCACCAGTGCCTGACACAAGACATTAAACTCCCATGTCGGCCTGAAGCGCTTGCTCAAATTCCATGATCCTGCATCCACACTGAAGATTGATCTATCACAAAGCAGTCCTACATGGACACACACATGGACATCAGTTCCAGTAAAAAAGCTCACCTTTTATTTGATCTGTCATAAACTGAGACAGAACTGGCTAATAAAAGAATGGGTTTTTTCCACTCTCAATGTAATCACTTGAGGCAGATGTTTGCGCCAGAGAGGGCAAGTATTGCACTGGAGGATGTAACTAAGGCAAGAAAAAACTCTGTATCTCACTCTGTTCACACAGCAGAATGCTGCAGTTTGAGTGGAGATGGCCACTCCACTTTACCTTAGTTAGCAGGGTGCCCTTAACAACAGAAATGTGACAAGAAGGTTTCGAAATCAGTCCATCCACTTGCTGAGCAGCTTAGATAGGAGTCTGGTGGTTAATCTGCATGAATGTCAATTGTCATCTATCCTCACTCAAGTAAAACCGACAAAGTTATACCTACACAAATGCCTTCCCTGTTTGCTGTGAAGAGATTCTGTGAAGGTCAGGTGGAAAAACACAAGGAGCACTAAACAGACTCATGAGGTGAGCTGTGTTTATAAACATGAGAAGAGCTAACTATTCTTATAAGATTTATGATACTCACATCCTGCCAAATCCATAAAATGAACTAGTAAACCGCAATGAAATTAAATTAGTATGGTATTACTGCATGACAATTGAAAAAGATACATTACCTTTCTTATGCTGCTTTATAACAGAACCTAACAGTGCAGTATAAAACCAAACACCACATTTTAGACATTATAAAAAAGCCTCTGCTCACAAGAGGATCTCTGTACTGAAACACTCTGGCTAACTGCAGGGATAAAATGTATTTCCTAAAAGCTTTTTGAACATTTTACACAGTTCTCAATGAAATTTTCTTTAGGCAAACACTGATTAGGTATGAAGAAGAATTACTTTTGTTTGTATTTGAACTTTGTACTCTTATGGGGACAGCCTGGGAAAAAGAGAAGTGTCTAACAGAAGTCCGTCAGTGTGGCACCCACCCTCACCTGCACTGCAACACACCTCTTCCAGTTCGAGCCTGAGCGTCAGTGAGCTCCCACATCATCTTTGTGATCTACAGTAGGGCTGAAATCCCCACCTCCAGGGGCAGAAAACTGACAGTCCACTTTGTAACTGTAGCCTCAGCAGGCCCTTGACCGTTCAAGCATTTTTCTCTCTAACAATTGCTTGGAGCTTCAGTTAATAGAAAGTTATCTCCTAAATCCCCTGTACCCAAGCTCTGCAGTGCTCGTATTAACACTCAGTACCTTCATGCAGACACTACAAATGATAGATGTGTTAAACACTGAAGGAAGAATTTAACTTTGCTGCCGTTTGCGGTATGCAGTATAGCCGTCAAGTGGTGTACCACAGCTACACAAGCACTGAGGTTTAGCTGTGTTATTCTTGTAACACCAACTGACTTGTTCCAGTGTAAATTCAGTACACAAAATGTTAAGTAACTTTTTGCAGGACTCAACCAAAATGTGTCTATGGACAAACTTCCCCCAGTTTTAATTAAAGTTACTGGGTTTTGTCATTGCTTTACAACTAGTCAACAAATAAATGTTTATTCACCAGAAGCTGATAATCAACATCTCATTTGCAAAGATAAATGAGATTTCCCACAAAGGGGAAATGCTGTCCCCAAGCACTAGTCATGCTAAAAGAGACCGATAAGCAACAAGCTTTCACTGCTGTTGTATGTTCTCTTTAAAAAAATCTTTTTTTCATCATCCACTTCCAAAGGCACACACTCCTTTGACAAGAGATTGAAAGATTCTGCAAACCTTGTAAGAAAGTGTGCCTGCACTGAGGTACTCAAAGCCCTTAGATGTCATCCATTGGAAACTCAGTAAAAAGAGAAGTAGGAATCTGTTTGGCCAATGAACTTCCACAGAAAGTGCCAAGGAGATAACAAAAACAGACAAAATGAGAAGATGAAGGAAGGCATCCATTTGACATAGCCTTACTGTATCTCCCCCAGCTGCTGTGTCTGGGTTCCAGTACAAGACCTATTTTGTATCTTTACTGTTTATTAAATGATTGAATGCTTTGATCTAACCATCTATCCACAGGTATTATAAAGAAAGCCAGAGAGTCATAAACTGATAAGGAAGTCACAGGCTACAGATCTCACACAACATCATGACAATGATCCCACCCGTTAGGTGTTTTCAGGGCACTTATCTGGCACAAATATTTTTGGAATTTTAAATGCAAATGGACTCTTCCAGTAGAAATAAGATTGCAGTCCTAATTCAAAACAAAACCAGAGTCACTGCTGGATCTAAAAGAGTACCTGAGTTGCCATTCAGGCCAAAAAACATAGCAGTAGTAGGCTGCCAAAGTACCCAAGTTCTGGTATGGGTTTGATTGTGGCCGTCACAAGGTGGCACAACTACCTCGCAGGTTTTGATTTCAGCTCCAGATCTTTCCTGGATTTTGAGACTCCAGCTGCAATGATTTTAGAGTGCTTAAGGTCTTTCTTCCATGTAGGTATGGTAAGACAGGTAACTTAGTCCACATCAATACGTTAACTTGTACAGAAAGGCAGCAGAGACATGACACAGCTCCTAAAGCAAATATCTGTCATCAAAGCCTTCAGTCATATAGCACATTCTTAAAGTCAACCAGACTTTATAAATAGCTGGAGATAAATTCCCCAATTCCTTCCACTAGCCTGACATCAAAGATAACAGCAATAAGGCCTTTTTCAACATAATACGTGAATTATATTGGATGGCACTTTTCCTGGAAGCTTCTCTCTTAATAATTTAACTGTCCCAATCGTGAATATTCAAAGTATTCCTGGCAGAGAAGACACAATGGAAGTAAAAACTCTGAGAAATCCAAAGTAAGTCATTTTATCACTCACCTTGGCAACTTAGCAATCTATTTCATCTACCACTAATGAAAATCTAGATATAACTACAGATACAGGTATGACTACTCTAACTGAGAAAGTCAGGAAAATAAAGGAAGCCCTTAGTTTTCTGGTTAACTCAGAAATAATTCATATAGATAGACACAGAGAGAGAGAGAGAGAGGCAGGCAGGCAGGCAGATAGAATGACTTTGTCCAAAGGAATAAAAGCTTCATTCCTATATGATTGCTATTACATATGTATGCATTATGCAGCAGGTGGTTTCTTTACATAAAAAATAAGTCATTGTACATATCCTAAAACACTTAAAACATGCTCAAGTCAGTAGGAGTATGCACAGTGGAATTCGTCCTGCAATTAGCATTATGTTAGAGAAGGAACACCACCCACAGACTCTACAGGCAATGGTATAACAAAGGAGATGTAACAATAAACACTGAATGTTTCTTGCCTTCAAAGACTTCAGAAATACACCTACTTTTTTTCCAATGAGTCACTTTTTATTTCTGAGATCAGAACACAACAGTTACTGAGCAGTTCATGTGAAAAAAAATTCAGAACATTCCAAAACTTTCTGCTCTTTGCAGCCACAGTGCTGCATCCATACTGTAGATTACTGTGACTGAATACTCCCTCCTGTGCCAAATTTGAGTAATTATAACAATAATTACTTTGATATTTATGCAGAAGATGCAACCATTGATATAGTTGATGCTGTTCCAACAAATAACAGAGATGGTAAAAAATGGTAAGTAATGGTCATAGAGGTCTTCTCACATGCCATAGCTACATCTCTTTACCGCTGTATTGTGTTATCTGACATTAATAATATTTTTATTCAAATAACTCTAAAGATTCCCACTTTGCTAGAAAAGCAATCAACCTCTTGACTGCATAGCCACTTGTGAGTTTTGATAGTGTATTAACTAGTCCAGCTTACGTATATTTTGATCCTCAGTTTTCATGAAACTCAAGTCATTCATTTCCATTACATTAAATGCATGTCCGTAGATATTTAAGATCAATCAACCTATTAGTAAAATTCCTCCTAGTAATTATAGCTGTCGATCCTAGTTATATTGTAACAGAAATTGGAACTTTTAATGCAGTTAAGAAAGAAACCAGTACACTGTGGAAGACAGACTTTTCAATATTTTACTGAAATTGACATGTCTTTTTCCTTTTGTTACCAACCCATGTACTATAAATAACACAATTCTGTTGACCTTGATACAAGAATAAAGAGTGAGGTATGCATTTGATTTTTCCTTTTTTATCTCAGTACTAATGCAATTTCATACTTCTTTCAGTAATGTTTTTTCCTTTGAAATATAGCCAACAGTATTAACATGAAACGTCAGTGGTTCTGCCAACATAAACTAAATATTTCTAGCACCTGTTACACCGAACAGACATATCTCTTCAAAATATATAACCCCACTAACTCTTAAAAGCTATGCATTATATATGCAGCACATTGCATGCTATCATAACTACGAGTGGATAAAAGATTTTGGACATTAAAGCTGAAACACTGGAATTTCTCAGCCCTATAATCCTCATTAAGACAAAAGCTCGTAAATGCTGAAGGGATTTTTAACCGATTAAACACCATGACTTTGTGGCAACATCTGGTTCATTACTTCATTTATCAGAAATTATATGGGTACGGTTTTCAAATATTGTACCTTCAGCCATATACACAGTTAAAGACATTCTACTGGGCATCTCAAATAGCCTTGAATGGAGGAATTCAGCCCTCAGAGACAAAGCCTGGACTCCATGCTCCTGGAAAGCAACACAACTACATTGGCTTTTGCAAGCGCAGAAATTCACTTTACACCTTAATTCATCCTGCACCAAGCTTCTTTGCAGGTTTATCCATCCCCTAGGATTTTACCTATGGACTTTAAAAGTAGTGGGAGGCCTTTCCCACCAGTTGTGCAGGGCACTGGAGTCACAGAAACCTGTATGTCACATGCAGGCAGTACACAGAGACCTTCTGACAGCCATGAGCTTTCAGAGCACACTGTCTTCCAAGAGTCACTGATACATAATGACAGCTTTAGATGAAAAGAAAACTAACCTGATCTATCAAAAGAATCATCAAATACAACTTTGCAGGTTTTCCCATTATTGAGGATGGTCTTAGCTGCACCAGGATCATAACTAGCAAACCATGGTAGTAGGGAGCGATCATAGTGCACGTCTTTGTTATTGATTTCAATAGGTGACTGGTGGCGTCCTTTGGCAATTGGGTAATTTTTGTGCCACTGATCTGGTCCTAGAAAAAATACAGAGAAATATCCTGAAAACCTTTTCCAGCTAGGTGTGAATTATACTTGTATTACAATAAATGGAAGCTTGGCTTTGCTTAGCTATAGAACATCAATATTAGTAAGCAGGTTACTAATGACCTGGTTGTTAGTCACGACCTGTCAAGAGTTGCATTGTATAAAAAGCAATTAGATCACTGTAGTTGGAATATTAGATACTGCAAGGCGTTTGGCTGAACCTAAACTCTCACAGCAGCCTGAAGACTTTACCTATTAGGAGACTGACAGTACACCAAGGAAAGAAACTAGAGATGTACACTCCAAGTCCACCAGTGGCTAGAAATACAATGGGATATACCCAAATGAATCAACTGTGGCATCATCTACCCATCTGGAGAGAGAAAAGGCCACTGATATCTGAAGAAGATGAAATGTGGATTTAATTATCGCCACGGTTTTATCAGGAACTGCACGTGGAGGAAGCCTGGCCGAGGCCATGCTGTTCTCAGCAGGAACAACGGGCAGCCCAGCTTTCCCACCTCTGCAGGCAGGAGGGACTGCGGCCACGCCACAGACCGGCACTGCTCTTCCTGCAGCAAAGGCTAGCCTAAAGCTGGATTTCAAAGCTACGTCAAATTTTAGATTATATTAGCAGCAGGAAAACTTGACTTCATTTAACTTGGAGCCCTCAGCCACCGCCTCCCCTTCCACCAGCTTCGCCTCTTCCACCCCGCTGAGCGGCGACCGACCGGCCGCGCTGCCGCTGCACAGACCCGGGCGGGCCGGGAGCCCGTATTCCCCAGCTCTTCACGGACACCCCGGGAGCGGGGGTCTCCCGTTTTGCCTGAGTTTTGCTCCCAGAGCCGCTGCGGCGGGAAGAGCCGGGCCGGGCCGCGGCCCCGCTCCCCCACTCACCGTTGTCGCCGTCGTAGCCCCACGGGTAGTAGTTGGGGTTGATCATGGTGTCCCTGCCGCGCCCCGCCGCCGCGCCTCAGCCTGTCCCGGCGGCTTTGGCAGGACGGTGGCCTCGTCTCACGGCGGCTTTTTATAGACTCCCGCCAACTCCATGCCCTTCCCCGCCGCCGGCGGGCCGAGAGGGACAGCAGGGCCCCGACCGCCGGGGGCGGGGAGAGCCGCGCTGCCTCACACCCCCCGCCGCTCCCGCTGTGAGACGACCCCGCCAGCGGCCCGCCGCCCCCTGCCCCTCCGGCCCCCGGCCCAGGGGAGCTTCTCAGAGCTGAGGGACGAGGGGTGCGGGGGTCCCGCTGTGTGTGTGGGGGTGCAGAGGGTGATCCCGGCGTGGGGCAGCGCGGGGGACCCGGCACGGCTGTCCTGGCGTCCGGGGGCTGTGGGAAAGGGAGCCCACCCAGGACAGGGCTGGGAAGGCCTGGTGAGGGCAAAGGGGCTGCTGGAAAGGGGATATGGAAAAGCTTGAATGTCCGGAACTAGATGCAGGCAATATAGGTATATTTTTCAAATTCAAATAAGGTATGTATACATACACAGAGGCAGATGCACACATAAACCAGGAAGCTTTACCTGGCTGGTTTCGGAAATTAAATTTACAGGTTACAGGCAGGGTGGCTGGGCTTTTCATGCTTGTTTCTAGAAAGCCTGTTTGCCGTAAGACCACCTCAGGTTAGGAGAGACTGGGTCCCTCCCGAGGACACCACCTTGGCTATGTGTTTCCCACTGGATGTGCAGCGTAACCCTGATCTGGAGGTCGGCTGGGGATGAGGGGATGCGTCCAACAGCTCCTGCCTGCGAATGGCTATCACAGGTTCACACCCTTCCCTATGAAATTCCCACACATACGCTTGGGTTCCAGCACTGCTCCCTGCTGCGCTGTCTCCCATTGCCTTCATAAACAGCTTCCCCGCAAAAATTCAATAGCATTAATTGCCCCCGGCCTTTAAAAAGGTGCTGCTTCCTACTGCAAGGGTTCTTGGAAACTGGAAATCATTAAAATAGCTGAAGCTACATTTCCCACCAGCTCCAGATAAAATCTTTGTTATCAAATTAAGCATAGGATCTGTTTGTTTTCCTTCAGCTCTAATTCTCCTTTCATTTAGCAGGGTGTTATGCATCGAATTGCACTTAAAATTGTAAGCATACTTGCTAGTGTGCATGCGTTCCTTATGTGGCTCGCATGTGATACACAGAAATCAGATGACTCCTAAAAAATATTTGTTGTTCTGACACATAGGGCATTATCAGGCAATTTAGAGAAGAAGGACGCTAGCACCAGTGGTGTAAAATGGATGAGGGACTGACTAGGCAGAAGACAAGTCATTGGACTGAAAGGTGAATTATTGTGATTTAAATTTTAGTAGACTTTCTGAATAAGAAGAAGGGAGATTATTTTATTTGATAGTAGTGAAGTTGGGACAAAAGTGCAAGATCGTTAAAGAAAAATGCAAATGGCACAGGTTGGAAATGTGGGGTTGTTGTACAGAAAAGTCCAGTACCCCTGAACACTGTGTGAACTGCAGCGGGTGAGATTTAGTAGCAGAAAGTGCAACATGGCAGTCCTGAATCATGGTCCTGGCTGATATATTTTTTCTGATCTGAAGTGGAAGTGAAAGAGAAGGAGGAAGAGTGGGATTCGTTGGTCATAAAATGTCAATAAGCATTACCAGGCAGGAACTGCTTACAAAAAACCAGGCACAAACCATGGGCATGTCACTGGTATGACCTGCTCTGAAACAGGTCTGTTGTCCTCGTAAAACTGAATTAGGATGAATTGGAACAGGTGCAGGGGACACAAGGGAACTAAAGAGCCTCTTTTACAAGAGGAGACTATAAAAGCTTAGTGTGCTTCGCATAGTGAACAAATGGTAAGAAGGGAAGTGACAGCTGTCTGTATATACACATCATCAGAGAGGTAAACACCAAGAAACAAGAAGAGTTATTGAAGCTAAAGAGCAATGTCAGCCAAGGAACAACTACCCAAGGTATTCCAGTGACTTTGCAATATTAAAAGTGGAGACATGAGCAAGCTGCACAGGAGCTATGTATTTATGCCATACAGAGCACATACTATTTCCCAGCTCTTTCTCAATTTTCACTTCCATTTCCTACCATCTTCTCACTGCCATGAGCCACAGACAAATCTCCAGATCCAGAGCATCTCCCAGTGACTCAGTACACTTGCCAGTCTTACGGATGGAGCTATACTGCAAACAGGAGCATAGCCTATCTGTAGTAGCCCAGGACTATGCACCTCTATTTCCAGTTCAACATTTGCTCAGATGGAACCCCGCCCTCTTCACTTTTTCCAGTTTCTCAGTTTATTTTTATAAAAACAGCTTTATCTTGCTCCTGAAAACCAAATTAATGTTAAGTCAGAGAAGCCATGATGAGAAAACGTCTCTAGGAAGAGGAGAGGAAAAGAAATAAGGAATTGAGCTCTGGTGCCTCCTCTACTCATGCGTTGATCAGTTGGTCTTGCCTGCCACATAGAAAGCTTTCCCACTCTCCCCATTTTACCAAGATGTGTCTTGCACCCACCAAAAGAACTTCCTTGCTCAGCCCAAAGGAGAAGGATGTCAAGAAGACAAAGCCCTGTGCAATGTAATGTAATGTAATGTAATGTAATGTAATCTAATCTAATCTAATCTAATCTAATCTAATCTAATCTAATCTTTTCAATTCACTCTAATTTAAACAGGGGCTATTCTAGATGAGCTCCTTCCAGAATGATTTTTAAAAAAGATTTTATGACTATATCACAGAATCATTAAAACTCCCCCCAATCAAATTTGAAGGCTTATCACACTTTCATATCCATATCAGGACAGGAATCATGTATCACCCACAAGGCAGGTAGTTTATAAGCCTGGCAGGACATTTTTGTGCATAAAGGCATCACTTCTGTGTGCCAAATCCTGGAAGACTCCCACATGGAGGAGAGGCATCAGTATCAACAAGATCTGCAATGGAGGGAGTACAGAAACTAGCAAACATCATGGGTAAGCAAAGAGAGGGATTAGAGTATTTTGAAAGAAAAGTAGGGAATGATATGAACTAAACTGGAGCTCAGCATTCACTGTTTTAACATGTCATCTTAGCTACCAAGGTTGTTTTCAGTATCAGTGCTAATTCATTTAAAGCTAGTCTCCTTTAACGGTCTTCCCACTATCTGTAATTGCACTCAGAGAAACAACACTGTTCACTGATAGTTACTTATCCACATTTGAAAATGAATATTTTGATGATAAGGATAAAAGTAAAGAAAGAGGGGGAAAAAACCCAAACCCACCCACAACAGATGTTTACTTCTATTATTTTAGAGCCATTAGTAATTTCTAAGGAACAAGCTATAGCCTCACCAAGTTTTCTTAATGGATAGTGTAATGTAAAGCATTATATCTTTGTATATCTTGTATCTTTTACACCTACTTAAATGGACAAATTTGAGGTTATACTTTACTGTCTGGGTAAGGAAGACTCAGTAGACACTGAAATTTCGGTCCTGAGCTCTAAGACATATATAGCATGTTTCCAAAGTCACTGTTTGTTCTGAACATCCTGGCAATTAGACAACCTAAAAGGGACTGTGGAAGGAAGGAAGAAGCAATCTAAGAAAAAGTTTTAACCTTAGACACTTTAACTTAGACCTTTAAATCAAATAAGTATGTTACTTCAGAGGAAAAAAAGATGTCTTGTGTGTATCTGCTTTCACTGAGATTTTTTTCTGTGGGACTTGAGGGTCATCAAGAGTACCAAATCAGACATGCAACTTACTCCTGTCTTCTTCCTCTATGACCCTCTTCCCCTCCATCTGGATTTCCCTCCTTTCCCCACCTGAGTACACCGTGTCCCTCAACACCTCTCTCCAGGTAAGAAGGTTATAGAAGAAAAATAAGCAAATATATTGTATATATTAACGTTTTCTATGTGATCTCTAAGACACTTGAACAAATGTTTTCCCCCAAAATACTGATGTTTCAATGAGCAAAATGCTCAGATATGTGTCTTTCCTGTGAAATTCTGATTAGTCATTCCTATACCACAGATTTTCTCTATATGCATTGCTAAGACTAACATTACTTCATAAGTTTTAAAGAGGATGCTTTTTAGTTTGACAACAAAAGATAATTCCTTTGGATCCCAGTGAGGCTCCTCCTTTTTTTTGAAAATGTGTATTATCCTCTCATATATTTATAGGTTGTATTACATCATAGATTTGTTACTGTTGGCATTTGCTCTGTATATAACAGTAGCAATCAGAGGACCTATCATGCTAGATATTGTACAAACATTTAATAAGGCCTTCTTCAAAGGCCTGAGAGACAGATGGGAAGCAGGTAGGCAGTCAGGAGTACTGAGAGTAGCTCATAATTATGAAACAGAATAATGAGAGAGTTAGAAATAGGATTCCAGGATTCTTGATGATTCATCCCATGCACAAAATCACTAGAACCTTGACTTCCAAAAAGTTTTGTTGTCCTAATTTCTTGATGAGATACAGGCATTTATTTCAGGGCATACCACGGGTGACAATTTGGTGACTCCCATCTGTGTGTTGTAACTGATAAATCTACTGCTGCTTTAGATAATGGTAAAATCAGATATACAAAAAAATATGGCAGACTTGTTCTCTAATTTAAAATTGATTTTAAGAATTAATAGTCGAGTTCAGAGATGAAAAGGAGTCAAGAAGTGTGGTTAAAATTCACAAGACAACATATATCCATTAAAAACATAATCAGGCAAATTCAACATGGAGTCCTATAAATTTTCTAGTTAGATAGCCATTATGGTGTTACTGTTAAGTATTACCCAGATGTCATACACACTGAAATGTAAGTCTCCATTCAAGAGTGGAGCAATCTGCTCATGTGTGCTCTGGCACTGAGGCTTCGAAGAGTAAGAATTTGACCTCAGCTTTTCATAAAAGTAACATCTGAATGTCTGCTCTGAAATTCCCATGGTTTGGTGGCTCCTCTCCACTAATGTATAGATTATATTTATATTTAGTTTACATTGACCTTAAACTGTAAGTCTAAAGTGGAAAGGACTAGTCAAATGTTAAACAGGTGGTTAACTTTACCAGGATAATTTTCTAAATCTTGTACAAACCATTTATTCTCAATCCTTGGTATTAACTGATTTGATAGAATTCTCACTTAGGATCTGAATACACATAAGGAAAATCTGGAAGAGAAACACACACTCTTTATAAACAGCCGTCCCACTTCCCAGTCTAAAATGCCCCAGCTCTCAGTCTTTCTCTGACCATGTTCACTATAACATGTCTTTATCAGAAGACATTTATGGTTCAAATGCCTTTAAATATTCCATTAAATGGTTTAGATGTAAGAGTAGCCTGAGCACTTTTAGAATTAAGGTCCAGATCCTTACCTACCTTTTTAGAAGGACTGAAATATATCAGAACTGAAATACTTCTGCAATATAGCTAGTGAAAGGCAAAGTCCTAGCACAGGAAGTGCAGCATGAATCCACATTCCTTACATGTCATGGAGAAGTGCTCAACAAAAGCATCTTCTGTGTCAGTAAACTAAAAACTCTGAGGAACATGGTGGGAGGGTAGATCTGTGAGGATCCATCAGCCAAAGCCTTGATGCTACTGATGGTGGTGGGGACAAAGATACAAAAATGACTTCCAGAAATAGATAAGAGGTTGTGTTTGCTCGTGTTTCATAACCCACTTCCAGAGGGCGGAGGAGGTTGCCATTTCTAGCAATCCTGACATAGCGATTCCTCCCAAATGACTTTATTTAGGCTTTGCTCAAGGGACCAGGAATTAGTGCAAGATCCTTGACTGATTAGCAAAGTGTCGCCTCTAGATATTGTTTCCATCCCTCATGATTATTCACTTCTCCTTACAGATGCATAAGACAGAAGATCGTTAACTCAAGAGTGTATAGTCTCATTTTGAACAAGTACAAGAATAATTCCAGTTTAAAGAGGCAAAGGCACATAGTTGGCCAAGAGATTTAGGTTGGGCAGTTATATTTACTCTTCATACATGTGCTTGGACTTTACACTTCAGCTGGATATTTTTCCACATAATACTAATCACCATTAAAACTAGGGCTTTGTCAGGAGGGATGAAGAAATTATTTGAAGCTTATTCTGAATTTAGGTCCAGGGTATGCAAAAAAATGTTTTAATAAAAGACTACATACATTCAGAGTATCAATCTAAGAATTGCTATATTTCTCCGTAGCATAATCGTGTCTTCATTCTTGGATCTAGACATCTTCAGAACTCATCAAATCAGAATGTATAAATTTTGCTTTCATTATAAATATAAAGGTACATTTATTCTTCCAAGTTATTCCTGTATTTCACAGAAATCTCAGCAACTAAGATGTTTTCATCGCTAACCACAGAAATTTCCCATATTGACATTTTGCTGAGAACATGAGAAAGAAGCTATGAAGCTATTGCACTACCCAGCCACAGAGAGGGTCAAATTATAAAGCCAGTTAAAAGACTTTTAATGTATAACCATAGAAATTAATGTAGTTGCCAGTCTCCTTCTTTCATAACAAAAGAGTAAGGCTTGGGACATTTCTGTGGTACTTTTGTAATTCCTGTTATGAGGTCTAGGAAAAATCAGCTCCTGCTGCATTAGGTTATTACAAGATTCTTATCCAAAGAATCTTGTTCCTTGCATGTTTTCCTTTTAGAACTAAGTGAAGTAAGAATATAACGAGTGATTGAGAAAGTCCACTATTAAAACAGAAAAATTCCTTTTTCCATTATGAGACAGATCAATAGCAATTACAAGTAAGATCGGACTTATCTTTCATCACATGCTTCCACTTATGTAGCATACCCCAACCCCAGTTTTGGATTATTCATATAAACACTGATACATACTGCATCTTTAATTCAATCATTTTTTCCCAGGCAGTAATTTTTTCCTTTTCTCTTTGCCTCTTCCTCCTTATCCCTGTATCGTTTGTACAGGGGAGAACAAGGCAATGGAAGAGTATTGCTTTTAAGAGCTGAACCTTTGCCAAAAGGCTATGCTTACTACGGCCATGCTTCCTTCTCTAGGCTTATATCTGTATTTGTAATACTGAATTGCTTCTGCAAGAAACTGAGAATGCTAACTTACCCATTTACATCTGTTTCACCCCCTAAATAAACTTTTAATGTAGTATTTACAGAGTGGAATACAGAGCAGAAGGAACAGATAAGAGACCTGTGGGAAAGTTATCCAACCTTTCTGTGGTTCCCAAATTGTAAGCCATGAGACTAGGGCAGGTGTTTCACACTGTCTTCAGAGATTGCATCCAGAGCCTTTAAATGTGAAGTGTGGTGGTAAGTATACAGAACAGCTTAAGCAGAGAGAATTTGAGAGTTGAAGATCCTCTGGATATTTTGCGGATCACCAGAAGAGAACAAATACATCATACTTCACAAGAACGGCTATGAGCTACTTCCGAAGAAATCTGGCAGTGTTATCTGTAATTTTACTTGAAGAAAGGAAGACGCACAAATACTTCAGTTGTTTGACCTTTATTGAATATACACCCCCCCCCCAAAATTTTGAAAATCATCTGGTCACACCCAGAAAAGTAATTTGCTTAATAAATATTAAGTAGAAAATATTTTCCCATTTGTCATTTCATTATTGTGACTCAGCGTAGTGGTGTGTTGATGATAAGATGTAGATAGAAATGATACCATAAGGATTTCATATTTTATCTTCAAAAATAATGAAAAATATTTCGGCTGGCAATGACATGATCTTTTAAGGGAGTGAATGGAACTGCTTTTAAAAAGGATATAGTCAGAAAGTGTCATATTAGTCTCATATCTATACATGAAAAGCATCTGAAGGGGATAAAATCCCAGTATTTTTAGCTACTAGGAAAGCCCTCTTAATGAACTGCTGGTCAGCTACAGCACTGCAGGTATCGGTACAGTAGGCATGTTATTCAGTAAATCTGAAAAATGCACATATGCAATAGAATAAAAACATGAGGGAGATGTCTTGCTGACAAAAGGGAGACATTTTAGGACATGCCACTTCATATATATAAACTTGTCTAAAACTAACCTAGAAAGATCCAGCCTCAGAACTGCAGCGTATTTCAAAAATGTGTTGGGATCAGCATCACATAAACCAGTTGGCTAAGCATTATGACATCATCTTGATGACATTTCTCTGTCTGTCTGCTTGGAAGTAATGTGATAACTATGGAACGGGTAGCACCATAGCACTCCAGCAGCTTAAATACCTCTGCAGTTTTCTGCAGATCAAATAAAGAGCCAGCTGGTCACACCAGTTAATACCGGACTGCCCAGCTATAAACTGAGTGTTTTCCCTATTCATCTTCCCAATTAGGCATATTTACTGATAAATCAGAGTGATTTATTGGCTAAGCAGGGAAAAAGAAGAGGGAAATAAAGGGAAGAAGAGGGATATGAAGCCTCTATTGTGTGAATGAGAGAATAGCCTGGGCAAGGGACATATGGAGCCCTTGCTGGAAGGAGAATGGGAGCTGAGTATGGGAAAAGGATAGCAGAGACTGATATAAATTCCTGGGGCAAGCAGAAAAGAGAAAAGGGACTGAATAGTAAGGGAAGAAGTGAAGTGAAGAAAAAGATGGAAAAAGATTTGTGGCACAAGAATTATTTGCATGATAGAAGATAGGCTGGTTGCCAGGCATCTATAAAACGGAAGGGAGAAAAGGAAGGCAGCTTACAATGGCTGTGAGTGGACAAGCGAAAAGAGCCAAAGGCAAGGTCAATAAATATGCCCAGTAAAAGCAGTAATGCATTGGCACAATCCTCCAGTATACACAGAGTCCCTATCCTTGAAATTTTGTACACCTATGATCAAAAAGAAGGAGGCAAGTCAAAGAGATTATGCTAATTTAAATAAAACTAAAGTAGCTATTTATTCAGATACGATGAACAAGATTTGGTCCAGTAGAGTGTCCATTATTGTCCTGGAGTGAAATTTCATTAGTTTTATTTACTGGCAAGACTTTAATGACCTGAACAATGGCATAAAATACACCCTCAGCAAGTTCAAGGGTGAAATCACGGGCTGCTATCCAGAGGAACCCAGACAGGAGGGAGAAATGGGCTGACAGGAGCCTCGTGCAGTTCAACAAGGGGAAGTGGAAAGTCCTGCACCTGGGGAGAACAACCTCCCTGCACCAGGACGTGCTGGGGGCCGACTGGCCAGCAGGCAGATTTGCACAAAAGGACGTGGAGATCCTGGTGGACAACAAATGGAACAGGAGCCAGTGGTGTGCTCTTGCTCTGGTACAGGCTGAGCTGCATTAGCAAGAGCATAGCCAGCAGGTTGATAGGAGTGATAATTTCCCTGTCTTCAACACTCGTGCAGCTGGTTCCGGAGTCCAGTTTTGAACCTGCTAGTACAAGAAAGACGTTGAATAAGTGTTGCGAGTGCAGTGGAGGGCCGGCAAGACAGTTAGTGGGCTGGAGCACGTGGTAGGCAAGGAGAAATAGCGTGCTGGATTTGTTCAGTCGGTAGAGCAGGCTAAGGTATGCCTGCTTTAATGCTGTTCCACCTCAGCGCCTGACCGCAGAACGATCGCACTGTATTACAGAACAGTTTTGGAATGGTTGTTTTGCGGCTAGTACAAACATTAATGTAACATGCCTTCTACTTTAATTAGGAATTTGTGGAAAATAATACAACAAAAAAGAAGCTGCGGAAAGCACCATATTGTTTTGCAGCTGATTGCGCATAGCACGCCTGGCAGCGTGCAAAAGACATTCACACGGTGCTTTTCATTGAGCATGCCATAGTTGGTGTGACATGTCACAGCCAAGAAGCCAGTTTGTCATATGCCTTCCACTTCACTGAAATTCATGCCAGGCTATGGAAAACATGGTAGGCATGAATGGAAACCTATCAACAGCCAGACCTTTGTCTGCCAAAATAAAAAGAACAACACACTGAGTTAAATTATGTTGCTATTATGTCACAATCCCCATTTTTTCCCACAGTTTCTATTGTCAAAGAGCAGAATCTGATACAGACTAAGAGTAGATAGCTCTGTAAGATATCTTTCTGCCAG
The DNA here is from genome assembly GCA_008921705.1 of Burhinus oedicnemus. Lineage (NCBI taxonomy): Eukaryota > Metazoa > Chordata > Aves > Charadriiformes > Burhinidae > Burhinus > Burhinus oedicnemus. The sequence continues at coordinate 2,223,138 of VFFE01007674.1, read as the reverse complement.
GATTTATTCTATTTTTATTGCTACTGATCTACAAAATCCCATAGCTTCTCTGGTGTACTCTGCTGCACCACTTACCTTATTTAAAAGTCCACATGAATGACAGTCTATACTGAAACAAGAAAAAAATGCAAATTTTGTTAGTAATTTTGTCACATTGTTAGGTAAAGGTTTTTATATGTGGATGAACTAGAAAAACCCCCAAGTAAACACAACTAGTTGAATGTTAAAAATGTGTTGGCAGTCTTGGCTGGAACGCTGGGTAAAACACTTGCCATATTTCAGCATATGTTCCCATCTACCCACTTTGCAATGCCATGCAGCTACAACACATAATTGTGAGCTCATTTGGATACTTTCTGAATGCCATCAGGCCATTTCTGTTGACTACATTGTTTTGCCTGCTACCTTTCAATTCCTTTCAAAGCCCTGGAAAATATTTGCTTCTGCATGTGCACGCGCGCGCACACACACATCACCCATGTTTAATTGTCAGAGCCAACCTGTTTGCTTCACTGAATATACAGCAGGCTAGGTTGAACAACCAAAACATGCCCAAGAAGTGTATTACTAGATGGGCAGAAGACCACATTAGGTTAGGTATAACAGCTTGTATCACTACAGTAGTGACAATGGTCATGCAAGATAAACCAGAAACATGGACTTCTGTAGAAAGATCTCATCTGCAAAAGTCTACCTGGTGCTCATGAGATGAGCCAGCCAGCCTGCTGCCTAGTGCAGGGGTCTCATAAAGTACTCCCCATAAGTTCGGCAACTCTTTGTCAGCCTGCTTGTACAAAAAATCCAAGACGTCCACATTTGCTACGCCAGTACGGTTTGCAGCCTGGAGTGACCATCTCCTGTGCAGAGAGAAGCACGCTTTCTTGGACCAGACATAGGTAAGCAAGAAAGCATCGCCAGGAGAAAGACTGGTGATAGAAGGGCACCTCAAAATCCTGCCAAAATTTAAAGAAAAAAAAAATCACGAGGGCAAACTCTAGAACAGAGCCTGTTGCTAGTGGCATAAGTTAAGCAGTAAGACAAATAACCATTGAGACAGACTGGCAAAATACTCTGTAGATCTTATCAAGTACATATAGACAGAGAAGCATGAGGAAGAGCCATGTCCACAGCAAGACCTGATGCTGGATACATAACACTGAGCCATAGGTTATTTTGGAAACATAAGGGAGAGGGCTTTCTGGGCTGTGGCCAGTGTATATGGAGTTGGATTTAGCTTCTGTTATGGTGAAGGCCATGCCACTTCCTTCCCCAGGTGGAACGAGGGGCATATTCCAAATGGAGTAAGTGTAAATAACAAAGTTATTTGTATGCTTTAACTAAATGCCCATATAGAGATGGGAAAAACAGAATCAGATCATAAATTCCAGCGAACACTAACAGGATAGATGAATTATACAGAGATTCCTAGTGACAAGGAGTAAATGGAAAAGCTTTCTGCAGGTAATACTGCCTTGTGCCCTATCCATCTGGGCTGTTTGGCAAAACTCCATATCCTAGTTTAAGATTATGTGAATGTTCTCACATCTTCCCTCCATCAGTTCCAACTAGGGAAACTTGACATTTTTTGTGCATCAGACAGACCAGACAGTGAGTCAGAAGCTGAGGCGAGGAGACATTCAGCAGCTTGACTTCTTCTGACTGGTTATGACCATGCATTGCTATGATGCTGATTTACCGGTTGTGAATTCTTCTCTATGCATGCATAAATGGAATTCATCTACTCCTCTTCCTGCCACATAAAGTATTCTTGAGTTCCCCCTTGCTTACATGGAAATACGTGCACTTACATTCAGGATGTCTGTCCAGGGAACAAGTTTTAGAGGATGTCTTTTATTCAACAGCTCAGTCACAGTAAATATTGCCAAGTGAAGAGGCTACTCACTTGAACAGGTGCATTAAGAACTGGACCTTTCAATGCTATAATATGAGGATACAAACACAAGTATTAAGAAATGGATCCACTGCTTAACTTGAAGTTTTATGGTTCTACGTGTAGTGTTGCCTAAATGTTACTGTGAGGCTGTTCCAGGCAAATCTGGATCATGGGACTTCATTTCCTGATTAAAGACATTTCAATACAACAAGAAAAAAAAAAAGGAAAAAAAAGAGAACTCTAATGTAGAGCTGCTTTTTGTTCAGCATTTAGAGAATTACAGAGCAAGAGAATACCAGAAACATATATAAAAATGGCTAATCCTTCAGTTAGATCCTGTGACAAGTCAGCACCTTGCTTCCAGCATGGATGGCAGAGAATAACTAGGACAGTCGAGCTCAGCAAAGTAGCATGAGCAGGAGATTTTGTCAGGTTTCCAAAAATGACTATTGACTGGCAATGCTCACTTTTATTAAATTTAACTAATACGATCTTAATTATTTTATACTATTAAATATTAACCATTAAAACTTCAAATTGATTGTAATATAAAACAACAGAAAGCAAAATTCAATGTAACTCTCATCATATCCGTGGGTAAAAGGTCACAATCAGGGTCCAGCAAGAAGTTGCTTTTATAAAGAACTGCCAGGCAAGAGTCTCTGCATTAGACCTTTGCTCCCCATCACCTCTAAGAGGAGGAGGAGATGCCTGTATCCACAGCAAATATTAGGATTTTTGTTTTTTAAGGCTGTGGGAAGCACATATAGGAATTCAGGTTGGCAATGTTCAAAATATTTTATGGGACTTCTTACAGTAGCGTTGAAATAGTCCAATGATACACACCAGTATAAGAATGTAATTATTTGCACTGTTAATTAATACGATACCATATTCTCTTTAATCTATGTCCTACCACAATTACTACTTCAAAGGCAGAAGACATGTTCCATATCCTCAACTTTATTTAGATTACACTGACTCCATGCCTTTTTCAGAATTTTTCAGTGCTGGAAGTTATAGCAAAGTGCTCTAAGACATTAGGCATGGGAAGCATTGTTTCTAAACTTGCATCCCCTACCTTTCCCAACACAGACAATGAAATCAGCGTTTCAATTATAGGTCTTACACACTGTTGGGCAACAAATCAACTTTATTCAAGGGTCAGTAGCATTTGTTTAGCTATAAATTTAGGTATGCTGCAGACACTGATGCCATCCGTTGCTCAATGGTGTCTGACAAGAAAAATTATTCCTTGATTATACTCTTTCTCCAACAGAGATTTATTACACAGACAATGCACAACACTGTGGGAGCTCTTAAATTAGGGCTTAATGGCTGGCAGCCTGCTGTGTTAAGAAAGGAAAAAAAAATCACTGTTCTCTGAAAGAAGTGAACATTAATGGAAATGTCTTTGTTTTTTAATTCAGCGGAGAAATTATCGTAACGATGAAGGATGATTGAGACATCATGTGCAGAGAGAAAAGGGATATGTAGACTGAAACAGCTAGTCAGCCAGGCTATCACTAGTAGGCAGGGCAAGTTGTCCTGCAGTCCTGGTCTCATAATTACTCAAATCAGCAACCAATTTGTATCAGTGAGACATTTTCATCCGCACCTCGTCTTATCTTGTGATAGGGTTCTTTGGGACTCTAGCAATGGGATTAGAGATCCTAGCTGGACTTTTCTCAGCCTACAGAAGCAAAAGCACTTCTATACAGAGGCTTTGCATGCGTAAACATGCAGGCAAAATATGAAAGCTTTTTACATACAAATGGGTACCTGTCCGTTACTATCAACATTTATTTAAACACAGGATCTTATAGCTCAAGGATAACTTGGATAAACTGCATTTGTTTCATTGCTTATTTAGTTTCCCCTGCTTGACTAGAGGAACCTGCACTGTGTGGCAGCTCAGGCCGCCTGTTAGCTGCAAGGGGTGTCAGAAATGTGACTGTTGAGGAACTGGCTCCACCGTGTGGGCTGTGGAAAATGAACATTGCAAGTCCAGCAAGAAGATGCTTGCATGGTCTATGGAATAAGGGTAGGATGAATAGTGGGAATGTCAGTAAAAAAAAAAAAAAATAAAAAAATACTGGGAGGAATTTGAATAATTAAAAATCTTAATCCAGAAAAGCTTTATTATTGCCACCATACTGGTCCATGGTCTCGCTGGTCTAGCCCAGTGAGGAAGCTGGTCTAACTCAAGGAAGGAGTTTCGAGTTCTTCAACAGTTTTCTGACAGATCTTCTGCGAGATATTAGTAACAGTAAAAGAGTGACAGTGTGCTACTCAAATTCACCAAAGGTGTATTTTTTCCTAACACCTGCTACATGTTCTGCCTACTGATGGCATGACAGAATTGCAAAAACATGAGTTGATGTAAACTTCTGGCTTGGAGAATTAATGGCACAATCAGTGACACTTACTTTAAGAATTGCTGTACAGATACCATTCTGTATAAGCACTCCTGCTTGCGCTAAGTCCAGGTATGGTTCAGTAGTACGACCACTTCTGCATACCTGATAGCATCATCACTTCCACCCTTCTTGTTGGATTTTCTCCTAGAAAGGAAGGATGCCATCTCCAGGGAGATCTAAATAGAGTTCTTAACAGAAGTTTTGCAATTTATTATGCCAATCTTTTCAGTTTTCTGAAGCAACTCCTTCAACTGGATGGAGTTTTCTCTACTGTCCTACTTAAACTACCATCTCAATGATAATTTTCATTCTCATATATATATTCCTATCAGTCCTTCTTCATTTGTACCCATGTTCTTCACAGTTATCCTAATTGAAAGTGAGGTATTCATTTAGACCGTGGACTTAGATTATCTCTGCCACGTCCTGATTTCATAGAAGCTGCATTTCTTTCTTCTCCATCTTTCTTTTTCATGGCTGATTTTCCATCTACTATGTATTCTTTTCAAAAGTAAAAATTGACATGACTTCTGACAAAGTTCGCTGTACTTACATGATCTCTGACATCAAAGATACACTTTCCTTGGCTAATGATTTGTCTTTTTATTTCTTACTGTCACCTACTCCCAGCAGCCTTTTTGGTCATTATTCATCAGCAAGTGCAGCATTCCTTTCCTGTGGTTTGCAGTGTAAGTTCCAGATATTTTAGAAGTTTTTGCTTTAAAGAACAGCAAGTCTTTTCCTCTTCTAAGTGCATGAACTTTTCAGTTCAGTTAACTTGTATTTAGACAAATACTGAATACTTGCCTTTTGCAACTTTATGTTCTTTTAATTTGAATAGAAGCAACTTGCAATAATCCATGCAAGATTCATTTCAAGGACAAGCACGCTTGTTCACTGAAATCCAAACTCTAATTGCATAGCACATAATCTCCTGTTGGATTCATGATTAACTGATAAAGAAATCTGGCATTTGTTACATAACGAGATTAAGTGGATTCTACACATTCTTGCAAGTATTTTGCTGTCCAGTCCAAATACAGAAAGTTACAAATTTCTGTAGTAACAATACTCTGTTGCTGTTTATTTTCCCAGTAATATCACAAGGTCTCCATCTGTATTCAAATCTGTTTCTGTGTTTTAATGAACACAAAACTTTACAGCCTTTCTGTCTCTTCCGCACAAATAACCCTGAACTGGTCCACTTCATTTTATTGCACATTTTTGCAAATCAACATGTACAGTAGCCCTAAACTGAAAAGAAAATACTTTTTAAAATATGTTCTTAAAGAAAAGATGAGTCTGATTTGAGCTGTAATTCATCAACTGTATCTTTTTTTTTGAGGGGAGGGGATGTTGTAATATGTTCTATTAAATTCTTGGTTTTGGAAATGAATAATTCCTAAATACATGCTTTGTGCCGCAGTATTGACAGAGATAAATGCCAGAATTCCTTGAGATGAAAGGCAGATAGATAAGATGGAACACACACTGTATAGCTGCTTCCTTTGCTGAGGCATGGGACAAAATGCCTCAGGAAGAAATAGATGTTTTATTTTGCTAAACTCACTGACAATATGAACATTCTTTAACTCTGATTACACAGCAGATAAACACCAGCAAGCAGATCCAGGAGAGTCTTTCTTTGAGATACAGTAAAAATAGTATATATTATTTTCATTTTGTAGTAGAAATGCATAACCATAGCTGGTTGTATACCGAGCGTCATATCAGGAATTCACAGTTCAGTTACAAATTTACACCTGACTGAAAGATGGCCACAGATGGTGGGAAACTTCTTTCAGTTAATAAAAAAAACTTTGAAACTGTAGGAATAAGCTTTTAATTTTCTGGTAATTGGTCTTGTGAGGTGTGGGAAGCTGGGAGGGTTTCAGTGTCTGTCGAAACCTAACAGGTAGTAATTAATTTCAATCCTTTGCTTGCCCTGTTGAAAGTAATATATACATTATATATATTAAAGTAGTCAAGGATTTTGTGCACAGCATTGATTAGGGTAATTTTTACTTTTTTAAAAAAATTCATCAGTTCCAAGTGGCTTTTTAATCTATTTAAGATAGATACGGCAGCAGGATTAGAGTCCACAGAACATATTCTTAGTTTGTTACCAAGGTGATCAATACAAAACTACACTATTCATCAAAAGTAGAAAGGCAAAGGAACAAAACCACATATGCTTTATTCTTCAAGAGAAGAACAAAAGTGTAAAGCATATTTGCAATGAGGTTGATGCTTTTGTGTAGTAATAGTTTGAAGACAGAATGGAATCAGAGCAAATGCATGAGGAAATAATACAAATTTCAGACTGTATTTTCCTTTGTGCCAACATACAAAGCATGTTTGCTGTTGGAACCAAAACTACTATGTCAGTAGTTCATAAACTTCTGCCTGTTCTGCCTTTCAAAAGCAGTAGAGGGAACATGCAAATAAAGCAAAGTGCACTCAGTATGTGATTTTGTGTGCTATTAAGACACTATTTCACTTTAACAAGTTTAATTTGTGTGCTTAAAAATATAAATTAGTCAGGAAATTTCAGAATGATGTAACACTTCAGCTAAATGATCCATGTGCTTCTTGCAAGAAACCAAAATTCATATCCAAGTTAGTGATACTCAAGATCATACATGAATGTATGAATTTTGGGAAGATGTAAGAGAATGTTTGTGTCCAGGCAAGAAATAAACACTCTTTTGGACCTGAAAACAGAGAACAGGTTTGGATGTCTCATATTTTTGAGGATCTGTTTGACTGGATACACAGAAACCAGGATGAGATATTGAACTAAACTCCAACAGCTAAAAAGGTGATTACTGGAGTGTCTGTCCACCTTTGCATTACAAGCATATGTATCAAAGAAAAGAGTAGCAAGGTTTTCTAGTAAGTTCTTACTGCTTTCAATCATCACTCAGCATTAGAAATAAAACCAGAAATCAATTTTTTATGTAAGTCAATTTATTGGTTCTCTGAAGACAAAAAAGCTGTTATTTCAAGTGCAGGCAACTAATCTTGTTTTATTGCCCCAATAACAACAGATTAGAACATCACAGTCAGTGGCTTTAAGGTAGAAAGACTCAAACTTTTGTCTCAGTTATTTGTGTTGAAATTTTCTCAACACTAAGATCGACTGCATATGGATATTAGAAGAAATTTTACATGTAAGACATAGTACAGTAGAAAAAAATGTTGCTTAGAAATGTTGCTTTCTGTAGAAACATTTTTATGTGTTGAGATGTACAGATTCATGAGTTTAAAGACGACCCCAGAGACTCTTAAAATCAATACTGTTGCAATTGCTGCACTCGTTATATCAAAAGCTGATCTCCTGATAAGATTAAGCCAGTGCCAAAACATTTGTAAACAGGATTGAATCAATACTTTAGTTTCTGCTGACATGAACTTGGTTTTTAAAATGAAACTGCTTTGTACTAAACAAAATACACTTCTAATAAATTGAAATACTAATTCTGAACGGTAATTCAGCAATTCTTCCAACATTTCTAAATGAATAAAACTCTCCACTCAGTTTCATTCCTGAATTCCCACCAAATTTGGCTGGTAATAACAGCAGGATTTGTCCAGTATTGCCCATTCATTGCTTCCCTGTCAAAGCACCGCTTTTCTAGTAAAGGTGAAAAGTGAAATAGTGAAGGAGAACTAGGAAATGCCTATTCTAGCCATTTGTAACCCTGCTTTTTTCAGACTTTGACATATCCCTTAAAAATGTTGCTGTGAACATGCTTGTGGCAACATCTCCAGAAGAACACCCTCTGCTACCCACTGATGCGTTAGAGGAATACAGAGAATCCAGAAGCTTCATTTGCAGGAGGCCTTATGCACCACCTTTGACGACCCAATCTCCTGGATGTACAATACCGAACAACCACCTTGATGGTAGATATAACACAGCAGATCTTTACTCACATAGTCTGCATGTGGGTTCAACCTAGATGGTACTTGTGTTAAGCTGTTTAGGAAGCATGCTGAAATGATACATGATGAAGGACAGGGGAAGATGATTTAGAACTTTTTGTCTGCCAGTGATTCCTTGCTTGGATCATATGTGCGGGCTGATGTGTCTCCCCAGAAAGTAACTGAGCTAAACAGACTCCACTTAAGAGTCTAACTACACAGTCTCACAAAAAAAAAACCCACTTAGGTGACTTAATCTGGATTTTTCAGTAGTGGGGATGACAAACGACATGTAGGAGTCATCCGCAAAGATCCTCTCCATATGCAACAAAATCCCTAATAGGTGAAATTATTAATATGCAAACTAAGATGTGAAAAATAAAAAACCAGGCAGAGCATCAAAACTAAAAATCCATCATCCTGGGAGGTAACATAGTCAGAGCAGCAGAAGAAAGGCACTTCCCCCTCAGCAATACTAAAGCTGCTGTACTAAATACAAGGCAACATGATACCAGCAGCACTCTACAGACTGATGGGTGAAGTAACAGCAGCTATGAACAAAGAAAAGATCAATGGGCAGCAGCAGGACATGGCAAAGATAGCAAATGATGAAATGACAGCAAGGTATCTTTTCTTCTTCACACACACAAGCTGAGTATGCCTGATTGTATCCCCAGAATACGAATTAATATTGGATAATAAACTATGAACAAGAGAGGGAGGGAAAAATACGGTATGTTAAAGAGGAACTTACTCTTTGGATGTTCGTACTGGAGGTGGGATATCTGAGGTGGATCACCGCTAGAGATGCTGTAGGAGCAGGCATTTTACCCCCTGTTCATGTACTGCTGACCCACTGTTATTTCTGCTTTCCCGCCTTTACTACATTTCCTTTGAAATTAATTTTAAATATTGAAACTGAGCCCATTTTTCTTCCAAGACCACATGACAGAGAAGTGACACTAACACAAATGCTGAGGCATTTGTGGTCAAGAATCACATATATCTTACATTTCCTTATTAAGGTTAGTATTTGCATACAGTTATTTTTTCTGCTTTCAAAATCAGATTCAGCTTTACCACTCAGAATTTCAAGCTGAGAAACACAGATCTGGATCCAGAGGAAAAGCAGTAGACAGCAAAAACTAACTACACTTTGGGATGCAGGGATTTTCTCGCTCAGTTTCAGCAAAGCGAGACTTCAGGCTTCACTTGAACGAGGCTCTCACGATCCTGCCCTTCACAGGCTGAGGTGGGCGCCAGTTATCAACCAGTGGGTTCACAGGTTCATTCTCACCATTCTTGGAAAGGCTACGGAGCCTCGCCATCTACAAGGAAGAAAAATTAAAGTGTCCATGTGAATTCACCTGGAAGCAGTGTGGACCTTGATGCCCAGAACAAACTCTGAGACAGAAAAGGAATTTTCTTATATAATGACAAGCATACTGGTAGAGATTACTGGTAGAGATCGCTGCAGCCCAACAGCTAGCACTGTTTCTGTGAATCTTCACACTCTTCATCCACAGAACAGTGCATCATCTGACCTTTGCCTTGTCTTCTTTTGGATTTTTCCCGGACCTACCCTCACAATGTGGAAAAAGAGTAGGGGCCTCCTGTGACCCTGCTAGAACTGGACTGCAGTCAAATCACATGTGAAAATAAGGCTACGCATGTAGGAGGATGCAGATCTAAGTCTATGCAAGGTAGTCTGATAGAAAAAGCTGGCCTGCAAAAGTTCGTATTTTGTTCTGTAAGGCAGAGAAATGTAAGCCAACTGCACTATTAAGTTCAACCATTAATTCAGCACTTAGCCGTTGTTCTCCAAATTAATTTAAATTCAGTGTTGCTTTGTTAGTTGCTACCCTTTCACCAGAATGCAAAGTAAATCTGTTCTGAAATCAGCCAAATCAGTAAAAAGGCTATACCCCGACTAGTGCTGCTGAAGCAGAAAATATTAGAAATAACCAAAAGTTTTAACACAAGAAGTAAAAAAAGGTCATCTTATCCAGACTGGCTCTCTGTTCTTTTTCCTGTGTAAATGCACATTTGAGCTACACGAATACAATTAGTACATTAATTTCTATTAACATTCAGATTTGCAGGTTCTAGCTAGTTTGATCCTTCTCACTGACAGCTTTTAGGAAGTCAAGATCTGGACCAGCAATTTCTTAAACTGAGAAACCAGCTAAATGTTAATCTCACTTCCACTTAATGCTGAAGCACAGAGACTGAACTGAGGCCGCTGTGATGGCTGAATTTTGTGGCTCGGGGACACTTCTGCCTATGTAGGTTTTCAGCATCCCAAGAACACTCCTGCTAAAGCTATTCCAGGAGGTGTCTAGGAAGAGCGCCTGATTCTCAAGGTCAGTTTTACGGTCCACTTCAACAGTCCATTCTGCAGGCAATTTCTCACAGTCCTCAGCTAAACCTCTCCTTATCAAAAAATGCAAGGTTAACATAGGGCTTGCAAATCATCACACTGACATACTGACACTGTTGAGAACTGCTAAAGGAGTAGCAGGACTAAGTGGAGTTTACCTGGTCTGGGCTGACTTCAATCGGCTCCCTCAAGAGAATCCAAGTGATGCACTCCTCACAGGGCGGTGTAGTGAATGAACCATGGTAGGTCCAGTAGTCCCGAGATTTGGGGAAAAGAATTGAAGGATCAAAGTGTTGAAAAGGAGCCTCTTTCCCCTTAGAGAAACAAAAAATAATTCTCTGCAGTAACTCTAGGGATACGCATCTTAAATGACATCGGTATCTATGTTATTATAAAGGAAGTAATTAAGTATCAAGATTCATGCAAGAGATTGATCTCCGTTTCTTCCTGTCAAGCATTTGCCCTGCAATTAATAATAACTGACATTTTGATTCCATTAATAAATTAAAAGAAATTACAAACTGAATTGTGTGGGACTAAAGCAAATTCATTGTTACATTTTTCTATCCTGGAATTATCAAAATTTTGTTTTATTTTGTGTCACTTGGGATAAAAGTTAAAGGCTGTGGGACTGCAGGTACTGGTACCCTTGTTATCCAATAGAACAGGGGCCAGGCATTTATCTCAGATTTGTTATAGTCTTCTCCTCTATCTGAATGAATTAAAATCTGCATCTCTCTCCTCCCAAAATTGTGCTCTAATTGCATTGTCATGGTGTCTTCATCTTTTTGTTGGCACTATTATACTTAATGTAAAAAATTGAAATATTTCCTGGAAGAGTACTGGATCCTGAATGTCTTACAACTGAGGGTGATTATCACCAGACAAGGGAGAACAGCAGACACCAGACAACATTTCCTGAGAAGTTTTTCTTTTCCACTGAATAGGATACCCAAGAGAATACCTCCACAGGACTGTGATGAGATTTCCTTGTCCCCTAAGGACGACAGGAACTAAACAAGAAAGTTCAGTTCTCTACTGGTATTTAGGATGTAGTTCTGGAATGCAGAATCCATTATTCCTAATTGCTTCTCCTATCATGGAAAATCTTGTCTAGATGGGAACAGGGTATTACCCTACCAAGTGCAATGGGATGGGCGTAAATCCTTTCCACACATCCTTCCACAAAATATGGGTAAAAAGAATAACATCAAAACTCCAAATATATCTTCCTGACAGAATTATTCTGTCAGTTCAATATGAGTTTGCAAATAAGTTCACAAACAAAATTGTTCTTTTTCAGTAAATACAGTACAGTGTCCAAGAAACTCCTCTGCCTGTAATACATCATAGCAATTGAAACTGCGTGTGCGATAAATACACCGGTGATACCATTCATTAATCTTTCCTGAAAAATAAGTATCTTGGTAAAATGTATGTGATGACAGGAAAGAAAATAAGTGTAAGAGATAAAATACAAGGTGTGGTTGTCTGCACATGCACTTATCTTTCTCTGCTTTTCTTCAACTGTTGCTTTTTCCAGAACCACTACAGAGAATATCTTTATGCGGGAAAACAGAATTCTGTTTTTTCACCGTTAGAAGTCATAAAATCTCCTGTTAGGCAGTCTCAGATAGAATGTAATGGAGTGGATGTCACTGCCATCTTGTCATCGTTGTATGACACAGTGTTTCATAGCGCGATTGATCAACCTTTTATTAGCTGTGGCAAAGCTTTTCTGCATGTAAATGGCCAAAAAATGACATAGGGATTGTAAGAGAAAGCTGCATCTGTATCAAGACAGCTATCTGACACAGCACATCAATGGCAGTACATACATACATAAATTAGATGCAAGAAATTCTGCTAAATTTGGAAGAAAATGCTTACAAAATTTGTAAAATTCAGACCTGGTGATCTGGTGGATGTTCAATGTCAAAAAAAAGGGACTTTTCTTTTAGCATCATTAGAATCATAAAGCTTCCCATGAAGAAGAATTGCTAAAGTATACCTTGAGGTTAGGTTTATGTTAAATAATAATGTGAAATAACAAAAGATGCAGTATCACAATTCTCTGCAACGAACTCCCTTCTGCAGTTGTATCTATGCAATAGGTATGGACTTTGGTCCTTAGATCATTAATTAAAGTGGAAAACAGTTTAGAATAGGTTTGCAATGCTATTTGTGCTAGTATCATAGGAAGACAGAACCTAGGACCAGTGCAGAAACTGTACTGTGTAATCCCCTTCATAAATGAATTCAGTTCAATTTTAAAACTAATAAAGTTTTTAATCTCCCTTACACTGACTGTGAGCTTGCTCCATCATCCCTACTAGTTTCTTCTCATTTCAGGCTAACTAAATTTCTGACTCAATTATATGCATTTGTTTTGGCCACTGCTGTCCTAAAATTCAAGAAGTTTTTCATTTCTTCGTGATATTTGCACACTAGCATATTTTTACAGAGCAGTATCAATAAGACTATCAGTTGTGCATTCAAGGATTGATACAAAATTCTCTACAACAAGAATACTTACAGTAGTGAGGAAACACATATGTTTACTTAAGTAAAAGAAAGCGTCCTGCTCCACAGTCCAATGTACCACCTCTGGTGCTACTGTTAGGTATCAGAATGATGCCAAAAAATGAATCTGAACTTCTGATTTCTGCTTCTGCTGCTTTTCCACTACATTATATCACAAAAATTGTTTTTATACCTTGGTCTTAATGTTATCAATTTCTTCAAGAATTCTCTTCATCTCTGGTTTCAGAGTTTTTCCAACCTGTAATGCAAAGCACAAGTACTGTATTTTTACATCATGTTCCCCAGTATTTGAAAGGAATTCAGTACATCCCATCTGTCAAGTTAGGCAGCAGTACTCTCAGAGCATCCAGTACAGACTGACACAAAATTATGTGTGTTAAAAGAACATCTGGCATAGCAGACTCAAGTAACTGGCTTTGCAATTCAAAAATGCGTATAAGGACTCTACAAGGTATCTCCCGCTGTCTGAGGAACAAACTGTGGGTTCAGACAGTGTCATCCACACCCTCCAGGGCCTAGCCCTTGGCTTCTGGTTTGAAAGCAACCCACAACCACTGTGAGATGTATGAGCACTAAACAAAGTGTTGATAGTCTGAAAAGCTGGAGTTCCTGCAGACACTTCAAATATTCTGCAGCACATATGCAGTCAGATCAGATTTGATGTAAGACATATGATGAGCTTCATGAGTCCTCGTTTGAGGACAAAAAACGACATTCATGTCATGACCTCCTCAAGCTATGGGGTCCCTTTATTGCTTGTGTTCATGATGTTCAGGTTTTGACATGGCTCTGCATCCCAGAAGACTGAAGACAGTATGCATAAGACATGCTGTTATTGCCATGTCTTGTTCCAAAATAGACATTCAATCTCTATTTTAGCAATACCCAACCCCCGCCTCCGTCATGGAGTATGACAAACCCAGAGCAAAACAATGGCTCCTATGCCGAAGAGCAAGAAGGAAACAGGGAAAGAAGGCCAGAGAAGACAAAGTGATACTACTTACTTTTCTAGACCTTTTACCTGACCTTAGCATGGTTAATCGGAACATAATGTTGTACTTTGCAAGCTGCATTTTACAAGATAAAGCTTTAGCCTCAAATAGACCAGAAGAAATGACAAAGGAAGAATAATTGAAGGACATGGTCATAGGGGAGACTTGTTCAATACTACACGTGCTATGTGCCACTGGTGTCACAAATGGTGTCAGAAGTCGGCTCTGAACGGGTTACTGCATAGAAACTAGAGGGGCCAAGAACATACGTGACTTCAGTCTGTACATCACTTTGAATGTTTTCCTGTAATATGATACAGTGCAGGAAAAAACAATGGGAACTTTTTCCCTGGCACTAGAGAAAGATGAAAAATACAGAAAGTTATAAAGACTGAATACTTGCCACTTACTTTCAGAAAAATGCCCACAACGGCCACACCATCAGGTTGTTTCAAAGCTCCAGCAAAATTACCATGTTTTGGATTCCAGTGCACCATATGTAACTAAAAATCAATGAAACCTCAGTTATAAATGCAAGAAATTGCCAACAGCACAATCTTACAAGCTTTTACATTAAATTAAGAAAAGTTTCCAGTACACAGTAAGTAAAGGAATGGACATGAAAAAGAAAACTATTAGTAAATATTTCCTATTCCTGTTCCCATGATTCCATACAGTCACACTTTCTATAAAGCATCACTTTGCATTTAATTGAAGCCTAAAAGAAAGAAAATGGAGTTTACCACACAATACATTTAAAAATTAATCAGACAATTTAACTATAAAGAGTTTAACCCAAGCACATGACATGCACACATGCAGTGCATAAAACACCTACTGACATGCACTTCATCTCAAGTAGATTTTTAGATCTTCATGTTATGCAGATAACAGCTCAAAGATTTACACTGGGTTGTATGTAGTACCTATGGTATTGTTTTGTATCTCTTACTACTCTCGTCACATTGTACTGGAAAGGAGTGGAGAAAGTAACCTGACATTACTTTCTCATTCCTACTTTCAACAATGCTGTATTTTCAGGATATATTTCAAGTTTTTACATCTTCTTCCAGAAAATCTCTGGCTCCTGCATATAGCTAGAAATTCTGCAACCAATGGTGTGGAATCTCAAAATAAGTAGTGTCTGGAACATAGTGCCATACAAAACAATAGAAGTCTTTAATTTTTAACAGTTTTGGGGTTTTTTTTAAGCACAGTACAATTATTTAAAAGACCAACAAAATCATTTGTCCTGAATATAAATTAATGTATTGCTCTCTGCTTCTTTTCTCTTAAGGATAAGGATATCATTGCTAAGGATAAAGGTGGAGCAGCCACGTATCTTTGGTTGCATTCTAGCACAATTTCATACACTCCAGGCTTTCTCCTCCTGCCAATAAATATCTGAGTACTGCAAACAAAAGCAAAGTAAAAAGTCAGTTCTTGAGCTAACCAAGAAATAGCTTGAGGAAGCAAAATTTGTCTGTTTACTCAGCCAAAGAAAGTAGAACACTAACATAGTTTGGCTGTGGCCAAGGAATGGGGAAAAAAAACCCAAACCATCACCCATAGTCATCTCTGCAATGTTTGTGAACACTGACCCTGCAAAATATCTGCCCAAATTTTCTCCTATGATAGGTGGGCAAAGCCCCTGCAAGGTCTGCACCTTGAGGGTATAGGCGTAAGGCAGGAAATCACTACTGCAGACTTTTTTGAGCCTATTCTCAAATAATATGGAGGAAGAAGGTAATATTTGCTCCTAATTCACTAGCATCAATAGAGAATTCACTTATATTTATTACTTGAAGAAGTCTTCAGGGCCTAGAGCAGCAATTAATTTCAGCAAATTTGGGCAACAACAGTACAGTAGTTTATGTTTAAAAAAAACCCCAAACATCTGTTTTCCACAGTTCCCAAAAATAAACACAGAGATTTTAAAGCACAGATGTTCAGAAACAGAAGATATTCTTTACTACTCAAATCAGTTTTAAGGTGAATCTAACTTTTTGAATTAACATTTTTTGAATGTCAGTTTACCAAATGTGCTTTTAGCGAGTTCTTCTATTCATTAGTAATGCTTTCTGAAACTTAGTAATTCAAGTTATACCAAAAATGGCTAAAAGCCAAAAAACATCATCAGAAAACAGATCTTCCTATTTGTCAATAACAGACCACTTTGTCTCAAATATTTTTAAAACATTCTAAAATACCAGCAAAAACTCTTGCTTGTAGAAGCAAATTCCATGTTAGTATATACTTGCAAAGATACATTTGTTGGCAGATGTAACTTATCCCACCGCACACTGACGAATATTCACAAGTTTCATAGACAGATTTTAGAGAAAAATCCATAGCTAAATACTTGCAAAAAGGAGAATGGTTAATCTGTTCAGATGCACAATCAGTCAAATTCCAGTTAGTACTGAATACTACTACCAAAAATAAGTCCTACCTCTGCTGCATATTTCACCCCATCTATAACATGCTCAGAGCCGTGGTCATCGGAGGAACCCCAATGCAAGTGAAGCTGACGCAGCCTGTAGGCTCCTGTGAGCGGCCCACCTCTCAGCACTGCAAGTGATAATCTACGTCAACACTAGCCTACAAAACGCTGACATACACATTTATTGAACAGGGACCCGTACTTTGAAAGTGTGAAACAGCTTGTAAATCCAGCTGATTGCAGTGGGAGTCACAACACTCACCAGTTTGCAAGATTGGGGCTGAATTCTGTTCTCACTCAGCAAGAGTCCTGTTTGATGTGAAAACTGTGGAAGCTGCTGTGAGTCAAGCACAAAATCAAATCCCAGAAGTCCAACAAGCCCCTTTTCTCTTGGCAAGTGGACACACTATAGTTCCTGATGCGGACAGAGAAGGAAGGTATATCACAGCTGATTCTCGTCACGAAAACCATCTGTTGTGAAATGGTTGGGGATAGGACTGTGAAATTAACCCAAAGGTGCTTTGAAGCGTACCTCTAGTCCGTGACTGGCATACCTTTTACAGTTCAGACAACTAAACAGCGGTTGCAGCATAGTTTGCTGCTTCTAAAAAAAAGGATCTATTTCTTGAAAGTGAGAGAAAAGCGTTTAGGTCAAATGAGTCAGAAAAGTGTTCTTGAGCAAGCAAAAGCTATATTCCACATTAACATTGCCAACAATAAAACAAATTAAGAAGCTACTATTTCTGATGTTCTTAGCCAAATAATGCTGACCACACATCAGTCTGACAGTTTGCATCAACTCTGACTTTCAAAACATCACACCTGCTCTTTCAGTTTTGGGATTCTTTTGAGCAGGGACTGCTTAGAAGATAAGCTCTCAAATACATTTTTCATTCATTACCTAAGGCAGGAATGAGACGTGTTTCCTTACACAGAAAGCTGATAATGCAGTTCACAACTGCAGTGCCAGAAGACCTTTTTTAAATAGCATTCAAGTTTGAACTTCTACCAATAGCTTTGAAGTTCAAAGTTAACATTGAAATAATATTTAAATCCTCTTGTGCCCAATGGTCTCAAATGAATTCTTGATATCATATGTGTTGGAATATCTATACAGAGCAAGACATTTAACTTTGCAGTTTCTTTTTAGTTAGTAGGTGTCACAGCCATTGAGGGGGCAGAAACAAAATACTGTGTTGAATTTTAGGCATGCAGTTTTTCTTATTTTTTAGTTTGTTCACACATAAATAAATTATCATAACTAACTCAATACAGTATTCAGTAAGCCTTCTGTAGAAGCCTTCAATGGAAAATATGTCACATAATAATAATAACAACTAATTATTATTATTATTGTTTCACTTTTGAATATAGGGAAAAACAAAACATAAACTCTAAGGCCCAAGTTCTCACAAGTATTTGCTTGCCATTTCACACTGGAATCTGTGGGAGGCAGGAATTTTCAGGAGCTAAATTTACGTGATCTACCTACATTTACAAGGTGCATCAGTATCAGAGCTGGAAATTCATTTAGCAGTCATTTCTTACAGGTGGCCCTTTCCAGAGCTCAAATACTGTGAAGCACGTCGAAACAGCACTTCATAACAGTATACAGATCTCTCTAGCATAAAAAGAAATCTTTTTAACATTCAAAATTTTCCATGTGATTAGATCAAAAAAAGGCTATCTTCAAGCTAGATTTTTTTTCCAATTAAAATCGCATCTGTGACTACTACTTGTCCTCAGCAGCTGCCACCACAGAAGCCAACAAATGAAGGTAATAAAATGTTCATGAAGTGCTTTCTCATGTGTTTTTTCAGAGCTGTCAAACATTGTATTTGATTCCAATTAAACACATCCCTGTGAAAGGCTTGAGCCCTAAACTACTGTCCAGCACGCTGCAGAAAGTTAGCAACAGCAGCAGGGAGAGAATATGCACACTGGGTGTCCAGAGGAACAGAGATGATGGGGAGGGGAGAGGCAGGGAGGCACTGGGGGCAAGACGATCTAGAGCACGGGCTGCACCAAGGGCTTCACACTGCTTGGCCAAATCAGGGTCTTTCTCCAACACAGTTCCCTGGGCAGATGTGTTCTTGAGCAGCCTCTGTCTAAACATTTCAGCCTTTAGGAAGCTGCAAAGAAGACAGAGCAGAACTGCCATGTGAAAAGGTTCATAATCAATTTACTTCCCATGCTTTCAGTCAAGGCATTGATTTTATGCAGTGCTTGTGGAACAGCATTCTGTGCTGTAACAAAAGTGCAATTTATGATTTGTCTGAGGCCACTGTGTAGAAATGGCAGTAATAAATACTAAAGCACCATACAAATACATAACAAAGAGATGGTCCCTGTCCTAAATAGTCTCGATTCCATCTGCAAGATGTGGAACAATAACAGGTAGCTGTAGTGGTAAATAAAGGAGTCCAAGGAAACAATGAGCTCATCAAGATAAAGAGAGATAACGATCTTTCAATGTACTGCAGATATATTTCATTAATTATATAGCTTACTAAGAACAAAATCCCAATACAGATGCCATCAAAGCAGATGCAGAAAAATACAGTGGGAAGTAACTCTGTTTTCCATTAATTAGATTGCTTTCCTTCTTGATAAAGGACTGATCAATATTGCATGTTCTTGAAATGTCTTCACGTTATACAGTATTGTGAATCTGGACTGTTGTGGTCTGTCTGCATTTGGAGCTACGCACTGATACACCTCTGGAATCAAGTTTTGAACAATTTAACTTAGAGAAGTGAGACTGCTCTCTCTCAATTAAGTAACAAAGCCATTTCATAGCTTTCCAGAAGCTATGAAATGCTATTTTCATAAATGCTATTTTCATAGCTTTTTCAGGCTGTGGAGGATCTGAATTCCCATACAAACACAAGAAATCAAGATCAGTGGGTGGAAACACATAGATGAGTTTTGTGTTCACAAAATGTCTCAGAGCACGCACTAAACCCCTCTGGGTGACACTCTCTCCCCTTCCACAAAACCTGAGGATGCTGTGTCCGCGTTGGAGAAGGTGACTTGGGGAGGAGAAGCCCACCTTCCAGCTGAGCTTGTATTTCAGGGATGCCCCTGCAGCTACAGCCTCCTTGTCCCACCTGTGGAGGACCTAAAAATAGATGGATCCACCAGAAAAAAACCCAGGAGCACCTTTTTTACATAGCCAAATGACTTTTCTGTGCTGGCCTGCGTAGGCCGGGTACCACAGGATGCGCTTTGCAAACCTCCGTTCCTACCAATTCCCCAAAAGCCAAACCACAAACCGACCTGATCGATCAAAAGTGTCGTCGAAGACGACTCGGCAGGTGCGCCCGTTGTTCAGGATGGTCTTCGCTGCCCCGGGATCGTAACTGGCGTGCCAAGGGGCGAGAGAACTGTCGTGCCGCACGTCTTTGCTGTTGATCTCAATGGGCGACTGCTTGTCCCCCTTGGCCATGGGGTAGTTCTCATGCCAGTGCTCGGGTCCTGCGGAGGAAAGGCAAGGAGATGTCGCCCCGGCTCGGGCCCGGCCGGCCCGGCGGCCCCACGGCCCCACTCACCGTTGTCGCTGTCGTAGCCCCACGTGGACTGGGCCATGGCGCCGCCGCCCGCGCCCCGTCCCTCGCCCTCCGCGGCTGCTCTGGCGCAGCGCTACCCTCCTCCCTCCCGCCTTCCCTCCCTCCCTCCCGCCCAGGGGGGCCTTTTATAGAGCGCCGCGGCTCCGCGTCCTCCCCTCAGGGGTGGGCAGGGGGAGGGCGGCGGCGGCGGGAGGCTGCAGGGCTGGGGAGGCGGTGGGGAGCCGCGGGGGAGGGTAGAGCCATTTTCTGCCCCCTCCCCGGACGAGGCAGAGGGATGCCGGCGGGACCCACCGGTTCCCTCCGTTCATCCTCCCTCCCTCAGCCCGCCCTGCCCCGGCAGCGGGAAAGAGGGGGCTGCGCCGCCCCGAGGGCCGGGCGGGAGCTGGTGCTGAACCTGCGGCAGAAATGGCGGGAGCGGCCCCCAGGGAGGGACGTGGGGCCGGGGCCCGGGTGGAGGAGCCCCTGCGTGGGGAGCTGAGCTGCCGCAGAGACACGGGGAGCCAGCCAGAAGGGAACGTAATTCCCCAGCCCAGTTTTCCCCTCTGCGGGCAGTGCCGCAGGCGTGAAGACCGCCCGGATGGCTTTGGGCGAGCTCCCAGGGCGGGCAGGCTCCAGAGCTCCCGCTTCTCCACTCTCACAAATGCCCCCGCGTAGCAGCTCCGAAAGACACTTTATCTGCCTGAAAGGAAATGTTGTAGCCTGCAAAACCGTGCCATTACGCAAAGCTAGCCTCAGCCAGCCCCAGATGAGGCCGTTCCTGGCTATTCGGTCAAATTGGGGTTTGACATTGTCTAGTCGATTCTGCTGTGTGCAGGGAGCTTTACACCAAATGCGTTTCTCATGTTAGGCAACTTAGCAGTCGATATTTTGGTCAGGAAAACAGCTGTTTTTCAGATGATGGAGAGTTAGTGACCAGTACGGTTGTGTTAGTTGGCTTTGTCTCCACATCTATGTTGAATACTCAAAGCTTTTCTTTCAAATGCCAGCCTTGCTGCAGTCTCCCTGGGCTTTGTCAGTCCATGTTATCACTGCTGCAACCGTATCTACCTCGAGCTAAATACTACCTCAAACTACATACCTCGAGCTAAATAATATCCCAAGCTAAATACTTGGGAGCCAGCCAAGAAGCATCGTGAACCATGGAGATTTCCAACACAGTTGCAGCGAACTTGCTCAAATGCTGCTTGTACCCATGAGCACTGGAAAGTAGCGTAGAAATAAATCTGCAGCTCTGAGAGGCTGTAAACTCTTTGTATTGCTGAGGTACAGGGAAAAGGTTGAGAAGCTGCAATATACAGAGACTACGATTAATTTGGTCGTATTTCATGTCCCCAAACCAGCTGGAAGATAAAGGTTCCCCTTCTAGCTTACCTATGTAGCTAGGCTATTAAATAACTAAATATGGACTTTGTTTAGGGTAACTACAATGATTTCTTTAAACTTGTTTAGTAAATTCTTCTTGCTCTGAGGTTAATGACAAGTAGACATTCCCCCTTTGAGAGAATGGTACGACAAGATCTCTCACTTAGGAAACTTCATCTGAGAAGATAGATACAGAGATGTATATAGTATCTTTACACAGAGAAGATATGTCAGATTGAAACTCACTAAACCTTAGAAACTTACACAGTACTGTAAGAAGCATTCCTCTTACCATCTTTAAAGATACAAAGATGTGCTCATTATCAAAGTGACCTTCAGAAAAGGTAGTTCCACATACCTTCCTTAGGCAGAATTCAATTAAGAAAATACTAGGAGGTGATTTAGGTACAATGGTATGGAAAATGACATCTTTTCACTCTCAGAACTCTGAAACAAAAGAAAATACAACCTTTTACTCTGTCATCAATCGAATGGATAATGTCACATTTGTTGCAAGGACAGGCATGTAAAATTGACACCTGTTGCAATTTTAATTCAGAAAGCTTAGACATTAATCCTTTTGAAATGGTTTCTACCTCATCTTCCTAGAGAGAAACATTTGTGAGCTCATGAAATTCTAATTGGAGCATTTTCTGTCCGTATAAACAAGACAGCTTTAGCGGGCTTGTTTATTGAAGGCTCAGAGAGACTTTTAATCAACTTGATATATACAAGGAATGCTTATTGGAGCCATTGATGGAGGTAAGGGACAGGATTTGTATTACACAGAAAAAGGTGCAAGCCAGTTCTTTCCCGAGTGTTTCAATTCATTGCCCTACATGAGAATTTACACAATCTTCTCTATTAAGGAGCTCCATGCCTACAGCAGAAGTCTTCATATTTTAGCTTTCCAGTGAGCTGTTGCACCCAGAGGAGCAGCTCTTCGTCAGCTTCTGCATGTTGTGGCTTCAAGGCACTGACTTACGTGTAAGTGACAAATGCTGGGATCAACAGTGTACTGTTGTAGGTACTTGGAGTCAGCCCCAGGCGCTGAGTCATATCACAGTGTCTCACTGACTTTGTGGTGGTGGTATTCTTTTCCTGTTGCTTTCATCATCAAAGGTAGAGCAAAAAGAAAATGTAGTAGCTTTATCCGCACTAAAAGATAATCACAGTAGAATTATTTTTGCATCCCTTAGGACCTACCTTTGCATTTATCCTTTTCTTCTGATACTGGCTCAGAAATTCATTACCATCTAACTTGCATAACATTGCTTTCTCTAGGAAGTAAATTATTCTGTTATGGAAAAGCCATTATAACTAAGAAAAGGCCGAAGTTTTAAATACTTAAGAAGAGCGGTGTTACCTAGTGCATTCACAGCTTCATTGCAGTGTTTTGTTTCTATGTTTAGAAAGGCAACAGCCATCTGAAATAGCAAAGGCGAGAGCGTAACAAGAGAGCCTGTATCATTCATGAAAAACTTCAGGATTTCTGTGAGCCCAGCTGCAGTACCTTCACCCACAGTACCGCAGAATGCCACTAATCATCTCTGCAATATCTTTGAAAAAGAAATTATATTATACCCATTGTTTGGGTGGAGAACTGAGGTGCAACATTTTTAAGGATGGCACTGGTACATCTCTTATATACTTTAAAAAATTCTGGCTGAAATTGATTAAGTAGGCAAGAAGACTGAAAAGCATCAGGGAATCCAATACAGCCTTCCTTACTCTATGCTTTAATCAGGTCACACTCTCTCAGGAATGTATCTGCATGCAGTAATACTCAGTTGGCAGCACTGTAAGACATAGCAAGTTGACATCTGTTTCATCAGAAAGATAAGATTTGAGAAGTCAAGGAAGGGAAGATAAGAGGAAAACCGGGAAATTGAATCAAACTGACCAAAGCGAATGGCAGATTTTAGCAGCACCATTAATGGCTGAGGCTAAAAAGTATTAGTAAAGTCATTATCTGTGATTTTAGTTGCAGAAGGAAAGCTGTGCATTTGCTCATAGTGTTCTGATTTTGTCCTTAAAGGTAGAAGTGATCTGAGTCTCAAGTGGAGATTGCTAGGTGAAGTGCAAGCTGAATAAATACTAAATCTGGTTTCTGTCAGACTGTCCTATTAGAATGATCCAACAATACAGCACATGTAATGTAAGGACTGAAGTAACAAGCAAGTTATGGAAAGTGATGTCATTAAAGAACGGACCTGATGTTTCATCTTTGAAAGACACCTGCCAGACAGCTTCCCACCACTGCTGTATCTGTAAAAATGTAATTATCAAAAAGTAGTATAATCTGAACCCAGTGGATATAAACCCGGAGTCTTCATGGTAAATGGCTTCTCTGTTGCAGTAATAAAACCACCCATGTAAAGCAGACAAGTACATGCATCACATGTGCCTATAACTGAAGAGAAATGTGGTAGGATGAAATGAGACCAAAAGTGAGAAGGTTTATTCTACCCAGTAATGACAGACGCACTTAAGTCTGAAACTGGTACCCAATGACAGGATCACAGCTGGGCACCTGGTGACAACAGTTTACTTCAAAAGCTTATCAGAATAAATAAAACATAATGGTCCTGTTGGATACCTAACCAATAAGGTGCTCTTCATCCAAAAGAGGGTTTGTATGTTTGTCACTTAAATGAAAGATTGAAACAGAGGGACCAGTACTAATTAACATGCTATAGCTATGGGACACTGTCTGTTGGACTTGCAGTTCAGATGCAGCATTTGCTTCTGCTAAACAAACAGAAGGTATAATCATGCTTATCTCCCTTATGGGAGATAAGGTAATACCTTACCTGAAATCATAGACAGTTTCTTTGACAAGGAAAAGCAGGAATAAGAGGAGTCCAGAAAATGGCTCAGAGCCATGGCTTTACCCAGAGCACACAAAGCACGTACAGAAGAATGATGCATGGAAAAGTGACTTACAGGAGCTTTGGGTTCTGCCAGCCATGACTGGCTTGGTCAATACCTTGACATAACTAGAACAACCAAAGTACTGCTCCACCTCAGCATGCCAATTTCCAGCAGTCTTCAGAGGCAGTGTGACAGCTAGGAATGGCTGACTGTAAAGGGACACACAGAAGTAAATATGCCAGCAGGATGTAATTCAAGAATTCTGCTTGAAGCTAAGCTTTCCAGGTTCCACCGTGCTCAGGGCTATTTCCCATGGGTGATTTCATGCAAAGGGCTTTACCGGAGCACAGAACGTGCCCACAGTGAGCACATTGTTAAATGAGCAAAAGAATTTACTCAATGCCTGTGGCCAATCTAAATATAAAATTTCTTCCACTATATTTAATAGCTTGTGGAAGAAAACAATACAACAGAAAGGAATCTGATAATACACAATATGGAAGGGGCAGCAATGTGTTTTGACATATTGCACATTGCATGCCAGGCAGTGCAAGAAAGGCATGTCACTCAGTGCTTTTGATTGAGGGATGCCATGGTGGCATGCCATAGCCAAAAAGGCAAATTGTCATATGCCTTCCACTTCACGGAGATGCTATGCTACGGAAAACATTGCAGGCATGAATGGAAACCCCCATTGACGGCCAGATGTATGTTGGAAGATCTGCCAAAGGAAAAAGAGAAGCATATTGGGTCAGTTTTGTTGTTTTTATACATGATGAGTTCTTTAGCTACATTTACGTTATTTGATGAAAAGCAGAATTTAGCATGCCTAGACAAACATTAGGCAGACTTTTAATGCATCTTTCTATTTCAGAAGGCATATAACTCAGAAGTCTGCAGTTCGAATTCTAGGACCTTGCTTGCAAAATCCCATCATTCTCCTGTTGTGGCTTAGAACCTATGTTACCATTTGCAGAACTTAATATTCAGTCCATGAGATAGAATAAACATGGAAACAATAAGCCAGACTTCAGATTTAGCAAAAGGAACTAAAAGGTAAACAAGTTTTCCTTGTGGCAAGCTATGAAAATGAGCATAGGCTTAAAAGAGTATCAGTAGCAAAAAAAAAACCAAACCTAAATTTGTTAAATATCACATGCAGAGCTGATACAACAAAAATATTCTGACTGTTTAAGACATATCTTCCAGATCTGAAAAATTAAACTGATGAACTCTGCAGGAAGATGACTCTTCTCTTTTTCCCATAGGGATTTGCTTGTATGGCATTCACACTGAAATCCAAATCTGAGCTGGGCTGTCTACTTTTATACACACTGGCACAGTCTGACTTGAAATAATCCAAGTATGAGAATCTGACCTATACTGTTTGCTTTTATAAGCTCTGGACGTGTCTGTTTGGAAATTCCGGCAGTTTGGCAACTCTTTCATATCAAGGTAGAGTTTTATGTATGACCTTCATTTTGCATGATACTCTGGCATTAACATCTACCTGGGAACAGTCCTAACCAGACCGCAGAAATGCTAAGATGTGGCTGGAGGAGTTCATAAGAGCTTTACAAAAGTCATCTCAATGATGTATGTCACATAGTTAATGATGTAGCAAATCAGAAATACTTCAGACATATTTTCCAGTGAGACACATCCTCCTAAAAGAGAATTTTAAAAGAAAATCATTGGATGTGTTTCCAGCCCTTGAAATATGCCCTCTGCAGGCAGCGGCGTTTTCGGCTCTTAATCATCTTCCAGAAATCCCTTGAGATGCCCATCTTCCAAAGCCCTGAGAAAGTCACTCCTTATGAATCCATACCATTTGTGCACTTGAAAGGTCAGAGGACAGCATCCCATTTCTATCAACACCTGTGCTTCTCTTCACTTTAATGGAGTCAAGATTTCACTCAGAGACCACAAAACAATTTTGAAAGCATCATCTGTAGGTCATAAAAAGATAACTTGATGTTTGGAAGTATAAACATTTATATCTGTATAGCAAATGTAGGGATTATTTAATTAAAAAGGAGTCAGTATAAAGAATCCCATGCTTGTGAAAGACACAGATTTCAGCAACACATATTGAAGAGCGGGTATTACCAGAAGAGTGGGAAAAAATACATAATAAAAAGCCTTCAGTGACTGAGAAACAGTATTGGCTGGAAATGTTAATGTTCTTCTCAGAAGAACAGTTTAAGAAATTAACAATTTATTGAAAGCATTTTTTTTAACAAACCCTACATAAGCAGACTAAAAGAATGATATGCAGTGATCCTAAGATGTGATCTTTAAAAATCTGACGATACAGTAAAAGAGCAGTTTATTTTGCAGTTGGTAGTACATTACAGTATTATGGACAAAATCCTCAGATTCCATCCTCTGCATTCTAAGTCTCATTTCTATGAATTTATACAGATGCGTCTCCGTGGGCTTCTCTACAATATTCAGCTTTCTCTAGCGTGACCACTTACAAGCTGTGCTATGGATTCTACAACACCTCTGCTCTCCAAAATTGCCAGTGTAACTAATTGAAATGCTGTTGGTCTGACAGTTCAGCACGACTCAGTGAAGTGGTTTGTCCAGCTCAAAAGATTTTGCTAGTTTCTGTCCCTCACAGAATCACAGAATCACAGGGGTTGGAAAGAACCTCTGGAGATCGTCTAGTCCAACCCCCCTGCCACAGCGGGGACACCTAGAGCAGGGTTGCACAGGACAGTGTCCAGGCAGGTTTTGAATGTCTCCAGAGTTGGAGACTCCACCACCTCTCTGGGCAACCCGTTCCAGTGCTCTGCCACCCTCAAAGTCAAGAAGTTCCTCCTCATGTTCAGATGGAACTTCCTGTGGTCAAGTTTGTGCCCATTACCTCTTGTCCTATCACTGGGCACCACTGCAAAAAGACTGGTCCCATCCTCCCGACACCCTCCCTTGAAGTATTTATAAGCATTGAGGAGATCCCCCCTCAGTCTTCTCTTCTCTAGACTAAAAAGACCCAAGGCCCTCAGCCTTTCCTCATAAGAAAGATGTTCCAGTCCCCTAATCATCTTTGTAGCCCTCTGCTGTACCCTCTCCAGCAGTTCCCTGTCTTTCTTGAACCGGGAAGCCCAGAACTGGACACAGTACTCCAGATGCGGCCTCACCAGGGCAGAGTAGAGGGGGAGGATAACCTCCCGTGACCTGCTTGCCACACTGTTCTTGATGCACCACAGGATGCCATTGTCCTTGGCCACAAGGGCACATTGCTGGCTCATGGTTATCCTGTTGTCCACCAGGACTCCCAGGTCCCTTTCCACAGTGCTGTTTTCCAGCAGGTCAGCCCCTAACCTGCACTGGTGCATGGGGTTATTCCTCCCCAAGTGCAGTACCCTACACTTGCCCTTGTTGAACTTTATGAGGTTTCTCTCTGCCCAACTCTCCAGCCTGTCCAGGTCACGCTGAATGGCAGCACAGCCTTGCGGTGTCAGCCACCCCTCCCAGTTTTGTGTCATCACCAAACTTGCTGATGGTACACTCTACCCCTTCATCCAGGTCATTGATGAATGTGTTGAACAGGACTGGATCCAGGACTGACCCCTGGGGAGCACCACTTGTCACAGACCTCCAACTAGACTCTGCCACTAACCACAACCCTCTGGGCTCTGTCTGCCAGCCAGTTTTCAATCCACCCCACTGTTCATTCATCCAACCCACACTTCCTAAGCTTGCCTATGAGGATGCTGTGGGAGACACTGTCAAAAGCCTTGCTGAAGTCAAGGTAGACAATGTCCACTGCCCTCCCCTCATCTATCCATCCAGTCACACCATCGTAGAAGGCTATCAGATTAGTCAGACATGACTTCCCCTTGGTGAATCCATGTTGGCTACTTCTCATAACCTTCTTTTCCTCCAGATGCTTTGAGATGACACCCAGAATGAGCTGTTCCATCATCTTTCCAGGGATGGAGGTGAGGCTGACTGGCCTGCAGTTTCCTGGTTCTTCCTCCTTGCCGTTTTTGAAGACTGGAGTGACATTGGCTTTCCTCCAGTCCTCAGGCACCTCACCTGTTCTCCAGGACCTTTCAAAGATGATGGAGAGTGGCCCAGCAATGACTTCTGCCAGCTCCCTCAGCACTCGCGGGTGCATCCCATCAGGACCCATGGACTTGTGGATGTCCAGTTTACTTAACAGATCTCTAACTTGATCCTCCTCAACCAAGGGAAAGTCCTCCTTCCTCCAGACTTTCTCTGTTACCTGCAAAGTCTGGGACTCCTGAGGGCTGGCCTGAGCAGTAAAGACTGAAGCAAAGAAGGCATTCAGTAATTCCGCCTTCTCTGCATCATCTGTCACCATGGCCCCTGTCTCATTCAATAGTGGGCCCACATTTTCTCTCGTTTTCCTTTTGTCTCCGATGTACTTGAAGAAATCCTTACTGTTGACTTTGACATCCCTTGCCAGATTTCATTCCAAGGAGGCCTTGGCTTTCCTCGTTTCATCCCTGCATACTCTGGCAGCATTCTTGTAATCTTCCCAAGTGGTCAGGCCCTTCTTCCACTTACTGTAAACTTCCTTCTTCCACTTGAGCTTTTTCAGAAGCTCCCTGCTCAGCCATGCAGGTCTTCTGCTTCCCTTGCCTGATTTCTTGCTCTTCGGGATGCACCGATCCTGAGCTTGGAGGAAGTGATACTTGAATATCAACCAGCTCTCTTGAGCCCCCCTACCCTCTAGAGCCCTAACCTATGGGATTTCTCCAAGCAGTTTCTTGAAGAGATCACAGTTAGCCCTCCTGAAGTCCAAGGTTGCAACCCTACTTGTTGTTTTATGCCTACTGCACATGATCCTGAACTCGATCTTCTCATGATCACTACAGCTGAGGCTGCCTCCAACCTTAATGTCCTCCACCAGTCCCTCTTTGTTGGTCAGTACTAGGTCCAGTAGTACACCTCTCCTTGTCAGCTCCTCCACCAGTCCCTCTTTGTTGGTCAGTACTAGGTCCAGTAGTACACCTCTCCTTGTCGGCTCCTCCACCAGTCCCTCTTTGTTGGTCAGTACTAGGTCCAGTAGTACACCTCTCCTTGTCGGCTCCTCCACCACCTGAGTCAAAATGTTGTCATCAAGACACTGGAGGAACGTGCTGGACTGTACATGCCTAGCTGTGTAGCCTTCCCAGCAGATATCAGGCTGACTGAAGTCCCCCATGAGAACCAAGGCCTTTGATTGTGAGGCGGCTCTCAGCTGCCTGTAGAAGGCCTCATCAACTTCCCCATGCTGATCAGGTGGCCTGTAATAAACCCCCACAACAGTGTCTCTCATGTTAGCCTGCCCCTTAATCCTTACCCACAAGCTCTCAACTCTCTCTTCATCTGCTCCCAGGGACAGCTCAATGCATTACAGTTTCTCTCTCACATAAAGGGTAACTCCACCACCTCGCCTTGCTGGCCTATCTTTCCTAAAGAGGACATAGGCATCCATGACAGCGTTTCAGTCATGTGAGCTATCCCACCATGTCTCAGTAATTGCGATGAGATGATGTTTGTTTGCGATTTAAAAGATGTGTGTTGTTGGCTTTAATAAATTCCAGTATGTCTTTGTTTTATGGAAATAAACTCACAAAAACTTTTTTAAAAAAATAATTAAGTTTTAATTTGAAAGTCACCTTTAACATAATCATCTTCTTTCCAAGCCTCCATTACTACCTTTCTGTGTCTTTCTGTACCTCCGTCTCTTTCTTCAGATTTCTTTCTCTGTGGTGTTACTCTCTATTCTCTACAAATGTGTTGGTTGCCCAACATATCTGAATGGATGCCAAGACTTCATGATTGGTTTTGTTGATCAATGCTAGACATATTTTATGTGATCCAATCAAACTCTGCCATTCAGATCTTGTAGTCATTTCAGTGACCTTACAAAACCACAGTAGTGCTGAGGTACAGAAATATGTTTGAAGTATGGAGCCAAAGTACTCAGACCTTTTCAGAACTAAGTTCTTGACTCTTGACCTTAAGGATGCTCCAGTGCTACCTATAAAAGCAGTAAAAAATATCAATGTAATACTTACCTTTTTTGACATTTTAATTGAGGGGTTTTTATTAGTAAACCCTTTATGTCACTGTGGAACTGTTATTCCTAGACAAGAACAGAATATTTTCTGGCATAAACACTCTGCATCTTCATAACTTGTCTGCAAAGAAGACTAGTAAGGGCCTTGATGTGATAAGCTAGAGGTAAATAAGGAAATGATGCTTCATGCTTGCAATGGAGGCAGTGACTGCTGTTACGTTGTGCTGCACTTCAGGCTGTTTTGGAAGAAGTAACAGCATCATACCAAGGAGTGACACTGAGAGGTGCCCTCTGGTATTTGCTGCTGCTGCCACTATAGTAATGGTCTCAGCTTATAATCAACACATAAAAAGCTCAGTAATAGTCAACACTGAAAATCTTTTTGTTATCCTAGCTTGGGACCCCTAACCCAGAGCATGCAAGCACTGTCTGCTGCTAGCCACATGTGTGAACTAGAACTCCAGACTTTGGCCCTCCCAACAGTGGTGATTGTGTATCCTCCCCGCATTGTACCAGGTCACAGGCACAGATCCTAATCACCATCATCGTAGGAGAACACAATTTTGACTGTAGAAAACAGTTGAGTACACAAATAATTCTATTTGACTTTCCACATTTGCTTGGTGCTGGATTGCTGTCTTCCTCTCAATTCTAGTGATCTCAAGAAAGTCTCCTTTCTACATAGTCAAGCAATCATTCTAGACTTTAGAAATGCTTTTGATTTGTTCAGAGTTAAGATCAATGAAACCTTTGTGTTCAGGATGCACACTGAGGTGTGTTCTCTGAGGACATGAATGATGCAGCAGTTCGCTACTGCACAACCCAGATACAAAATGTAACTGACCTAATTCCTTAGTAGATCTTATTGGTTAGTTTAAAGAAATATGCTGGGCTGAAATGGAGAAATGAGGACTAAATACATGATAATGAAGAATCGCAGATCAGGAAATAAATGTAAGAAATCTCAAGCCAGTCAATACTAGCGGTTTATATAACCAAGCAGCATCTGCCAAGTTTTCAAACATCCCACAGCAAAGATTTCCCCGCTATTCAGAAAGCAAATTCCTCCAGGACAGCACAACTATAGTGAAACGGATATGACAAGAAATGAGAAGCCATTAAATCTAGTCCAGTCTCTAACACTGATGAGGACGTCAGGACCTGGTGGGTGTTGATCCCCGGCCAGTGTTCACATTGCTGCAGTTGTGCAGCGAGTACAGCACCCTACTCCCTATCTCACAAGACTGTGTTAAAGATGAATAATATGATTACTCCAAACTCTTTTATTCATCAAAACAGACACACAAATGCTGAATGTTAGCTACCTACTTGTTAGAGGAACACGTTTACTGAAGGGGGGGAACCTGATCTGTTCTGGGTGTCCGCACTGCACAGAATCACCAATCTATTTCATTATTTTCTTGTAGAGTTACAGTCTGCAAGTAGTATGCTGGGTGGAAAGAACAGCAGATTGCATACCCACAGCAACCTGAAATTTATGTTAGTATTTCTCAGTTTGCATCCCTAAACATTAGTGTTTGTAAAGCTAGTTTCACTATTCAGTCCTCTGTGTGCTTCTGACTGGGCGTTTTCCCAGGTTTAACGACGTGCTTTTTACAAAAGCTCTCTACAGAAATTATAGCAAAATATTTTAAGGCATTAGACATGGAAAATATTTTTCTAACCTTGCATCACTATACCTTTCTTGACAGAGGCAATGAGCCCAGTGTTTCAATTATAGGTCTTACACACACAATTGGGCAACAAGCCAACAATTTTCATCTGTGTATTCCAGGACCAGTAGCATTTGTTTAGCTATAAATTCAGAGATGCTGTAGGTTATGATGTTCTATCAGGACTGGGAGAATACGTGCCATGATGAAGCCCTTTCTCAAAACAGTTTAATCTAATTAATCACTTCCCAATTAAACTCCAGAGACTAAACCCTGATAAAATGCAATAAAATTAGGTATTTCTGATCAGAGGTCAAGAAGAGAGCATATGCTGCTGCACTCATTATTTGTCTTCCAGTTCAGCAGCCAAGTCTTACGTCTCACTGCTAGGTAAAAGAAAGGAAGAGATTATGTGAGAGGAGCATTACAGTCATGCAACATATGTCTTTTCCCTCTCTCACCTGGAATGTCTAGTATTAGTTTGGACAAAGCAAGAGTAAAGTACAAGACACATCTTGAATTCCTCAGGAGGCTAGAACTGGATGACATTTCTGCCTTTAGCTTTTATCTTTTTATCGTTTGAATATACCAACCTGTAAAGGTAGAGCAAATCTATCTTTAAATGTGGTTATGTCTTCATTTTCTCGCAACAAGTTTTCATACACAGAGAACAAACATACTTGTGTAACTGAAATATTTTTGCAAATGTATACAAGTAACTTCTTAATACTAGATCCCAAGTAATGAAAAATATAAAATTTTGAATAAACATTAGTGGCACCAGAAGTAGTACCATAACTCAAGTTCTCTGAATTAATGTCAGATGTCAGTTGCTGAACAGAAAATTAAAAATAAAAACCAGGTAAGAAGAAAGGTATTTTGAGCTAAAACAAATTTAAATCCACTTCTATCACTGACATAATTTTCATCATTTGCTTTATTTTGATTTTTTAAAAATAAATTTAATTTGAAAATACAGTGTTGCTTAACTAAATGAATGGGTCAAAACAAAATGTTTAGTATTTCTCCCATTTCTTTCAACAAGCCCTATCACCAGGTTCCTCTTAACCCCCTCATGAGACACTGCATAATCTACCTGCCTAAAAAATTTTATTCAGCTCTGCTCTCTGTTGTATTACTTCAAAACCCAGGGAACTGTATGGGATTCCAAACAGACTTATCATTCTAAGTGCAGCAAATGAATGAAGGCCTGTAAACTCAAATACCTGCTGTCAAAGGCAAGATTTCAGTGACTAGGCTCTTATTTTTTACCCAGATCATCCTGTCACCCACAGATAATTCCCTTTCTCACCTGCAAAGTCTGGTGACTTTTCATGTGCCTTCACCTATGATGATCTGGGAAGGAAAGGCAGAGAAGGGTTTTCCTCTATCAGCCAAACAGTGCTCACTTCAGCATCTTGTTAATGATTTTTAACAAGGATTTTTCCCTCCTGAAAATCAGTCAAGAAGAATTTGTGATCAGCTGTTTAGATCAGCTGGTACAACTGCAAGCTGGCACAACTGTAAACAAATAATCCTTGCACATGCTTTCACGGAGTGCTATTAACGGTTTCTTAAAAACATGTCTCACAAGGGCTGAAGAAAATCCTCATCCTGTAGCGCCACCCTTCCTTTCAAAAGACTTGTGTTCTGAACAAGTTTCTCAGTTTGCAAAGAATCAGAGAACCCAAGGCAGAAAAGAGTAACAGCAGAGACTTTTATACTATCAACAGAAAATTTGATGCCTGGATAAGCCTGCAGAATATTAACAACAGTTTTCAATAAAAGAGCGAGTTATGATATGTTCTAATGTGAATATTTTATCCTGAATTCCAGCAAACCAAGCTCCACAATGGGAAAGGACAATAAACCAAAACTGATAAAAGTTACCTTGTCACAAAAAAGCATAAGATCACCCTTGTCTTACATTAAAAAAGCCCCACTCTTGCATCTTTTGTTCAGTAGGTGGTTACGCTGGACCTTGGGCTACTCCAGCTGGAGTGTTGGAGGATAGTATAAACACGATTGCTGTTTGGAGGAGTAGGGAGGGCAGTATTTTAGCTTTGTAAATAATTTGTTTTACTCAGCTATTTTGCTGTAGTACCCCAGATTGCCAGTCCCCTGATCATCTTTGTTACCCAACACAATCCCTAAAGCTGAGGGTTTAAGCCATCTCATATGGACTAGCAAT
Source organism: Burhinus oedicnemus (assembly GCA_008921705.1). Lineage (NCBI taxonomy): Eukaryota > Metazoa > Chordata > Aves > Charadriiformes > Burhinidae > Burhinus > Burhinus oedicnemus. The sequence continues at coordinate 2,188,826 of VFFE01007674.1, read as the reverse complement.
GCGCTAATCCCAAAAGTTTTCCAAAAGAACGTTATCTTCAGTCTATTTGTTTCATTATGCACAAGACAACACCTTCATTAAGCCCTGCTGAATTTATCAGCATTGACAGTGGTCTTTTGCTTTTGATAATAATATATGGCTTTCCTTTTTTGGGGTGGTAGTCTACTGACTAACGTCTAATAACACTGGCTACTAAGAATCCTGAAATACCAGAAAGTGGACATTCTGGATGTACAGAGTAATTTGATACCCGTACAATGTACTGTCATTCTGCATATGTTTGATCTGTCTGCTGTATTTGACATACAGCAAGTTGACTGTGCACGTGCAGATCAGTAGTGCAGTACGTGTGCAGGAGGTTTGACATGTTCTGCGTTTACTGCCTACACACTGCACAAAGGCAAGAGGAGCACACCGCATGGCTGTGCTGAACTATCTCCTGACTCCTGTTTTAGCGGGGTTTGGTTGGTTTTCAGAATGACTTCTTAAAATCCTTCATACATGGAAATGCCTAAGGAAGCATTAATTGTCTCCTTACTCTGCTGCCGCCGAGGGGTTTTCTAATTGCACGGTCGACTTAGCAGGCTATTGGTGTTGCTGGTCCTCCTCATACAAACACACCTCAAGCTCTGGTTCAGGAAGCCCAAGGTCACATACAAAAGTGTTTCTCCACCAAAGGTTTATATTTTAAGAATCAGTCATGGTTACATACAGAACCCAATTGCAGGAGTGATGCTAATTTGGTATTACGAGAGTTGCTGGTTTTCAGAGAGAAGATGCATTGGAAACTGATGTTTCTCCTTCGACAGTCACCATTGGAGCTCCAGTGCCTCAGTGAAGGCAAGTCACATTCCCTGTGGGGACAGCCTCCTTATATACTTACAATCTATCATCCAAACAGATCATAACTCTTAGCATTGATTCAGAATGACTAAGATCTGCTGTTACTAGACAGTCACTTAGATATTCAGCGAGTCATTTGCTTCTATGGCCTAATAATTAAGGCTTTCATTTATTTAATGCAAAGAGGAGGAAAACAGGAGTTCAATGGACCACTGATCTGTCACAGTGACAGATTTGTACTATGGATGACAAGATGCTTGCAAGATAGTCTCAGACCTTCCTTTGCCCCCAAAATTGGAGAAAAGGACTGCTGCTAGCCAGCTAAGCCATCTAGCACACAAGCCCAACCTAGCAGAGAATTTAAGAACACACAGAATTTTAAGTTTATAACCAGTTCTTTTGATTTCAGTTGGAGTGCTCACACTTTAAAGATGCTTGTACACTTTATAGACACAGTTCAGGTCAGTAACATTTTTGTCACAGATATTGGAGTTTTGTTTTAAATAACAGCAGTCTGTTTTTAAAGTCACATAAATTTCACTTTTGAAGAAACTATGAATTTTTTCCAAAAATTAATGTAACTTGATCTTATTATGGAATTAGCTTACCAGATGTTCTTTGGGTGTGCTGGGGTGGACTTGGGAGAATTAAGCCTGCACTTCTCTATTTAGTCAATGCATGTCTCGGCAAAGCACTTTATTTGTGTTCTCCTGCATCTTGAGCAGATGGTACAAACTGCTTGTCCTTTGTAAGACAGCATTAACCACACTCCTGAAAACCCTTCGCATTGCTAGTAGTCCTGCTTCTTCTCTGGTGCTTCCCTCTGTTACCCACCTGTCAACAGCAAAGGCCAAGCCACATTTGCAGGTCCTCTTTGAGAGAAAGGATCTCCCACGCCCCTTCACTTATTCTCCATCAGGATTTGAACTCTTGCATATTTGTGTACTTTGAGAATTCTCTGGAGACAAAGAGTAAGATTCATGCAGAACAGACACAGTCATCCTTCATCAGGTTATTATGCTGATACCATGAATACTTGTAAACAGGAAATAAAACAGCAATGAAACTGCTTCTGAGAAAAGTAAGCTTGCTTCTAGAAGACAAGGGATTCTGTTGTCATTAGCAATCCATCTGCTTTGTTCAGAATTTACAGCACAGATTAGAGATTAAATAAGCATCACCTCTGGACATGTAAAGAAAATTAACATAAATTGGTGGCAATTAATTGTGATGTGTTTATTATATTCCAGTATAGTAAGTAAACAGTCCTTCAGCAATCACAGCATTATTAAAGGAAAAGTATATGTTTCAGAGAGTTTACAATATTGTCCTGAAATAATGGCAGATGGTACTGTGTTTGTAAGATTTGTTTCTCTCTCTGCGCTTACTACATGATACTTGATCTCACTATGGTATTGCACTTTGGAATGGAAAAAACCCAACAGTTTAGTTAGGCTTTTAGCAAGCATTAGCTAATTATAGCTTTTATAATCCCCTTCATTTAGAACTAGTCTCCTGTTTGTAATAGTTGAGATCATCCCCATCTTGCAACATCCCACACGGTTGCTTGCTGGATACCTACAAATATGCATCTCTGAACTCTCATTCTATTAGTTTATCTTAAAAAGTGATAGATTCCGGACTGTTTGCTGTTTTACTTTATTCACATGATTGATTTCACCACAGATAAAAATTCAGAGAACAGCCATTATCTATGTATGCCTTAATCCAAATGTAATGAATTATAAAAATCATTGCACAACAGTGTTCAAATTCCCTAGGCAATGCCCACATCTCTGACTCATTCCTCTTATCTTTAACTCCTGACATATTCTTTATACAACACATTCTTTGATTCCTATATCTCGTCATAGAAAATAAACAGAAAATAAACCAGCTTTGCTGAAACTCAGTATAATTCTTATCTAGTGTTCCAATATTTTTCATAGTGACAGCGAAATGTTTTATAACATTCCAGGCAAAACTTCAGTCACAGAACCATAAAAATGCTCAGGTTGGAAGGGACATGAGGCGGTCATCTAGTCCAACCTCCTGTGCAAAAAACAACCCCAAAATATCTCACGTATGTTTCAGAACATATATTAAATTGACATATATTAGTTTCACTTAGCATATGACCTGCTTGAAAAATTTATTCTTAAAATGGTTGCTAAAATTTCATTTCTCTTACTGATACAAATTTTGGAAAGAAGCAGAAGAATTAGTGGTCTCAGTAGTCTCTGGATGAAATAAATACACTTCCGGAATGGTTGGCCATGTAAAAAGAAATGTGTAGGGTTAATGTACAAGAACCATCCAGTTACACCATATGCTGATGTTCAATAAGATAATAGTGAAACAATAAGGGGAAATAATATATCTGAAGTCCAAAGTTTCGCATTAGGTAAGGTTAACCTTCCTACAAGGACAGCAGGTTTTAGTGGAAAGGCAGCAACAGCATCATATGGACAATTAAGAAAACATCCAGACCACTACTTCTGTAGAGAAAAATAGTGAACAGAAATTCCATGGTTGCTGTATTTGACAGAGAGCAATACAAAGATGAGAAAAAGAAGGACAAATCTTCACTTAACATTAGTATCTCCATCAAAGTACAGAATGATTATTATAAAGGACATAGATATTTTATTGCTAAAATCAAGCAGTGCTAAGATAGCCTTGTTCTATGTATCTGCATTAGAGGTAGTCAAGGTGTGTAAATGAGGGAGCCACAGGCTAGAACTTTTAACCCAGCATGTTCTCCTACACATGTATTTCCTTTCCATCTTCCTATGTCTTCCGTTCCAGTCTGGCCCCATGTTATTCTGCACCTCTCAGATATTTTTCTGCATACCTAACACTTCTTCAGGTCCTCCATTTCCTGTCAGCATCTTATAGCCTCCCCCCAGACTCTTCACATTTTCTTGTTCAGTTTCTAAAACACAGAACCCAAAATATCTTTATTTAGAACTGTTTTCTTGTCACTTCAGAAAGCTGTCAAAGAGTGCTGCTATTGAGATCATCTGAGTGGTTTTAATCTTCCACTAAAGAAACACAAGGGTATAGTCATTTTGAATAAGAGCAGGCACTTTTTAAGACACTGCTACTGAGAAGTACAAAATTGGGCAAAACTGCAAAGAAACACACAGAATGTGAATTCTTCCAGTTTTTTACTATCTATCCTGCCAGGTAAAGATGTTCTTCAGAGCTGAAGTGAAATAGCTGGGAGACCCTGCCATGGTCTCCCACATGCCCGCTCTGCCAGCATGCAATGGAATGGGCAATGGCCAGGGACATGGTAAGGGATAGGGACATTTTTTCTGTATTTCTTCTTAACTTCTCTGAAGACGTAAGAGCATGAATGCGCGGGTGTGCCGTCATGCACTTGTCTCCCTTCAGTACCACTCTTGCTTTCTGCCTGTTGTCAAGCTGAGATCAACTCACTGGCTCCTTTCCTCCATCTCAGTCTGTTTACATTGTTCCAGGTTTTCAAGGCCACCTCTGCACAGAGAAGGGCTGGAAAACTTTTCTTTTTTTAAACTGAGAGGAGACCTGCAGTCTGCTCCGCTGACCTGGGACTCACACGATTGTCTCTGATCCTTTGCCAGTACACCAGAGTTTATTTTTTTGTTGCCTCTGTGAGAGAGGAGTAGGATAACTAGGTAGTACGGAGTGTGATTTCATGGTGGCAGGGAGCATGGAATGTGTGGTTAATCTAAACTGCAAGAGATACTAGGGGAAACAGGGGCAAGCAGGTCCTATTTTTGACATTTTGAGGCACATCAGGCTTTTATCAGAAATTGGGAAAGCTGCTGTTCATTTAAGAATAGAAAAGATATCATGATTTATTTATTAAAAACAACTAATTCTTCTTAATCCTGTGTAGCATCATGGGGATCAGCTGAATCCCAGTGGAACATCCAGCAGTGAAGATGGTTATGGAATAAATATGTACCATTTCTTGCAAAAACCGAGCTCAATTTCTGTTCAGTTTGCATTAAATCTTGATCATTCATCACATTCCTGTACTACTTCTGTTTTACATGGTGGGATGTCCCAATTGGGATGCCTGCCAGTTTCACTTCCGTGAGAACTCTACACAGGACTAAGGTGGGGTTTTTTTAGTGCAAATACAGAAATGCTGTGTCTGTAGGTGGCAGAGTTGGTCTAACGGTTCTGGATTCCTCACGAATTCTGTGGCATTCCTGAAACTACTTCTGTTTCTTAACAAATATGATTCTTAGATTGCAAGTGTTAAGTTGCAGTAGGTTTCGGACATGCCCTGGTGAAAAAGGAAAGGTACCGACAAGTCACATTGTGCACCAGCCAGGATGCCCACGTGCCATCAGGCAGCTGGGTATGTTTGGATACAACTTGTGCTATACTTCTGGAGTTTAACATGGAGCATAAAAAGAGAGAACACTGCTAACATAATAGTATCTTTATAATGGAAAGCAGTGAAACTGCATCTATGGTACATAAATATGCTTATTTGCATAGGTACGTATCTGCATTTTACATTTGTAACAAAACTTGCATGTGTTACTTGTGCAGGTGTTTTTTCAGCAGTTCGGTAGCTCAAAAAGAGAAATATTTTTGCAAAACAGCTGACACTGAAATTACGATTTTTTTTCCTGTCCTGTTGTTACTAAGAACTCTTTCTGAGAAACTGTGACAGAAGCACTGCATCCCTAACTGGCTCGCAGAAATTATTCTTCATGACTATCACCAATGTGGACAGTAAAATTAAAAGATGTGGCAAATTAAAGTCAGAATAGCCAGCTAGAAATATAGCTAAATAAGCCCCGAATCAAGTTTTAAGCAGTATTTGATGAGAAAACGTTCAACAATAATAAAAGGAACAATAACGATTTCAGTAGCCATATATCATTTGTTTTGCTACTGCTGTTTTGATAGAAGAGTTAGCGCTTTTTTACTCACTCTTTCTGAAGAAATTATGAATTTTAATGCTTTGGCATTGACAAAAGAAAAAAAAACTTCTCAGAATTTCTGCTGCTCCTGTTTTCCACTGCTTATTCTCTTAGGTGACAGGTAACAAAAAATTATTCTTAGCCACCCAGTGCAGCTTACAATAAAACACAAATTAAATATTTCTGTAGCGTTTTGACAAAAATCCTAATATCAAAAATTGCTTTCGGACAACAACCTTACCCTATAAAAATAGTTGTTAGAAGATGTCTTTGAATTGTCCCATTTCACCCATGTTTCAGGTCAAAGGTGTACTGGCTGAGTTTCTTGCTGCTATTTCTTCAGTGTGCTGAAGCAAGCAGCAGAGGGCACAGCTCCCTGCTGAAAGCCTTCCAGGCAGGAGGTTGCATGACTATGCCTCATTCTGCTTAAAATTTCTATCTGCAGCGATGTTTTGATTAAAATACTGCAGTTTCCACAGTCAGTAACGCCTCTGAAAGAAGGCATTTCTCTTTTACTGTTTATCCAACAGTCACTTCTGTACAAAGTCATGGGATTCAGTTATGCCTAATGCAACTTCCAGAGTATAGGTGTTATCACAGATCACTGAATTATAATTATTTACATACTGTTTTGTACAGAACTCAAAAAATTGAATATGTTTGGTTGCCTTGGACAAACATCTGCTCCATACACACGGCTCAAATTTGTTCACAAGCAATAGCAGTAATACTTGGCAAAGCTATATTCAAACTGATCAGCAGCTCCAACTGAAGGGTCCAAATCCTGAAAATATATCATGTAGATAACAATTTTCAGCGGTCTCATGGCACAGAAATGTGATTTTCAACTTCTGTTCCCAAGACCTGGAGTCTGTGGGTTCTTTTCAAGGTGAAAGACAACCAAGAAGAGCAAGACTGCTTTCAGTAGTCTCTGATTTTCTGTATCTTTGCTGGTAAATGTTTAAGCATCTGGAAATGAAAGGGCTGAAAACCCTTCCTGTAGGGCAAGTAAAAGATACCATCATAGCAGTCTGTCTTTCTCTTTCATATGTTATATCTATAAACCAGATTAAGTCTGTTGCAGCTATATATGCTTCTTTTCTATTAAGGTACAGAATTAAAAGACAAAAACCCCATAGAACTACCCCATCATTTGTGATATAGATAGTTTAATGTTATATCAGTATACTGCAAATAATAAAATTTGTATTTATTATCATGCCATGTCCACTGTATGAGGTTGATTTTTGGTCACCGTCCCTCCCTGCGAATCTGTTCTGGTATTTAAATGCATTAGGTCAAATTCAATACATTCCCTGAATATGAGGTGCGGAATTACATTTATAACGTTTTGTCAGTTTTTGCTAGAAAATATGGACTACATAGGCTCACAGAACATCTGGTGACAAGAAAAGATTATGGATACTTCATTATTTGGACACAGCCTTTTTTCCTTGCTTCAGACTTTGGCTGTTCTTGTAACTGGGACAGGGAGTTATAGGACAGATAGTTTTATATTTTATAGGTCTGTCTGCAAATAAAAATAGAGATGTATTATCTTTCATCACTTGAAATTAAATGCTCAGTTAGTATTAAAAGCCTAAAGCTGTAGCCCATAGCAGATAAAACGCCCCAGTTAAGCTGGCACTTTTCACCTCACAAAGAGGGGCCAGGTTTGATCCTATCCACAATAACCAGCCGGGCATAGACAAACAGAGCTGTATCGCTCCCATTAGCACAGCCCGGTGCAGGAAGCAGGCGCAAGGTAATATGAGCTCTGTCACAACCATTGGGGTCCTATTATCTCCTGTCTTTATGCCACGGGTCAATATTTACTATGCCTTACTTTATTTTTAAGGCGATCCTTATCTGTTGCACCCTATGCAATACTTCACACAAACATGGCCTGAGCTTCCTCAGATCAAGCGATGCCTGACGGCTTGGGAGTGCCTGCCTTCTAGTTCACTCCACAACTTTCATAACTTTGCAACTTTCCTCCCACTAGTTTACTTACAATAGCTATAAAGGAAGACGATCTAATACAGCTTATTTAATTTTGACCAGAGCATTACAAATAACAGTATCTTGATTCTCTGTAAACATTGACTAAAAAGGATCACTATGAGAGCTAGTGAAATATTTTTGAAACTTTTTGTAGGATTTTTTCACAAATCAATTCACTATCAAGATATATAGTATTTGGCACTTACAAAATTAAAAAATTTCCTTTGAAAGTTCTTGTAATTTAATATTTTTCAGAGGAGTTTTCTGTTTTTTCTGGCCAGTGTCCTTAAAATAAGACTATTTTACATTCATTCCTATACTATGTTCATTTTTAATTTCATACTTGCAAATAAGGTCAACAGGTATCCTGCTATGCATAAAGTTAGGCACATCTACAGCGGTTTTCAGGTTCACAGCTTTAGAGATTGAAACTTTGTCCACGCTCATCTGGAAAGCCAGGGATCCACTTCTATTTATACTGTGAAGGTTTTGCCAAGGATATCACATTTCTTTAATCCCAGTTTCCTGGAAAGGTGCTAACACTTTCCCTGCAGAGTGTGGATAGCCTAAAATGTGGAGGCAATAATCAGTGGTTGATGGAATACAGGCTTGTGTTTTAAGAAGCTTATTACCATCCATGATCCTCAGCCTTCTTATGCCCTGTGCCGCTGGGATGTTTTTTGTGGTTGCTGTCTCAGCAATTTATTCCCATAGTTTTAATGCATTAGTGTAATGTGACAACGTCTGGACTACAAGTACTCTGGAGGAATGCATGAGCCACAAAAATAATTATAAAATGCTTTAAATCATATTATTTTAACTTAAATTTATAGATAATTTACTTCAATCCCTATTGCAATTTGTAAAAAGCTTTTATTTTGGAAAAAAGCTCAGCGTTCTTTGAGTTCAGAATTCTTTCCTCCTAGCCTCAAGTTGTAAAAAGCCTTGAAATGGTTTTTGTCAGGTAGAAGAGGGAACTGAACAAGTTGCCCAAATGGCACTGCTTGTTGCACAGCACTTAAGATATCAGCCACCATTCCTAAGTTGCATCACCTTAGTTCCTGGGACTTTGCTTAAAGTCAAATCTAATTTCTTTGTCATCTGGAGAAAGGCTGATTGTACAGCCACATTGTAACTTCAGGAATTAAAAAAAGTGGCAAGTCTATCCAAAGAAATATTTGATTCTTTTCCTTTGAATCCTGGTTCATGAGCTTTTCATGAGTTGAATTGCTCCTTCATAACATTAACCTTATTCTCTACATTCATGCAGGAAAAAAAAATATTGTTTTAGACAGGTTTTGGTTTAAAGTTGTAAGAACCAGCAACTAAGACTTTATTTAAGAAATACTAGTAATTAAATATTTTAGCAACAGTGATAGGCTCATAGTCAAAAGCTGAAGTGCACTTAGGGAGGTATAAAAGGGTGTAACGGGAGGAATCATAAGCCAGTTGTGTTGGGTTTCAAGAAGCAAACCAGTTGTTGTGTCAGTCACACACAGTCTGCTGCATTTAAATCGGAGGTCTAGAATTACTTTAGAGCCTGGCTGATGAGACAGTAAAAAGGTCACAATTCTGAAATCTTGGCTCCTCATCCAAGCGATCATTTTACTGAATCTCTGCCATGCTCACCTCGCACAGAAAGAATATTTTTCATAGTCAGAAAATTGACATTGATTATCTGATCAAGCAAAAGATACTATGGCAATTTTTCCACATTATGTTCCCATTGCATCTGTCTAACAAGACAAGATTTATATTTCCTTTGGCTATTATTCCTAAAACTTCATTCCTTCCTTTGTCAGAAAATGCAAATGATGTTGTCCCACACTTCTGTATTCTTTGTCACTGAATTTCTTTATTATATCTTGTCCCCATATCACGCTGCAACACATCATCTGTTTCGCTCAAACCACAAACACAATTTCAATCTCTCTGAATTAGTCCTATCTAGCTGGTCACTTTTTTTCAGTGGCCCAGCCAATAGGTTTTGAGTGCTGACAGATGGTCTTTGATGTTATCTATATAACTGACTCTGTCTGGTCTATATGACCAACACTGTCTACAGATGACTGATAGCAGACACGGAATTGAGAGGTCTCTGGCTCTTTCACCCTTCTGTGAGCGTGAACAACTGCAGTCGATTTGGTGCTGTAGTTCTCATAGGATTGAAGGAACTTACTACATTATTCCAAAGGAACAATGATAATTGACACCAGATCTGATCAAAAGTCAGGAATTCTGTTCTGCAAGAAACACATTCTGTTTCAAAACAATTCTTTAAAGAATTTATAAATTTTACTGATGGCTGCTAAATCCCCCCACAAATACATTCAAAAGATTTCTGATTCTCAAAGTGAAAAACTCTGGAACCACGAACACCATTGCCCAAATATACCAGGCATATCTGTCTCTCCAGGACACCTAACCATCCTAGGGGACAGGCAGGAAGCTGGGCCACTTCCATGTCACTAATTACCTTGTAATTTGGACTCAAACCCTAAATCTTCTCCTACAGCAGGAGAGAGGCTGCAAGTCCTGAGTGTCTGGGATGAAAGTGGGTTTTTCAGGGCTCCAGGGCTGCCTGCCTTAAGGCTTGGTTCTCCAGATCAGTGGGTTGAATCTTTTTAGTGTCTGGAGCCAGGTTTGGTTTCCAAAGCCTCAAAAATTAGTCACCAAGGCCAGTCTGAGTCTGTTTCAGTGCTAAACGTGGCAGTAATGTATTGCAGCCATTCCAGACTGTAGCAGCCAAGACGGCGACAGGCCTCCCAGCTCCCCTTGCCCCAACAGGGTGCTGAAGGCTTGACACAAGCCTGGTTATTGGGGTCTTTAGACTCTCTGCTGGACAACTGCAAGTTAATAACTGGCCAGGTCCAGCATACCTAATATCTCCAGTTGATCTATTAGTTTGGCTGTCTTCATTTCTCACATAGGTTACATAGCAAGGTTGCCCAAGGACCGTAAATTGTGCACCCTTCACTTCAAGCAGAAATTTCATGATGTAGTGAAACATTGATATCATTTTAGTAACCTGACTAGGAAATTGGTCAGGGACTAAGCAGGTGAAGCTGTCTCTCTTTCAGCACAATTTTGTGGTGGTAATTTTCCTTTGAAGTTTTTCCATTCTGATAAAACATAATTTCTGAACAACAACAAAAAATTAACAGAAAATTGCAATCCACCTATAACTGGGACACACCCAAAAGCTGTCATATTCCTAGGCGTCAATGCCATGAGTTTTACAGGTTATAACATTACTTGCACAATGGTATCTGAAATTCCTGATGTCAGCTGCGGACATCTGCAAAGGCAGATATCAGTAGTTTCCTATTACCGAGAATAGCCTGTAAGAAAAACAGGAAAATGTCAACAGGTTCCATTTTTGCAACGCAGGATGACAAGGCAATGCTTACATAGTCTATGATAAACCTTCTTTTATATAGAAATAGTTACTCCATACACTCAGTTCAAATGGTTACAAATATAGATAATACCACAACTATTTAACTACTCTGCAGTACTTGTCAGGCATATGGTCCTAAAAATACAATCCTGCTTTTAAGCATGTATGAGGCAGAGTTTAAGCCAGGCAAAATCCCATATGTATTAGTACAACTTAGCTTTAAAACAGAGTCAGGGCATGGTACCATGTTACTGAAGAAATAGGTGATCGTGTGTAAATATTCTTGAACTACAAGGTAGGACCAACGTCAGGAGAAAACTTCGGAAGTTGGACTTCAATCATGCACTTAATCAGGTATCAGTCCCCAAGAAGATTGCCTTGAAGATTCCTAGCAGTTCAAAAATGGCTTGAGATCATTTCCAAACATCTGAAGCTGGTAGGACTTAGTAGGTTTTGGACCTCCTCTTTTATTAGCGAGACCATTGCTAGTCATATGAATGTAATATTTAATACTGACCATTTTTTTGCACGCTGATGTTTTTACTTGTTTTCCACCACTAAAAGCTACTGAGATTGACTATTTTTTAGTGATTGTCAAAATTGATGTTCTAAAATCTACACATAGATGTCTTAAATCATTGACATGGATTTTCAAAAAGGCTAAGAATCCATTGCTTTCTGTGTAGTCAGCACTTTATACCATAAAAGTGGTATAAAAAATATACATAACTTTGGATTGTGAAGATTTAGTGTAAAGGTCTTTGGACAACATTTGATGTATATTTTAATTTGGCATCTAACTCATATCTTTCTTAATATATGCACTGAATCAAAAAGTAAACAGATTGCAAATCACACTATTTCCTTATTACAATCGTTTCTCTTATCACAGTTTCTCATGCCATTCTGAAATCATATGAAATCAATAAAGGTTGGTTAGAAAATATTACTGTCTTTACTGTTTAAGCTGGCATATAAAAGCCCAGGTGTAAGTTAGAAATTCAGCAGAAAATCAAAGCAGAGATCTCATCTTAACAGTTTTTATCAGCACCAGTAGATTCTTTTTAAGGAAGACAGTACCTTTCAAGGAGAAAAAAATGGCAAGTTTGAACTGGAGTTATCAAGGCAACAATGGTAAAAGCTATCTCTAATAAAAAATCAGATTTATTTATAATATATTGATTATTTTTTTCTTTTCCATATAAAAATTCTTCAGAATTACATGGATTATTAGCATATCAAGTATCTATATTATGTATACAATTGGTTCCAAGGCAAAGTGTCAGGAGTTCAGTACTGGTACAGAATTAGAAGTAGAAAACTTCAATTATTTATTTATTTTGCCTAGGACCTGACCACTGGCACAAATTATACCCTGTTGCCAATGGAGACCATCAGTCTCCGATTGATATTCAAACCAAGGAAGTAAAGAAAGATGCGTCTCTGGGGCTTCTCCGGATCACTTGGAAACCTTCCACATGCAAAGAGATCGTCAATGTCGGACATTCATTCCATGTGAATTTTGAGGATAAGGACAATCAATCAAGTAAGTAAAAGGGGGGATCTGGAGAAGTGATGCAAGACATTTTCTTTTGCATTCTCTTTTTCTTTAATTTGTGTAGAAAACAAGACTAGTTGCCTTTCAGGAGTAACTATATAGATTAAGGTATGCTTGCTAATTTTGTTGTACTAGTTGGCAACACCCTTTAAGTGTCACAGAAGATCCAAATTATGTTCTTTAAAATTAGGACTTGTTGGCAAGTGTTCTTGTGTTAGTGGCAAAAGTACTGGTAATTTCCCAGCAGGAAAAGTCCAGGATAATCACTGATTTGGGGAGGGGAAACTAGGAGGAGAGTTTCTAAACACAGTTACTCAATTGTGCTTTTTTTTTTTCAATCAACACGGGGTGGGAGATTTATACATATGTAAAAATTACTCACAGTATATAACTCCATATGGAATCACTCTGGACTAGGTTTTTTTCTCAGAGTCTTGTTACCTTGATAGCAAAGGAGATTTCTTTGTGCTGATGTATAACATTGCAAGTGCTGCAAGAACTCCAGGCACATATTTCTAAGCACAATTACAGGTGCCTATCACTAGAGTGGGAATCAATACACATTTATGTGCTTGTAAGCAAGGAATTAATGATAATGACCAATAAACAGTGTCATTAACATCCAAGTACACCTGTGGCATCTCATAATCTAAATTCAGAAAACATCAAGTACCTATAACTGTTACTTGTGGGAAGAAAGAGACCTTTAAAATATTGTCATAAACAATACTAATTTTGGTGAGAAGTGAATTCCATGAAGTAGGACAGTTTGTTCTGCAGTTACTAAAATCCAGTTACTGTTTCTGGCAAATTGCTGTTTTTCTGCATTATTTTTCCTTTTGTTTTCTCTCTGGAGTAGAAGGTGTATTCACATATATTTCACCTGAATTTTGGAACTGTATTGAGGAGACATGCAGATTTAATATAACCAATGCACTCATATAAATGCCTAGAATTAAAACCTTCAATAACTTTGGCTTAACTGCACAAACTGGTGGGGTTTTTTTCTCCAGATGTTTACAAATAATCTATTATCAAAACATGTTAACATGTTAAAAATGTTAACATGGAGAAAACTGCTTGCACGTTATAAAATCTTTGAAATCTATAAGTTGTCTGTCAGGAAGACTTTAGTGATTGATGTTTTTACCATACTTGGTGCATTTGCAGTGCTGACTGGCGGACCTCTCACTGGAACATACAGATTGCGGCAGTTTCATTTCCATTGGGGCCAAACCGATGAGCAAGGCTCAGAGCACACGGTGGATGGAAGGAAATATGCCTCAGAGGTAGAGTCAATGAAAGAAGGTCAAAGTCAAGTTTTCAGAGTCTGGTCACATACATCATCCCTAGGAAGAAAAAAGCATATATAGATAGCTTTGATAGTTATTTTATTTTGCAAAAACAATACCATCTCTGTGTGTGCAAAGTTAACTTTGCAACAGCAAATTGGGTTTTGTGGCCAGTACTTATTAATCTAAATATAGATAATCTAAATCCATATCTAAATAATGAAATAGGGCTGAAAGGTGCAGGTACAAAAGTAACGTGCTAAATGTTAAAAAGGTCAGCTGTACAAGAATATTCAGCTTGAGACTAAATCAGCTGCTTTTTAAAGTGTCTAATCACTCAATGGCCCACTATAATTGTAGCTGGAGCTCCTCACAGGTATAAGCATGCTGATCACTGTAAGGTGTTTTTTTCTGGCTTTTGAAGAACAGCAAACAAGAAGGAAACCCAGAAGGAATTAATGAAGGGAAAAAGGTAAAAAAGTTATCTGGTAAGGGCCCCAGCAGCTGTTAAGTACATTAAATGTTTTCAGATAATGAAGCAAGGTCTGTTTTACAAAAATTAAAGACCACCTCTAGAGTAACAGGTTTCCAGTGACTTAGTGTCCTGCTAATAGTCAACATCATCAACACGCCAACAAACAATTCATGTTCAATCCATGTAATGTTATCTTTGGCAGCTTTTTAGATTTTAGGAACATTACATGACAAACTAATAAGATGGATTATTCATTTTTAATGTAGGCATTAGGAGCACACAGCCAGAAGTGTGTTCCTAATAGGAAATTTTCCGCTGTTGAGAGTGCTAAAGCTATCTCATTTGATACAGCCAAGATAAGAAAAGGGTGTCCCTTTAGAATTGCTTTCTGCTGTAAAGAGATAGTGCACTTAAGCAGCACATGATTAAGTGTTTATTAGTTTGCTTTGAATCAATAGTTTAAAATATGTTGAAACACTAAAGATGTTAAGTTGAAAAGACGGCAATTCAGCTTTAAAAAATACCAGAAATTTTTAAAAAATCTGATTTAAATCAGAAGTTTAAGATTATGAGAATTATATGATAATTTCTATGTTCTGTTTCTATATTTTAGAATCTCCTCCTTGTATTTTAAGAAGTTTTGATATTTTTTGTGACCATGTTGCTGAAACGTACAAATAATCCAGGACTACATTATTGCCATAGAGTTACATAGTTGCTAAGGGATTGCTAAGCATAGTCATAGGTGAGAAAGCATTTAAAGAAATTCTTATGATTTCCAGATTCTGTAAGTTTTGGAAATTTATATTTCACAAAAAATAGCTCAAGATATAATATGCAACATACTAAGCTGAACAAAAGTTCCTTAAAACTCTATTAAAGCAAATGCTGTCAAATACTTGTTGAAAGATCTATGTTGAATATAAACCACCCACAGCCATGATGTTCATGGCCATGCCATCAGTCTTTTGCAGTAAATGGGACTATTGTGAATAAATATTGCACCATGTGTAACAAAGTGGTTACACTTCTCAAAATGCTATTTAATCTATTACATTTTTAAAGATATGGAAATAAAGGCATGCAAAGGAGACTGTTAGCAATAGAGTTAGAAAAATAGAAGTCCCTCGGAAATTGTGATTTTCCACATCTCTATGTACTTACCCCTAACTTGCTTTCAGGAATATGTGCAGTTCTACCTACCCCAAGATGAAGCCTGGGTGAGTCCTGACAATGCCGGGGCAATTCAGCAGAACACCATAAATCTGCAGGTGTTCACAAGCACGTTCTCAGTTTCACAGTCAGACCCTGAGAGTGCAGAGTGGCCTTTCTAACTATTTTACTCAAATTTCAGCATTTATTTGTAGTAGAACCAGCAAAAATTATCTTGTCAATTGCTTTTTAGCTTCATCTCGTTCACTGGAATGCAGACAAGTATTCGAATGTCGCTGAGGCTTTCGACAAGCCGGATGGCTTGGCAATTGTCACTGTTTTCCTGAAGGTCAGTTACTGACATACTGAAAACACGTGCGCGTCTCTTCCCTTTCCTTATCAAAACTGCAGTCAGTGATGAGGACTAGGAAAAAACACGTCTTTGTGTTAAATCTGTGGAGATGACTGTCTCTTATCCTGATTTAGCCCATATTGCCAACTTTGCCCATACTACTACATGGATGTTTTACCCAAATCCCCATTTCATCCACAGAGCCTTCAAGAAGAACTGTGCTTTAAAGGCATGGGTGCCAGTAAGCTTGTGATGTTTCGTCCACCTTTGTAACGTGCAACGCTCATACCTTTTGTATTTGCTTTCCACTCCATTTACAGTGATGTGAACTTTCACAGAAAGATGGTTTGAGTCACGTGTGCTATTACTGTCTATCAATCAGAAAAGAAAATTCCAAATCAGAACTCCAAGAAATCTTGTATCCACGCACATGACATATTTAGCCTTTCAAAACCAACTCAGGCACAAAAAAGAATTCCTTACTATTAAGGACATTTTTATATTAAGGAAATATAAAATAATATTGTATTCTATTATATACTGCTAAAATATAAATATTCGTAGCTCACATTGCAAAAAGATATCAGCAAAACCACCTCTGAATGCTTTCAAAGTGAATTTCAAAGGCAAGCAGATATGATCAAAGCAATCATATACTTCTGAACCACAGATTATTTTCGTACTACTGTTTGTGTTACTCTGCAAAGCAGAAGCAAAACTTCCTGTTATTTCCCCCAAAGTTCTAAATTTTGTCTTGTTCATAGTGGGTTTGCAAAGCTAAACTAATCAACATTTATAAAGCATATTCTTATTCTTGATTCTGTTAGAATAAAACTATTGTTACATATTTAGGATTTTAAAATATTTTTTCATTTACAGCTTGGCTTATGCAATGAAAACCTGAAGGGTGTCTTGAAGGCCTTGGATTCAGTAAAGACTAAGGTAAACATCACCACAGCCTGATCATGGTAATATACAGAGTGGTTAAATTAAAATCTACACTTTTAAATTAAATTTAAATTAAATTAAATTTTAAAATTAAATTTTAAAATTAAATTTTAAAATTAAATTAAATTAAAATCTTCCTTTTTGAAGACTTCAGAATAATGCAGGGGTTCAGCTGAAGGACACTGTTGAGATGTGGGAGCTGAAAGCATGAGTCTGGACATGAGTTTGTGGGATCCCAATAAGATATTTTGTATTGTTGGAGCTTCACCCTGTAGACAGCTATGGGCTCTTTGTGTAAGAATAAGAGTACACAGTTCCTGATTCCTACCTAATCCTATGCTTCCATCCATCTGTCTGTCTATTTAAAATTATCCCTGTTGTCCACCAGCAGCATAGACTTACAATAACTGAAGTTTCGCTCAGTTGAAGAAGGAAACAAAAGGGAGAAGAAATAACACCAGAACTGCACTTTTCTTAAGCTGTCTTATAAAGCAGTAACTGCTCCCACTAAGCTTCTCATTAAGGCACAAGATAAGCAGAGATAGAATCTGAATACCTGAATTTTAGTCAAGCATGTTAAAAATACAATACAGCATCTCCCACGGGATTTTAAAAAGGAATGAAGAATTTGACCCTGAACATGCAAACATTATCAACATGTGTGAATCCTCCCTTTAGCCTCAACAGACAGCTGAAAATAAATTATACACTGAAGTGTTTTGCTTGCTCGGGAGCACAGAGTTCAGTATTTTGAAAAAAAAAACAAAAATCAACACAACCCTTTAGTCAGTGATGACTTAACTCTTTGGTATCTGATACGATTTGGGGGGTGAAGTTGTTTTTTCTTTGTTTTTTTTGAGTACCACTGCTCATTGTTGATGGTGCCAGCCTAGATGTGTCTCAGTGTCACACTTACCATCAGGGCGAGCAACTTGCCTCTGATGCTATGAGAAAACACTGGAGTTTTGAAAGGACCTCCTCTAATTTAGGAACACACTCCCTTGTAGCCTGAGGTGTTAATCCTGTCGTACTCATGGGTTTCATTAACTCTGGGTATCTTCCACAGGGAAAGCGAGCCCCATTTTCTGATTTTGATCCTTCAAGCCTATTGCCTAAATCCTTGGATTACTGGACCTATGATGGCTCTCTGACTCATCCTCCCCTCCATGAGAGTGTCATCTGGATTATCCTTAAAGAGCCAATTACTGTCAGCTCAGAGCAGGTACGGTATTACAAAGAACAAGACCCTTGTCTTTTAGTTTTAGGGACATTATCACTTTGCATTGTATCGCTGCATTTTATTAGGTTTATTTGTCTCATTTTTACTGTAAAATGAGTAGTACCTTTACACCATATTATTGCTCTTAATAAATGCTTCTGATTCTGCATCAGCCAGGCAAGGCTACTCACATCTTACAAAGTCTTGTGGGAATTGAGCTAAGATGACTTCAGATTGGTGGAGTTGCTTCCATTGCTCCAGGAAAGGCAATTCACTTATTTCGACTTCCTTGCAGTGCTATGTTTCCGAAAGCAGAAGCCAGGCAAAAAGCTGACTTCTTCTCATCTTCATTCCAACAAGAGTCCCCAAAATAAATTCATGTTCTCATCAAATCTCAGCCAAAAACCTGCCTGAGCAGGGAGTTTTGTCACATGCCCCAGGATCAAAGAAATGGGGTATAGTTCTCCATTCGGTGCTATCATAGAGTGGTTAGGAGCTGTACCAATTGCTTTATTATTGCATTATTTCCTAATAATGTCTGTAGAACAAGTTAAATATCCCTCACTGGCCTTATTGAGGTAAGTATTCTTTCTGTTCTAAACTCTTATGAAACTCTCTTACGCAGCTAAATTATTGCCACTTGTCCTTCCAAAGGTGTTTGAATTAATAACTTTCCAGATAAGGCTAATTAAGTACTTTGAATCTTTGAAAATAAAATGCATGCATGTAGAAATAAATTGGGTATTGTGAAGAACTTTAATATTTGTTCAAGATGTTATTAACTGGGCTGTTCAATGGATAAGGGACAGAAATTAAGTACAAATAGTTTGACACAAAAAGCAACATTTAAAACAAAGTTGAATTAGTTCTAAGGCATTATTTTTTACTTTCACAATTGGTGATATTTTTAATTTATCAAACCCCAGATTTTTTTAACATAGGTGTTAACACAGCGGTACCAGTGTCTGACAGTTTCTGTGATAGCTGGATATAGGGGTGAATAGGATATTCAAAGATGGTTGTTCGTTCCAGTACTTCTGTGGCAGCATAAAGCCTGACTCACCACCGTATTAATTCAATATTATGAAGCTTAATTTTTTTAAAAAATAGAAAGTTAGTTGGGAAGTATAACAATTTCTCACTGACATGCAATATAAAAGTGAAAAGCTAAATATATCCCTTCCTTCCTCACCCCATTTAGCTGGCTCAATTCCGCACAATCCTGTCTTCTGCTGAAGGGGAAGCGCCTTGTCCCATACTGAGCAATCACCGGCAACCCCAACCACTGAAAGGCAGAGTGGTGAGAGGCTAATTCCAGACAACCAAAGCAAACCTGGAGCACAGTCTGCTCATCAAGAGCAACACATCCAAACAAAGTCTACAGAAGAATCTACCAAAGAAATAAGAACGTGCATGTGTTCCTAGCTGCAATGTTCCTGTCCTGCCAGAAGCTGTTGCGATTCACTGTGTCATTCAGCTACTGCTTTTACTGGAATTAATCTATTTTCTCTTTGTGGCAGACAGCTAATCCGGTTCAATGCATGACTTTTAACAGTGAAATGTACTTCAAAATTTTTAATGAATCTTCACATTCCTTCTGATGTACTAAGTAAACCATGGCAATAAGAGGCAAAGTAATTGTTCAGGGTGAAATTAATCAGTACTCAGCTTCCCGCAAGGAGAGTTTATGCAACTGTATGAGATGTCTGTTGGTTTTTGCAATGAAATTCCTACTGTTAATGGCAGTTACTAATGGGTTATTGTTGATTTGGCTAATAAAAATGGTTCCTTTTTCTAGTTTAGCTGATATTTGCTTGATTCAAATTAAATTAATAAAGCATTTTGAAATAAAACAGTATTGTAACAGTGTTATGCTGTCACTGTTTTAAAAGAAAGTGTGTGATAATTGCTGTTTCATTTCACCTGCAGATCTAATAAAGAATTATTAAACATATGTGCATGGAAAAATAAAGCACCTTGGTCTGGCTGTACATTTAAGTCACACACGGCACCAGATTCGCTGTTTCTCAGGCAGAGCAGTATTCAGCTTTGCCAATTGCTTCAGCAGTGACAACTGAATTATTTAATAGCCAGCAGTGGCAAAGATCTGAAGAAGATAAACTCAGACTCTACAAGGAACAACATAAAGCATTAGAACAGAAATTAGGTTTCCAGCTGACCCCGTTATGTAACTTAAATGTTATTTGACTGAAATGACGAAGTACCTTCATTAAATTACGCAAGTGACTATTATCTGTTGGGGTTTTGCAGCACGTGTTGCTACAGATATAGTTCCTTCTTTAACATTTGCATGCCTTTGACTATGCAGTAGAAGCAGTGCTGTAAACATTTACAGTTCCCTCACACTTGCTCTATGAAGTACAGAAAAATTTCAAATCCATGTTCCCAACATTTTCAAAAGCTGAATTGCTTTAAATGCAAAATACCACCTCGGCTGCATTCAGCTGCACTCAGTGGGACATACTCCTAGGTCCAACTTTTCAGCTAACCAAAGTGTGTATCTAACAAATGGTTCAGTAAGGCCTTGGTCTGTCACTCGCCACCGTAATGTAGTGGCAACAATTATCATATCAGAACATATGAAATGAATAACTAATTACTTGCCCCAGTCAAATTATCTTATGCCTGGTTGCTTTGTGTACCCTTGCTGCCTTGTGCCATTAGCCTGTTAAGCACAATGACGGAAGTCAGGACTCTAACTTGATTCGATGCAATGCATTTGTGAGAAACACGATGAAATCATACCAAGAACTTTCAATATTCGATTCCAAAACAGTTGCCACTTTCCATATGAAATAGGTTTTGAGCTATCACAAGAAATTTACACCTGAAAAAAAGGAGAGGTCTTTCAGTCTTATTCTGCTACCTTGGAACTAGAAGGAAAAATTGTTAATTGAAAGTGCAGAAGAGTGTGCATAAACTGCAGATAAGCACATGGCAGCTGAAATGTAATATTTCAGCTTAGTCTTAGACCTCCACCTTCATGAACAAAAATCTCCCTTTTGTCAGAAAAGCTTCTTTTCCTAATAATATCAATCCCTGATGCAGAATCATTAACAAAATGAGAGCTCACCCATAAGCATGGGAATGAGGAGCTCAGTATTCAAAAGCAGTCTCCACTTCTGCGCTAATTAAAAAGCAGACAAATCAATATTCAGTCAGATATTCCTGCCATCCTCATCAGCAATACCTATTTCTATTACCTTATTAAGCAAAGCTAATAAAATGCCTCTTTCTGTTTATAAGCTTACAAAAAGAATTATGAAGAGACCAATAATTCCCTAAGGTAATTGATACCTTCTTAATGAGCGATCCTGAAATCACACCACTTGCCTCTGCCTTAGTGCAACAACTGCATCATCCCTTTAATGTCTGTGAACAGGAAGATAATAATTTTCACTCCTCCCCATTTTCCAGAAAAAAATCTGATGGTGCTTGTGGGAAAAGTGAGAACAGAGACACAACTATATCAGTTCGACTGGTTTCAGAGGAGGCATCTTCCTGGTGATGGCAAAAAAATTAAACTTCACAAAGAGATCACAACGGGCACACGTTTGCGAAATGGGAACAAATCTGTTAGGCAGAAAAACAGCTTCCTATACAGAGCTGTTTCATTCAGAGCCTCTGTAAAAAGCTAACTAGTGTCCTGAGCTATACCTTGTAATGTCTCAGATTTAGAGTGGACCTGAGCTGCAGAGCTGTGGGTTCAATCCGTTGGAGACCTTTGCATGTGTGCTCAAGGGCAACAGGAAGTGCGCCGCTGCATTTACTAGTCTGTCTCAAGTTCATCTCCAACATAAATTACTTCATCCTGCTTCTTTTTGTGGAACTCCTTTGGAAAATTGCTTTAATAAAATACAAGTGAAAATGTCAAGAAGGAAAAACTGTGAAAATCCAATGGACCTGATTATGACAACCAAGAAAATGAATAAGCAATTCATAGTCTAAGAAACAGTAAGGCAAAGGAAATGTCCTTGACTTGATCAAGGAAAGGCAAGCTCATTTCATAGTATCTCTAGACTTTGACTACCAGTGAAGGAGAATTCACTTATCTTTATAGCAAAGAAAGAGAACAAAATACAAACATGATTTTATTTTAGGACATAAAGCTATCACTATATTGACATCTAATGGTACCTGCTGGCAACATAAAAGAGATGGAAAGGGAAATTACCCAGTGCAGTAGTTTGAATGGGTGACTTCTCAATGCCAGACTTGAGGAAATTACACAGAAAAACATAAATTTTTTGAGTCTTATTTTAAGAGTACCATTTCTACCTTTTACCAGAAAGAATCATTTTCTCATTTGCTGCAAAATATTTTATCCGTACATAAAAATATTGGTATCTGTGTGCTGTGCATCAATAGCCAGACCCCATCTTTTGTGCCAAATGACAGAGAAACAGGCAAATGCAAGCTACCAGAGACACAACTCATCTAGAGAACGTCTACTAAGCTTCTCATCTTGCAAAGACTTTCAAAATACAGTAACTCTGCTAAAATCAAGTTCCCTTGTGTAGCTCCCCAACTGTGAAAAAGTAGTTAACACTTAGCATTTAGCATCTGATCAGCTGAATGGATTTTAGGTCAGGCTCCAGCTACCCCTTTCATCTTGTTTTCTGCTGGGCACACTAACAAGGACTCCTTCATTTGGGTTATAAGACAAAATTGGGTTGGTTAATGTTCCACATTAATTTTTTCTTTAGAAAATCCTTCTTAATTCAACTTTTCCCTCATGTTGAGGGAAGAAGTGTATTGTTATAACCACAAAGGTGTGAACTTTTTCACAATGAAAAAAATCAGACAGGAATAATCTCCCCAGGGAAGTGGTGGATTCCCCATCATTGGACACTTTAAAGATCTGGCTGGACAGGGTGCTGGGCCACCTTGTCTAGACCATGCTTTTGCCAAGAAAGGTTGGACCAGATGATCCTTGAGGTCCCTTCTAACCTGGTATTCTGTGATTCTGTGAACTCATAAGTGTACTTTGACGAAGCCCAGATAAAACCCTGTAGATGAGATAGCCTGAGGAAGCCTAGTTAATAGCTCTTGATAAAGCTTAGGGATTTTACTGTAGAGTCTGTAGATCTTTTGAAAAAGGAAAGACCTTGTACAAGAAGTCTCATTTCTTTCATAGGACTTTCTGGGAATCCTCTGCATCTCTAATCTGGTCTATAACAGGCACAGCAATGCAGGGCTGCAGTGCTGAGCAAGCCCAGCAGCACAGGACGGGAAAAGCAGGGCTTGGAAGCAGCTAGCAACAGCGCTGGGCAGTGGAAGAAACCACTTAAAATTGAAGTCAGTTGCAGCAGACCTTTTAAAAAACGTCCAGATGTAATACTACATCTTGAAACTTTAAAAATTGTTTTCCAAGCAAAACTGCTTGTCAAAACCAACACATTCTCTTGCTATTCTGAATTTCTTGATTGCGTTGTTTATCAAAGAAAAGAAAAGAAACAAATTGCTGAAAAAATCCCACCAGCATTGATGGTGTACTGCTGCCTACATTATGGTACTACATTATAGTTTCCTTGCATGACTTGTTCACCTTTTTCTGCATTAGCACAGAGCTCAAATAAAATGCATTTATTTTTTGACTGCTTAAGCCATTAAGTATTTTACAATGCTCTGATCACACCATAAAACTTTTAAAATCAACAAACTAAATTGTGCCACGAAGTTCACCATACTGTAGCTAGAGCCAAGTCAGTTTAAATAGTGTATGTGTAGGAAAAATACACCTATGGGATTGTGTTCATGCCAGTACAGTATACTGTGACTAATTTCTTTAAGGGCTATCAGTTGCAGCCCTAAGTCAGCCAAAGGTGTAAGGTTCCCCTCAGAAGGGTGCTAAAGGAGCCCGGGTGTCAACAAGGCACCTGCTTCCCCCAGGGACCGAGTGCCCTCCATCCCCAAGGCCTCCCTGCGGCTTCCAGCAGACGAGCTGCCACGGGGCACCAGCCTGCCGGGGTCCGAGCAGCCCCGGCGGATGCAGGACCAAGCTGTGCCATTTTAGGAGCAGTGACAGTGGCAGCACTTTCTGTTCCTGCAGCCCGAAACGAGCTCTTCCCTCACCACCAAACTATCGCCACCTGATGATCCCCTTTTAGATATCCATTACATTCACTTCCTATTTTGTCTGGGGAGAGCTACTGCTTACATTTGGATAAATCTGTGAAGTCAAGAGGCTGGAATACCCTATTCCTGATATTCACTGTATGGGGCAATGTGTAGCTTCTGCTTAATTTTCTCATAAATATACACACACACACATTCTCCAGGGTGGAAATTTAAGAGCAAGCTGGGGAAAGCCCCAAGCTTCCTTCTTTCTCCCCACCTCAGGGGGGAATCGGCTTCATTCCTCACATACCCTCTGAAAAGCGTTTACCCCTCCCTAGGACACCCACGAGCTTAAATCCATCCTGCCCAAGCAAGAGAAACCTGAGGATGGCCGAGGGGCAACCGAGCGTGTCGTACGCTCAGCGACGGCTCTTGGTGGGTGTCGCTCGGCAGGAGGATGGCTGCCGGCGCGACGCCTCAGGAATGGGGTACAGCGGGGCAGGGGCCAGCGTGTGTCCGCCAAACGCTGCTGCAGATCATGGCCGGGGAATGGGCCTGCGGCTGGGCTGTGTGCAACCCGTGCCAGGCCCCGGCTGCAGCCACGTCCTGAATTCGGTCCCGGCTCAGCCCACCGGCCGCCGGGCTCACCCCTGTGTAGAGGGGTGCTGACTTTGTCAGCATTGGGTCAGATAGCTTCCTAAGCAGCGTTTTTGATGTTTTGGTCACAAAAATATCAGATCTGCACAGGAATCCTGGCGGCACGAGGACACAGGTTTTTTTGAGACCCCACAAATTTGGTTTGTGGTGATGATTTGGCCTGCTCTTATTTTCACTGAAATCTTCAGCAAACTGCCTGTTGACTGAAGTCGTACAGGATAAAGCAGTGAATGAGGCTGAAAGACTGGAAAAAAGTAGTGTCTGGCATGACAAAACCTTGTGCAATAAAACACCCTGTCTGGGACATTTGTTACCAGAGCAATGTAATAACATGAATCAATATAACAGACCAAGTCATGCGCTGCCAACAATTTTATAAATGGTACATCTGAACATACCCTCTCCTGCCCTGCTGTAAACTTGCTCCTTCAGCTGGAGGGGTGTTTATCAGCAGAGACCTGGGGGCCAGGGCAATCTGGTCATCTGGGCCACCCCTGGAAACCAAACTGCTTCCTCATGATAAGGAGACACTAACCCTTGGCACAGCAACAACATGCCGTCAGGAAATGTTTAGATTTACCCTTGAGAAATGTGTTAGGACAGATTTGGTAGTAGCGGCACAAAAAGTTGTCAGCAACTGGTTCAATAGGACCACCCCTCTCTTATTGGGAGGTTGCCCCTCAGGAAGAGCAAAGAGGGGGACACCCACAGCCACTTCTGTGCAAGTGGTTGGGCTTCCCTGCAGTCCTCTGGGGGAGGCCAGATCTGCACATCCCCCTCCTTCCCTCACCAAACTGTGCGCCATTGTGAAATGTGGTCTAATATCCTTTCACAGAACGTTATTTCTTCATTATCTTCGTGGAACCATACAGGCCATTTCTGCAATGGCAACATACTTTGGAGGCATGACCCAATGGAGCCATTGTGTCTTCTGTCTGTGAACATGCACATATGCAAGAAGAATGCGTGAAATGGTCACACTCACTATTCAGAGTGCTTTCAGCCCTGTAGGATTAATATCAGCCAGGATTTACAAGGCTGCTGGCTAACGATGTTGCATTTTGCATTTCCGTTGCATTTTGCATTTCCATTGCATATCCCACAGCAAAGTTTATAACATGGATTCTTTTGTTGTTGGGTCAAGGGAGAGAAAGGCTCCAGGGAAAGCCTCCAAACAGCTTTAGATAATTATTGCAAAGGAAAGCTCCGCCAAGACCTACAAAATTGTTTCCTATTTCACTCATTGAACCCTGCTTCTGGCCTCCTAGGTTTCCCTGGTATGAGCACTGCTGACCTATCCTGTGATCCTTTAGCCCTCCTTCCAAGCATTTGTTGTATGCATATTTCTTTCTTCAAGTGACATTTTAACTCATTTGAGCATATCTGATTGATGAGATGAAGGTAGAGAACAGATATTGGGCTCAAGCAAATGCAAGAGCAGACACTTACGTACAGGAGATCAAGTTCTAGACCTATTTCTGAAATCTCATTTCTGTGATACTAAAACAAGTTGGACCAGTTGTGAAGGAGCATCAAATGAATTCAAATAAATGATTCAACAGTAAAAATATTGTAGGTATAAAGGAGTACATATTAAAACCAAATTGTGTTCAAGGCTGTGACATACACGGTGTTCATAATCATGTTCTTCTGTAGATCTCCAAGCATAAAGGATATAGTTACTCCAATGGGAGGGTTAGACTATACTAAGATTCAGTGACTACTCCTGAACCCTTGTTCCCAAAAGTTACACTTTGAAATCTCTAAGCATCACAACAGAAGTGACCCAACTTGCCACAGGGCTGGAGCTGCCATTAATTAGGAAATCTCTCAGGTAGTCAGTACTTCAAGGAAATTAAAAGCTTCTTTTTAAATGGCTAATGAAGGGGTTAAGTACGAGTTTGAAAATACTGATGTGATGTTACTACTGCAAAGCCACAAAGAAAAATGGTGCAAGGTTTCTGCCCGTGCTAGAGGTGGCTTAGCCCCCAAGAGCAGACCTACCATTAAAACACAGGTCTTCAAAAACACTTTCTACTGCTCTCCTTGACACAGATATGTGACCTGCCCCTGACCTAAAGTCAGTTCTTCCCACACACCCATTTTTCCAGGCTGCAAACCAGAAAGCTCCTCTTTCCTCATAGAGAAAGAAGAAGGGGCCCAATTTCTAATTGCTCCCATCCTCCTTAATCTCACCCACGTGCTCCTGGCTTTGACCACAGGACCAGTTGGTTCCAGTTTGACCACATATCTAACAAAGACAGTGGTTGTTTCCACAGTTAAATCAGCATTCACTTATGTGCTGGCTTCTATGACACAAAAATCTTAAATTTCTGCTGAAAGACAACAGACTTATGAATAGGACAGGCACTAATACACCGTTTTTGTAAATCAGGAGAAGCACAAGAAAGGCTTACAATACAATTCAGAAGGTGCATTTTGGCACCTAAAAGGAAACAGGATGAATGTCAGTGGCTAAATTCAGTAGAGAACTCCAGAAAGCATATGCCAGCCTGCCTCTCTTATTTACGAGACATCTAAATACCACTGTCGCGCAGGAATGCCGCATGCACTGGTGCCCGCACAGCAACCAGCTTATGGAGACTTAAGTGTCCAGACAGAGTGGGGACAAGGTGTCACAGAGGCGCTCCAGTGGGATTCAGAAAGGAGAGAGGCACTGGTGAAGCCACAGGTCATACTGCTGCACATGGCACTCCTAGTACACACCAGAAGTGTTAGCCGTGCCCATGCTAGAAATTGGAGAGGGAGAGGACTTGGCCATGGTCAAATGGAAGCTCTCCAGCATGCTTTTGGCAAATGTCAGCTAGAGCTCTCTGCAAGAGGGCCCAGAGAGGGTGAAGTGATGGTTCCCAATAGACTGTATCCAGGAAAGTTCAGCTGTGCAGACCCAGGACATGTTCTTGAGTCTCATGGCCCTTGCTCCAGGACCAGAAAGTGGGCCCTGGCTTGTTTTACTTACCACAGTAGTCACAGCTACTAAGTTCACTGCAAAGCACAGCAGATACGCTCAATTTTCCTCTGGAAAAGCAGGGGGTGTTGGTAGTTAACACACTCATTCAAGAGCTAGGCGGCTTTGTCCTGCTCAGCCTGAGGGATCGCTGTTGCCTCTGCAAGTGCCCTAATGGGCAGGCTTTGAACCAGCCCATTAGCAGGCATCTGCTACACTGGTTTTTAACATGAAATCTTCACTGCTGTAACTGGATACTACTTACACTGTGAGCATGATGTTATGCCTCTCTTTAAACTCAGAAAATAAAGTGATGGCAACAAGACCATGCAACTAAATAATTTCTTTTTACCTGTCTAGCCATTCATTTGGTTATTGGTTTTATACCTTGGCTGGCTAGGTTTTTTCCTGTCAAGTGAGAAAGGTAACTCTTAGTGCCAGTAAGAAGCATCAGCTAATGTACAATGCCTACCAATGCAAGAGTGCTAAGTACTAGAAGTGAAGCACCTCTTAGCACTCAAAGACTTCCATGCTGAATAGTTGACCCAGTGCCCAGACTGGGATGACTACTGACTCTGAAGCGACTGAATATAGCCTTAAGCTATAACAGAAAAGAAGCCCAGAAGACATATAAGTAATAGCATGTAAAGCATGACTCAACAGCAATACACACTTTTCAGAAAAAGAAATGGAGCTCTCTTTTTCAATACAAAGCTGTTCAGTCAGTCATATCCTCCTCTTGCATGAATTACCGGATGCAAGATGCAAGAGAAAATCCTTTAGTTTAATCTTTTTTTCATCTTGACCCATTTTTAGCAGAAGGTGAGTGCAAGTAACTCTACAAACACCCCTGAACACACTGTCATGATGCAACACACCCATGCCAGTCACTAGGGAAAAGTGAAGCACAATCATGAGACTTCAGTATTATTTAAGCAATATCACACCTAGGCCGTGTATACACCCAAGTGCTGTTCAGCTCCGATATCCTGGGTGTTCCCACTCTGCTATGAGATGGCCACGTTGCAGGGCTAGATTACTAGATTGCTTCCTGATTGCCATAAGCCAGAGGTGGGGGCAGTGTAGGTTGTATATACCCTCTGTACACTGACACAGAGGGTGAAATCCAGATCAGTAAAAATGATAATAATCCAATAAATAAATAAAAAAAAAAGACAAGCTGGAAAAAAACATTTTAGTAATGCATTGCCCTGTCCACAATTACAACTCTTTCTGTAGTCACACAGATTTGTTTCCAGTTAATGGACATTTGCAGCGTGCTTGTGTGAACCAAGAAACCTGCCTTGGGTCCTAGCAGTGATATATAGATATGTCATAACTGAGAGACACAGGTAGGCAAACGCTTTCTGGAACCTCTGGAACCTCACGCTGGGAGTCAGGTGCCATGGCTGAAGTGAGCACCACTGTTCACCTGAATCTGTCAGGAAACCGAAGCAGAAACTGGTTGCAAATAACTGGCCAGATTTTCTATAAGAATCTTGACTGTTCCCTTTGCAAAAAACCTGCTCAATGATGATCACCTATGCTCAGTTGTATTTACCGCATGTGTGAGTGTGCCCTTGTACAGAGCTTGCTCCCAGAGCTTCGGGCACCAGCACAGTCTGACCCGCTGCCCGTGCTCTGCCCAGTGGCTTTCCATATGCTCAGGGAAGTCCAGCTGAGCCAGAACATGCTGGACCTACAGAGCCTGCTTAGTAGCGCTGACATGGCCATGCACAGTCCAGGCTCCCTGTACACAAATGACTTAAATACTCTTTTTTTAACGCCTGGGGAAACTTCCAGCTAGGAGAAAACACACAAAAACTTACCTTGCTCCTGCAGTGGTTGTTTCCAGCATGCAGCTTTTAGGCATGTGTGGAATTATGTGATGGCAACTGCCTACAGAAAACAGTGAGCATTTAAATGCACAGATTCACCTAAACATGATCTTCTAAATCTGAACATCTTTTGTTACGTATCTGAAAGTAATCCTTTTTTTCATAATCCTTGTTTCACTTTCAAGAAAGGGAGTAAGTCACAATCAACAGCACGTTCTTAGTACATGAGTTATAACACACTGATCTTCCAGAGGCTGACACTTCAGGACACCATGCATGTTACTCGGGCTGTTGTGTCAGTGTGAAGGTGACACCCAGACCATTGCCTTATTTACAGTGACATCTACCGGCAAAAGCAATCTGCAAAAGGCGTCTTCTATTAGAAGGTTTTTTTGGTGTTCCTGCTCCTATCTTTGGCATTTTTCTTCATTTTCTTCACATCTCACCACTGAGTTGTTCATTCAGTTCAACGTTGTAGATCATTGAATATAGTTTAGTCTGTTACCATCTTTTCAAACCCAATAGCTCTGCCCTCAATCAGTCATCCATCTATCTCCAAAGTATATGTCAAAACAGAGTAAGATTTTATCATCAGCACCATTTGCCAGTGCATGTAAGAGTGCTGGGCATCTCCAACATCCAGGAGACACAGCTTCTGTAGCATCGTCTCAACATCATATATTTAGCATTCCCACATACCTACCTATTCAATGTAGGTATCACTGACACTGTCCACACACAAGAAATTAACCCTCTCTGGGCAGAGGACCTTGTCTGCAGACTTCAGTATGCTGGTGGGCTCCAGTGTCAGCTCAATTCCATAGTACTCAACAGAACCTACTGTGCTCTAGAGTCATCCACCAGCTCTTCCTGTATATTCCACGGTGTATGTGTGTATATACTCATACATAACATGTATATAGTATATGGTGTATATATTGATAAACATATATACAGAGAGAACATATATAGATAGTTTAGTAGAGTGGCTAAAAATCTTAGGAACAATACATAGGAACAGTAAGTACATTAACACCATCAGACTTTGAGTACAGAAGAGACTATTTCAAGGATTTGCTCAGGATATCTGCTGAAAACACTACACACCATGTTACAGCTACTCAAATAATGTTAATTAATAAATAGTGTTTTGCTTTGATTTTGCCATATATAGTTATTGCTATGTATCAGAGAGTTCAAAACTAATTCAGTCAAACGCACTTGCTGCAGCAGACATTTGTGAAGGACTTTGTTCTGGGCTTTGCTTCAGGCTTTGTTCTTCTGATGAAGGTTCCCTGAACAAGTCATGAAGATGAGCTAAACTGTTTTGAGACATTCAAGGTTTCTTTTGGGCATTGGGCCAACAGGCTGGAAGTTTTTTGGCTGGTCTCTGCAGACATTTTTAACAGACTTCAAAATTAATATGTTGTTGAACAGCACGGTACCATGACTCTTGTATTCTTTAGTTTGATACAACAGCAAGACATTGCTCTTATTTATAGCTGTTTTTGCAATGAAATAGGTAACAAATACTATTCAAATAATCCAAATAATTTTTGGATTGCTGCTGCCATCTGCAGACCTGGGGACACAGCATTCTTTCAGCTATCCATACATAGGTACCTATGCTTTCTACATAACCATGAGAATGTTAAAACAATTTTGGAATATAAGTTTGGATGCTGAGATCTTTAGTGAATTCCAGGTAAACTGTTTATTCATGAAATCACAAACTATGTAAGAAGATGGAGTTTAAACAGGACAAAGGGAAAACAGAAAACAAGAAAAGGCCCTCTGAAAAACACCAAGGATAACTGGGTCCCTTTTTTTCCTCAAAAATACCAAAGTGTTGTTTGGGGTTTTTTCATATTATTGTATTGAGCACATTTCTGTCTGGTGTTCATACAACTGTAGAAAAGAGAAGAATTGGAAGCAAAATGTTGACATTTAAACAGCTGATGCTTTATTCAAAATATTTTCAAGTGAGAGGCACAGAAAAAAATTAAATCAGATCTTCATAAAAAATACATTTCATCTATCTGTTGCATGCAACCTGTATGACTTACATCTGAAAAACAAAACTGTCAGAAGCATCTACAAATTATTCAAAGTTGTGTACCCAAGTATGTGGGTGAAATCTGATAAAGTAGAAGTGATGCAAGAATTGACTGTGAAGCACATCAGTTTTGTTAAGCGAAGGCAGATGATCTTTGTTTTCACAGGACAATCCAGTACTCTACTGTCAGAGACATCCCCTGTCCCCAAACTGTGCTGCACAAGAGAAGCAAACACGGGTCACACATGCAAAGGTTTCACCACAATGAAAACTTGTACTTGGCATGAATGATAGAGAGGCTGACAGAAATAGGAAACAAAACATTATTTTAGAAACCTTTTTGTTTAAACACTTCAGCATTATCTCCTGTCTAACGAAGACAGCAGACACCCAGAAAAGGCCATCTGTCCATAGAGTAAGGACTTAATGAATGAAAGGTATGGAAATAACAGTATCTAAGAGATTAAGTCATGGACCAAATCTCTATTGGGCTAGATCTGTACAAACAAACAATAACAAGACTTAATATGAAAAACAAGCAGGCTATATGTGCAGAACACTGGTGGAAATATAACGCTACTAGATTTTTGTAAGATGCTTTATAACTTAAGATTTTTATCCTAAGTCCTAAAAAGATGCCAAGGAAGAAGAATCAAGTCAAAATAAGCATAGGTAAGCAATGGTAATAAAAACCAAAAATGGAACAAACTCTTTACTCCACAGCTAAAACCAAAAACCTAATCTTGACTGTGGTGGAACAACAAAATAAAACAGTTAGGCCAGAAGTTAGATGTAGTCTATCTAGCAGCAGTCATTGTCACAATGCTTTTTTATACTAGTTAATAGATAATAAAAGAAGAAAACATCTCTAGAGCAGCGTTCCTCTGGCATTTGTACCTTCACGCTGAGGCTGCAACCTGCAGGTGTTCTAAATCTCTCAATTATTTGCAACTTTTAACATCTGAAGACGACGCAAGATTTATCTCTAGCAATCTGCTCCTTGCCTACCTAAAGCTACAAGAATCTACATCCCAAATTTCCTTTCCATTAAGTTTATAAAAAATGTATTACATATTTCTTTCTATTATGTTACTTCATTTATATGCCATATTCCACTTTTTCAGTGGAATTGAGTATTTGGAAGATTTGGGGTTCTTTCCTGGAACTGATTCCTTGAATTCTTTTAGGTCCCAGTTCATGGCTGGAAGGTCAGCAAAGTCGTGTTTGCTGAAGCAACAGAGACACAAATACCTGCAGAGGCAGAGAAAGCACAGGTACGTAGACAGTGCACGTCTGGCGGCAAACAGATGTCTGTCTGGTCTTCAGCCCACCATTCTCCAGAAGGAAAGACAGCTACTTCCCAGGTTTTTTCTTTGACATAAAGAAATTTCCCAGGCTGATGTTAAACTCTGTCTTTGCAACATGAAAGACATCATGAGCGTGACTGGCGAAGGCTATGAACACAGCAAAGTGCACTGCTTCCCTCCTGTGCCAAAACGAACAGAGCTGGCTCTACTGCAGTTTATTTAATTCTGAGAATAAGTTTATGGGTGACCAACTATCCAGCCATATACAATTCTTGACAGCTACTATTTTCAGCAAATACCCTATATGTTTTTTGGTCACTGAGCATTTCATTCTTCTTGGTATAAAGGCTCCAAGTGTGTCAGAGGGTAAAGAGTTGATCAAAGAGACCTGCAGCTGGCAGAGTGAGGACATATGCCTTGTCTGCTCTAGAGTCATGGTAGTACAGCACAGAGCGCCCACTTGAGATTTAATTCCCTGGGAGCACGTCATGTAGTCTGGTTGAGCTTCACTGCAGCTTGGGCATAGAATAAGTTAGTGACTGAGGACGCAACCAAGTGCTCAGTGCCAGGACTGGGTTCATGCTCTCACCTTACAGTTGCAGCAGAGAAATAATCTAGGAAGCTGTTCCCAAAGGATTTCAGGCAACAGAGCCTGCCACAACTGGCTTTCTGCCCAGATGCAGTACCATGCTAGGTCAATCTAATGCAAACAAAGCATCTCCACATTAGGCGAATTACTGTGAATGACGTCTTCTTCTAAAAATTATTTGCATAACTCTATATAAATAGTCAATAGTTCAAAAAGCACTATCAGAAACTTTATGTACAATTGATTGCATGTCTTACCACTGTCAAAGACATTTTACTTGGAACAGAAAAAAGGTGCGTAATACTACACTGCCCCAAAGACAGACTTCAAATGAGGGGTGACGTATTTTTTCCAAAAACTAGAGCTGCAGGCACTAATTATAGAACTGCAGCCTTCTCTGTAAAATTTGAATCTCTTCGATAGAAAATACAAGACACATTAATAAAATCCATTTTTTATTTTGATAAAATCCTTATAAATATCAAAACACTTGATCAACTTCACTGTTTTCATTATGTAAAAAGTATGTAAAACTTTTGTCTCTGATATGAAGCCATAGGCTTATTGCTTTCTCTTCTCAGGCAAACAGACATTTGTAACCTTCGTGCAATTTGTAAACATTTTGTTCATGTTCTGCAGCTACTCCCATGACAGGGAAACATATCAGATCCAACACTAAGTCTAAAACAGGGTGTGAAAACACAAAGCACACTCTCGCTCTCTCCATGCACACTTTCCAGACGTCCTCATTCAGAAAGACCCAGCCTGAGGTCTTTCCAGCTGCATTCTTCTCCCTATGCCAGAAAACAAAAAATGCCTGCAGGTTTTTCCCCTTTGGTTAATACTTGTACCTGCTGCCACTGCCAAATGTCTTTTATTTCTTCTGTGGTCTATTTGTGTTCTTTCCTTCAGAAAACATTCAGAAGGCATTGAGAGGCCTTGCAGCAATAGTAGCTATACT
This sequence comes from Burhinus oedicnemus, assembly GCA_008921705.1. Classification (NCBI taxonomy): domain Eukaryota; kingdom Metazoa; phylum Chordata; class Aves; order Charadriiformes; family Burhinidae; genus Burhinus; species Burhinus oedicnemus. The sequence continues at coordinate 2,154,195 of VFFE01007674.1, read as the reverse complement.
CTGGGGAGAAGGAAACAAAAAAATCCACCTATCTTAAACTAAACTAAAATATCTATGTCTCTATGTCTAATTTATTCTGTTATAAGAAGGTATATAAAGTGAATCCCATTTGTTATTTCCCTCATATTTGTCCATCTAAGAACAAAAGATCTGTTGAGGCAAGAGGCACAGTCTATAAAACCTATGAAAAGGCAAATTCATGGAGAGCAGTCGCGGAAGATGAGTTTGGTCAGAAGTACTACAGAGACCGGTGGTAGTCACTGCCCATGAAACCTCTAGCTGCCTCTTTCAGGTATCACTGGTTTTCACTTGTAGTTCTCAGAGTCTGAGGTATCTAATCCTATACTAAGCTACAGCCTATGGCAAGTTCATTAAAAATAATAAAAATAAATTTGGCATAAAACAAACAATCATATTCAGGTAACAAAAGCTCCTGAGAGAAACACAGGCTCAAGTCAATTCATAAAGACAGATGTTTAAACATATTGCTACTGAGGGCTGATCTTTTATTAGATATTGACTTGATTCTGATTTCTTTGGCTTGCTCTAAATGCTTTCTTTGGTCTTGGAATGTAAGTGCAACCACTCAAGTTCAGCTATGACAGCAGAACTTCAGCCAGTACCTAGGAGACATCACATACCCGAGTAGTGCTGTGCTCCACCGCAAGATGTGAGGTGTGCAACATACGTCTCACACTGCAGCATGCCATGTGGCTAGTATGAAAGAGTCCGGAGCAACAGCTACTCCTGCCTCATGATTTTAAGTGGTAGGAGTCTGACACTACATGGATATAGTGTTACAGTCTCTTATTGTTCACCAAATGCAACAGACTGAGTTTAGGCATGAACGAACAGTTCCCTCTATGCCCTTCCACCTTGAAGTTTTCAGGTTTCAGGACAGTTTCATCAATACGCCTGGTGGAATTCAGGAATACCTAATCCATCTGACATGATCCCGCAATATACAAAATCCTTACTATTTGCTTTTAAAAAAAAAATCAATCAGTACATCATCTCTGCTACGAAGCAGTCAGAACAACAGGATCATATAACTATCTGTTTTACTTAAATGCTGTTAGTCGTTACTGCTTTTTGTAGGAAGGTAAGCATGGCAGTGCAGCAGTCAGCAGTGAAATTATCAGCCTTGAAATACTTTTTTCTTGAGAATTACAGCGTGAAGTCCTATATAGAAGCTAAATGTTATGTTAGAGACCAGCAGAATAATCTCAGAACATCCTTTGCTGCCATTAATACCAGGGATCCTGTTCAGTAATTTAGTGGCAAATTCTGGACAACTCCTTCATCACATCTGACCCTTAGAATTAGCACTGCCCTCTGTGCATGCAACACTAATGCCTCGATGCTCCCAAACCAACGCACTCAAACACAGTCAGACCTGTTAACATCGATGAACCTCCAACAACTCAGGACATACTTGTCTCTACGAAATGACTGCATAGTAACCAATAATGAAACAACACCTATTTGTTATAACAACTCACAAAAAAATTTAAAAATCACAAAGTATATTAACTACTAAAATTAATTCAGCCTTTGGTTTCAGAGGGAGACTACTCTGGCTTTACTTCTTTAATTCCTTCTGACTTCTCGTCCCTTTAAAGGCTGGGGAGGCCGGTAGTTTCTCAGCAAGCAGCAGGCGACCTCATCCTCAGCAGTGCTCAGGAGGCTGCGGAATTTGGCTAGCTGCAATCAAAAGAGATATAAGGTTCAGCAGAAAACCCTCACGCTCATACTAATGAAAAAGTATGTAGTAAATATTAAAGATACTTGTCACCTTTTTTCCACCAGGAAGAATGGAACTGTATGGCAATTTCACCATTTCTGTCCTTGCAAATGAAAAATGACAACTGCCAAGAAAATCTCCCGAAATATATGTAAGAATGAAACTGCACGTAAGGATTATTTGTTTCCTTTGTTCACACTTGTCTTCCACAATCTGACCTAAACCAGGGTTTTTTTATGTTTTTTTTATAGTTTGGAGATTCTGGAATGTTTCATGCCAAAAATTAGATTTCTTATGTGTACCTGTGTACATTTTCTTGTTTGAAGAATATATTCACCATTAACCTGGAATAGTAGGTGTGGTGCTATAGAAAGCTTCTGTAATGAGCACTTTTGATATATTAAACGTGTACTCAAACCAGGAGAGATTCCAAATTTTTGCCTTGAGAAGACACAGAACAAGCAGTTTTTCATACCTCAGCACAAGCTTCTCTGCTTAAGATAATCCCAGCAGAAACCCAGAGCAGAGCTCCATGCCTAAACCTCAGGAAATCCGAGTCTGATTTCTGACCTGAAGTTTAGTATTTTGACTAATTTCTAATATTTCCAGTATTTACTATTTCTATGTACCACCTTACTTCCCTTCTAGGTCACCAAAGGGAGGACAGCACAAAAGTAATTCCATTATAATAACCATTTAGTTGTATGGTACATTGCGTCTTAATTGCATTAAGAGCAGAAAAAGTCAATACTAGCATTCTTCACCCCATTCTAAAGCTAACATTTGTAATTCAGGATCCCTGTGAGTTTCTAAAAACTTAAAACTTATTTTTAATTTCTTTCAATCTGAAAAGTGCACCAAAAAGTAGGTAGTGAACTCTAAAGCCCTGAAGAAATATAAACTTGAGGAATAAAATTAAATGGCAAAACAGGATCACTCATGGTGATGACTGATCAATCACAATGGTGGACATTACTGGAAACAAACACTTTTAGCTACATGCATGCTTATATTTATAAGAATATAGCACACATACTTTAATACATAACATACAGCTACAGTCTGTGAAAAATTACTAGTAAAGAATCACTGTATTTGACTTTGTTTCTAACACCACGTCCTCTGAAACTGCTACACACAGGTGTTTGCGTACAATATTTCACATTTTAGAATGTATTAGTTACAGATTAGCCCAAATAAGAACCTTCTGACCTGAACAATGGCTTGTCTTTGGGAAGTTGATATCTTAACACAGATTTTCAATCCTAGATCCATACACATTGCAGCGAGTCTTACAAAGCCAGATTGAGGGGAGTGGGGAAGAGACAGATGAGAAAAATGGACACACTGAGCAAATACATGACTTCAGATCAGTTACAAACGGAATTTGAGGTCTCCTGACTAACAAGCATCCCATTCAGTGAACTGTTTTAACACTTTGCGCAAAGACTGAAGTCACCATGTCTGCTGAGTATGCAGCCTAGGGTACTGGATTTTCTGAGGTATTTGTAATATTGACCATAAATGAGCCAAATGCTGTGGTACAAAAATCTTGAGGTTTACAGTATGCCCAGAATATTGATAACATATTGCAGGTGACATAATTATCAACATCCAATATCAGAAGCTATAATCTGACATAACTTCAGTGTCTCCAGTGGGAAAAAGTCTTTATACCTAAGATGATCGGCCCACTGGGTGTCACTGTTGCAACATTAATATATGGCATGAAGCTTAATTTAACAAGAACTGTAAGTAGACTCTTTTGTGTGGTATTACACTTTTCCTAAGATAGCCTAACATAAACCCCAACTTATTACAATTGTATTTGCGTTTTATTATTCTAGTAAACTCACCAAGTTTTACACATCTGGAATGCAAGAAGAAATTTACTATTAATCTGCCAAATAAAAATGCCCGAGAAGAGGTTTGAGCAAGATATGCAAATAATCGAATCGAATGGAATTCCAGGATTTCTAAGTGTCACCAGAACCTTTTTTTCCATACGCTCCTTGTGGGTTATTTTTGATTGTTAATTTTTAGAGTATGCAGATTCTTTTTTAAAAATGGATAATAAATATCTGTTATGCAAAGACAACAAGAAGTCAGGACAAATTTGATAGACATATTTTGTCTTTTGAAAATTTGATAAGGTATCCAATGCCAAGGTCTGCAAAAAATATATATTTTTGGATGGCATTTACAATTTCAAATTTTACAAAAGCAATATTTCTACAGCAGCGAAAAATCAAAAAATACCTGTTCAGAACAAACACTTATGGGCTCTCTCAGAACAATCCAGATGACACTCTCAAGAAGAGGTGGAACAGTGAGAGAGCCAAAGTAAGTCCAGTAGTCCAGGGACTTGGGAAGCAGACAGCTAGGATCGAAGTTTGTGAATAGTGCTCTTTTACCCTGGAAAGACAAAAAAAAGCTCATGGTGGTTCTAGATTAAATATATTTAGAAATTTATTTCTTACACAAAGTTAAAAAAAAAAACAAACACAAAAACCAACAAGAAAGAACAGGTCAATATTATTTAAAAGCAAGAGGCCAAGATAAATCATGCCAAAGGCAGTGGAGTTTGAGAGTTTGTTCCACTATGGGTTGGAACAGCAGGAGAGCCCAGTGCCCTTCTGATGAGGTCTTACCTCTGTGACAGCTTTGCTGCTGCTATCCTTGATGCTTGGAGGACACCATCAAAGGTGCCATGTTAGCATAGGCTCCCCATAGTTACAAATGACCATGAGATGGAAGTTGGAGGGATAGGTGAGAAGATGGTAGACTTTCAACGTGGCCTCTATGGGGCTGGCAGAGTAGCCCCACAGGTTACTGTCACCTGCTCCCCTCCCCATTCACTCCTTCCAGGCCCACCGGTTACTACGTCTTCTCCCTGTTCTGGCTACCGGGCCAGAGATGTGCGTATGAAACATGATGTTGTGAGTCTGGCTGATTTCTCTCATGCAAACAATAGCTTATTTCTCACCCTGTACCCCCGCAAAACATGGGAGGAAACCTTTCCCTCACCTTTTTCACAACTTTCCATAAAGTATGTTCTACTCCTGTTACTATTCTCATAGCAACAGATTTGTCAGATACTAGGTTCTGCGAGGAATTAGCTTTTTCCTCTGATCTCTTATTGTATAAAAATTATTCTTTGTCTGCTTAGTTTTCAACTTTACCTAACAACAACGCTCCTAAACTGTCCTAAATCAGAGTTAGATATGGATAGCTATGAAACTAGGGACTAGGGAATATGAAGGTGAAGGAAGTAGCAGCCAGGTTACCAAAAAAAACCCAAGACAGCAAAAGCAACCACCAGTATTAGTATTATTTTAGAAGCATTCATTCACCTTGATTCTGATGGTGTCCAAGCGGTCAGTAATCTTCTTCAGCTGAGGGTTGCATTCACCAATCTGTTAACACCAGAGAAAAAAGAAATACTTGAGCTCCAGAGAAAAATAGCAAAACTAAATAATCAAAAAGCAAATGTATAATGAAACTGTTTTACATAACTTTACTTAAGTGACTGTGAGATCTGATGGATTTTGTGAGTATGAGCCTGTGACTAGCTGGTCCTTAGAAATAGTACTGGTTCATTAAGAAGATCCAATCCCTTGCTGACAGTATTTATTCTGGCTACTCATAGTAATTATTTCAGCTACAAAAGACCCACAAGCTTTACACCGTAGGGGAATAAAAGCAATTTATTTTTCATGTTTTATATGCAGGATATTAAAAGTTGCAGGCTTACATCTGAAATTTAAATTGCTTGAAACAGTGAAAACGTCATTCTTATGTATCCCAAGCAGGATTTATGTGCTAAGAAATCCAGTGAAACTTTCCTTGAATCTTATAGTGTAAATGGGAAAGACAGAATTACTGAAGCATTTCTTTGCAACTACTGCATGTAATGGCTCCCCGACTGCGCCAGCACCAGCACCTGCACTACCTGTGCTCAGGATGCTGTGGCAGCCAAGCAGAAACCACATATTTGACCAAAGCCCTATCCTTTGTCATGGATTGTGTGAATTCTCCGTCCGCTTCTTCACACAGAAGTCAACGAAGCTGTTGCAAGAGTTTAATTTCATCTTAGAACAGGTACAGAAGGCAAAGAGGTATATAACAATTATAAGGAAATTCTCCTGTTTCTGGTTTTGGGTTTTTTTCTATTATTATTTTTCAGAAGAAAGGAGAAACAAGCTCAGAAACAAACTATTAAAGAAGCATTCAAACCAAATCAGGTTGCCCTCCTAAAGAAACCTGTTAGTCAAGTACAAGTTATTGGGATCCATATAGGGTCAGCTGAATTAAGTTCCACATCTTAAGCTGTACAGGAGTCCAGACTAGGCAAACTGAATAGCCTCACTGTCTTGAAAATCTATTAATCTGATATTTTTAATCTTTGAGGGAAAGTAAACAGTATGAAGGGAAGAGTATCATTTAATGCCCGTATAAAACAAGTTATCTCTTTAGCAATAATTATACCAACAATCACCATTATTCCTCTCATAATGCAGATTTATTAGGAAGGCTGAGGCATTTTTTTCTTACCTTCAGAAATACAGCCATGACTGCTAATCCATCTGACTGACGAGCTGCCTCAACAAAACTGGAATACTTTTCTGCGTTCCAGTGGACCACATGAAGCTGAAAAGCAAGAGACACAGACAGCATCAACTCTCGCTGAACTCAAATAGTCACAAATTAACACTACAACTTTACTGGTTTTGATACTCTACTTCCCTCCTTTGTATTCAGAGCCATTCAGTTTTCCAAATGCAATTCCTTTTTGAAATTGGTAAATATGGAGTTCACACAAATGGCAAAAAGCATTTCCAGTGCCTGGGATTATTCAAAATTTAGCAGCAATCAACACACTATGGTGTGTGGCAAACTGCTGTTGGGTCCCCAGATTTTGAACAGAGAAGCTAAGACAAGATAACCCCTGGTTATATAACTAAAGCTTTTAAATCCATTTTTAGTACAGCTGATTTTAAAAAGTGATTAAAAATCATGAGAATGTTATTAGTTGCTCCTCTTTTTCCTTAATCAAGCTTTCAGTAACATTAATCAGCCACACAAATAGCTAGAAAACAGGCAGAGGAACACGCATTAAACTTGCACTGAGCCCCTTCCCCTTGCTTAGTTTAAGCTGAACATCAAAATTTCATTTTTGATACTTTCCAAATGTCATTTTCTATGATTACCAGTAGTTAGGCACTTGCAAGTAGCTTGGTTATCTCAGGTTTTGAGTATTTATTTTTCCAACACGCATTATTCTGGAACTGTCCTGTGGTAGTTGCTTAACCAGTTTAAAGACACCACCTAGCCAGGTAGGGAAAGGAAAAGCCCGTGATGTCTACCCCCATACCACCTCAGTCCCTCCTGCTAAGCCAGGTTTCCTAAATCCCAGCCACACTCCGCAGCAGGAGCTCCTGGTTCCTGGGAAGCGCCAGGATGTCCCAGTCTTGAGCAACGGTCCGACTGCCAAACTGGGGAGAGCACAAACACTCACACAGCACTTAAGACTAAGTACTTCACAAACATTAATTACTCTTGGAAGTCCTCAGTGGATTAGTAAATCTTACTACCCATGGTTTTTAGATAAGGAAAGAGAAGGTCAGAAAGAGGGCATGGGATTCGCTTTTCTAAAATTGGTGGCCATCTTTTCAGACTTTGAACTTTACTCTTTAGGAGTGCTGAAAAGCAGCTCCACTGAATGACTTAAACTGGGATGAACACCTGAAAGAAAAGGTTTGCTTTTGGAATACAGCACTTCAAGACCTGGAAAGTAAGAGCAATTTAGGAAAGCTGGAACCTGCTTTAAAGGTTTTCTATGGGAAGCAACATAGCTGTGTGCTTGAAATAGGAATCTAGGAGTGTGAAGATTCTGACTCTAAATCTCAATCCTTGTCTAATCTCTGTGAGTTTTAATTTTCTATATCTATAAAACAGAGGCATTACTTGGTGTTACAGGGTATAATTAATGTTTGTTAAGCACTTGGACTCTAAAGTGCTGAAACATTACTTCCAGCAAGTAAGGAATTCCACTGAAATCAATAATAATACATGTACGCTCATGATGAAACACATGCTGGCTCACAGCTTCAGAGATCCTTGAAGGAAAGTTGCTAAAAATATTATAAATTAAACTGGGAGGAGAACACAGTCCACTAAAGCATTCTCAGATGCATTAGTATCCTGGAGCACCTGCACCACTCACTATTATAAATTCACAAAAGCTACATTGAACAACTTTTAAAGAATTACATTTTTACATACACAAAAAGGAAACAGATACTCTCAGTCAAAATTGACTTTTATTATGGATTTTAAAAAAGCAAAAAATCAATAAGGAACAAAAAGCAAAATTCCCACAACTAAATAAAGCCCACTCCCACACCCTCATAGCTTTGCCACACACCCCCCCCCAAACCAACCCCCTCCCCAACCAAAACCCCCAAACAAACAGAGCTGTGAAACACTTTTGGGTACAGCCCCATTCTCAAAGGCTTGTGACTTCTCTTTAAGGAATATATCCCGTCTTACCACCGCTGTGTCACTGCAGCTTGTGAAGAGACCTTGATCAGACCATACGTTGTCACAAAGAATGGAGCCATGGATCTCTTCTGCTTCCCAATGGGCTTAGGGGGCTGAACCTTGCAGTCTTCTTTACCTATACACTAATTCTTTCTTCAACTCGATTGATGCTTTTTCTTGAAATCTTACACATCTTCCTTATGAAGGGGAGCACTGAAACCGTCTTCATGTCTCCTTCTGAAGTATTTTCTTTTGTGCAAACAGTGCTCGGAAGCCTTGATCTTAATTCTGAGTTTCTTATCCCAAAGCCAAAGGGACATCTAGAGAGCTTCTTGTGGAGGGTTACCCAACCAATAGGTAACGGAAAGCTTTTTAGACTGTCTAGAAATTCAGAGATATTTTCTCCTTCCATTTGGTTTCTTAGATGGGAAACATACATATGTTTTCTCAGCTAGAAATTTGGTTTTGGTACTTAATGGTTTTAAAGCACCTCTATTAATTCTTTATATTCCATCTCACCTGGTTCCTGTGGAAAACATAAGCCTTTAAACACTGCAAATGTCACTTTTCCCCATTAGTGTTAGAAAACTGATTTTTTTTCTGACCACTATCTCTTATAGCATTTCCAGTAAAATCTGATCACACCACTGTGCATACATTTCATTTTTTTTCTTCTTTAGTATTGTCTTTTATTTTTCCAATAACATTTATTTTTATACTTTTTACTTCTTTTTAACCCCAGAAAACTCTTCACTGTCTGAACTATGTGTTGTTAAAGATCCCAGTCTCATCAAAATATTCCACGTTACTTCCATTTGCAAAGAGGAATCAGATACTGAATACTTTTACTGCAGACTACTCAAATGCACCGAAGGAGACAGAGCAGGAGCGAACTCTCCGTGCCGGAGCAGACGGTGCACTTCTCCCTGTGGCGCTCTGCCTCCACTGAAACGCAGTACCTCCACAGACAGCAGGCACCCCACAGACATTAAGGTGCAGTTCTCAAAGTCAGTCATAAACATCGCATTGCTAAATGCACCGCAAAATGCAACACTCCTAAGTCTGGCATAAACTTTACGTTGCACAGGCCCCAAATCAAATCATTCTGTGGTTTGTAACTGAAGCTGACTTTGAAAATATTCTCCAAGGAAGAGACAGTGAAAGACAAAGTTTAAAATAACTCTTGAACATTAAATCTTGCTCTTATCAAGCTCTCGTCTTCTGTACTCCTTTTTTAATCCTCTCCAAAGCTTTCAAATAGGTTCTCCTTTGAGAAAGGACCAAACATGTAACACTTCAGGAAGACTGCTTGTCTTTGGATAAAATGGGGGGGGAGAATGAAAAGTGGGAAGAGGAGGGGCAACATTATTCTTACAATGGAAAACTAGTCACAAGCTTAGAGGTACAGATGACTCCATGTAAAGCCTTACCTCTGCCGCGTACTTCATCCCATCCACCGTGTGCTCGGAGCCAGCTTCATCGTTGGACCCCCAATGGAAGTGAATCTGGCGCAGCCTGTAGGTCCCACTGAGCGGCCCCCCGGTCAGCACTGGAAACCCAAGCAGAGGAAAAGGCTTCACTGCAGGAACAGGAGCTGCTACCCACATCCTCTAACCTCACACCAGACTTCAGTCTTCAGACAGTCCCCTACTCCTTCTCAAAAGCTGTCTCCCTTTGAAGTACTACAGAAACCCTCACTTGTCCAGGATATGACTTTCAAAATTGCATTTATGTATAGAGTAGTGGGTTATGGCTCACTAAAGGGTATGTTGTTGTCGCCAGGTTTGTCTTGCTATGGGTTGGATATTTCTCAGAAGATGGGACACTATTTCTGTTTTGCAAGTGGTTTCCTCTCTTGAATGTATTTAAAAGAACCACTGAGAAATTAAGCTTAAAATACAGGTTTTATGAATAAAGGGGAGGATCAGAAACATATAATGTGAACATAATTTCTTCTCTTTGAAATTCAGAGGAAAGTAGGTGGAGCTTAAAAAAATTTTCAGGGCTCTTTCCTTCATTTTCAACTAGATCCAGTCACATCACATTGAAGTCTGAGAAAAAGGAGCATATATTAATATAAATAAAATGAGGCCAACACTACATATGCATTGTACAACTGCAATATCACTGACGCTTATTTAGCCAGGGCTGGAAGGAATGCCCTATGAGGAGCGGCTAAGGACTTTGGGTTTGTCTGGTTTGGAGAAAAGAAGGCTGAGGGGAGACCTCATTGCTCTCTACAGCTTCCTGAGGAGGGCAATGGAGAGGGAGCTGCTGATCTCCCTGGTATCCAGTGACAGGATGTATGAGAATGGTTCAAAGCTGCGCCAGGGGAGTTTTAGACTGAACATCAGAAAGCATTTCTTTATGGAGAGGGTGGTCAAACACTGGAACAGGCTTCCTAGAGAGGTGGTCGGTGCCCCAAGCCTGTCAGTGTTTAAGAGACATTTGGACAATGACCTTAATAAAATGCTTTAACTTTTGGTCAGCCCTGAAGTGGTCAGGCAGTTGGACGAGATATTGTTGTAGGTCCCTTCCAACTGAAATCTATTCTATTCTATTCTATTCTATTCTATTCTATTCTATTCTATTCTATTCTATTCTATTCTATTCTATTCTAACATGCATATGAGCGGGCTTTTCATTGTTTTGCTTTTGCAAGTGCTCATCTTTTGCTAAACCATCTCTGCACAGAGACTTGAATGTGAATCACATTCAGAAAGATCCCCTTTTCACTGCAAAACAAATCACCCTACTCTCCGTATGTCCTCTGAGGGTTTGGGAATTAGTCTGGGCTGGTTTACTGGCTTATTATAGAGATTTTAAGGGGAAAGGATGGGAGCTTTAATCACATGGTTTTTAAATTGAGAGCACTGGGGAGGACAATAGTAGTTTTTTTCTCTCTTGTAGGTTTAGTCCAAAACCTAAACTTTGTTAGGAACAAAATACCATCAAATAAAGATAAAAGAAGAATTTCTTAAGTTGCCTATCTGCTAACACAAGTAACCTGGCTAATGAAAAGGAACTGGAACTGTTTATCTGTGGGGAAAAATATCTGACCTCCTTAAAACTTCGACTCAAAAACCTGCTTTTACAGAGCCTATCAACATAGTGAACAAAGGGGATAGGGAAGTGGCACTCCTAAACCAAATTCTTCTTTCAAGGATTGAAAACTTGGAGGCAAATGATCCTAGAAATGTGTAAAGATCGGTGTTCTAACTGGCTGAGGGAAAACAACTACATAGAAATGCATTAGCATTCAGTGAAATACTTCTGCTTGAAAAATGTGGAAAATGGCCTGATGATGTATTTGTACTACATCATACAGTGATGGTAAAATCCTTCCATTCCAACAGTGATTAAGGAAGAGGTTAGTCTGAAGCTATTTGAGGCAAATATCAGTATCTCATAGTTTGAAAAGAGCTGGAAGGTCTTTAAAGCATCAATAGACCAATTTCAGAGAATGGAGCTAATGTGGTACCCAAGAGGATAAACAGAATTACACAAACAGTTACGGACTTGACAGCCCCGTTTCAGTGCTCGCCAAAGTGAAGAAATAGTTCATATGGAAGTCAGTTAATAATGTATTAAAATATGCTAATATATTTAGTACCAATTAATTTTTTTTCTTTTTTTTTTTTCATAAAACCACCATATGGCAGGAGTGCTTACTTCACAGGGGTGCCCCAGAGGCCATATTTTGGCCCTAGAAAATTCAGTATTTTTTGATCAATGACCTGAAAGAAAACAAAAACATTACTGATAAAGTTTGTCAGTGACAAATAATAGGGAAAATAGTGAATAACTCAGTTTATGGATAAAGAAGGCTTTGAATTTTTTGATAAGTAAGGTATGATAATGGCCAAAATGTAAAGCCATGTATGTGGACTGAAGAATCTAGTCCATATATTGAAGATACAGAGTCTCCTGAAGCAGACTGCGGATTACATTTGTTAATTGTCTGATCAACATCTGTCAGTGCTTTGCCGTGACATGAACTATTTCCTTGGAGATACGGCCTGAGGAAAGCAATAAGAAGAGGATCACATTACCACTTGGTAGTACCAGCTTTAGTACCCATGTAAGCCTACAGGAACACTACAGAATCATAGAATCATAGAATCACCTAGGTTGGAAGAGACCTTTAAGATCATCAAGTCCAACCATAAACCTAACACTGCCAAAACCACCACTAAACCATGTCTACCCGTGTTTCAAATACCTCCAGGGATGGTGATTCCACCACTCCCCTGGTCAGGCCCTGTCACTGGATGGAGTTAGAAAGTGGAAGAGGTTCTTGGTACATTCATATTCATATTTATTACTTTAAAAAAAAAAAAAAGAAAAGGAGTTTAAAGGCTGAGTTGATCTAACTCCCACCAGAAATAAAGTGTGATTTCAATTTTTTTAATTGTCAGGGTAATTAACAATTAGAACAACTTACCAAAGGCTGTAGTAGGTTCGTCACCGCTGGAAATTTTGAAATCAAGATTGTATGTTTTTCTAAGAGATGTGCTTTAGTTCACCCACGCCTACTAGGCTTGAAGCAGAGATTAATTCTGGGAAGTCCCGTGGCATCTGACACACATGAGGTCAGACCAGATCACTGACGGTCAGCTGATGGCTTTCAGGCAACATCCAGTGTTGCTTGTATCAACAGGAAATTTAAGAATTAAACTAAGACTGTCCAGGAAAGCAAAGTGTGATACTGTCTCCATCTGTGTCTCTCCCTGTTGCCACTGTAAGCTAATAGGTCCTCAGGACTAATGGATAGGGTGATCACAAATCAGTCCTCCTCTGGCTTTGACCCTTGTGAAAGCAGCATTCGGACTTGGATCCTCATCTAAGCCTCGTGCAGCCACAAGAGGATTTTATTGCTTGAAGAATCTGCACTCCTACAGTTTCAAGGGGAGGTGTACTAGTTTGCCTACCATCTAAGAGAAGGTTTTAAAGATGAAGGCACTAACATTACAAAGACAATGCTAAACAAGAGAACTTCTAAATAAGAATTATTGCTTGCAAAAAGGGAGACTGCATACTCCTAGAAAAGACTGGGACAATAACACTTTTTAGAGAAGAAAAGGAATCACTTGGGATATATTTCATTTGTCCTGTATTGGCTTTTTCCTGACACAAAAAGTCCAGTTATGGATTCTAAAAAAGGGAAAAAATATATATAACCAAACCTGCAGCTAAAGTCAAGATAAGACACTTGAGTGATTCAGTTGGAATGAACCTGTAATGAGACACAAAGGATTCATCTGCAGTGAGAGAGAGCAGCATTTGAAAAACTGTACACAACACTGTTCAAACAGGGGGGCTGGCACTATCTAGCTGGTTGGGGTGGATCAAACCATCCCTGCGAAAAGGGAATCCTAGCGCTTTCTGAGAAATGCAACCTCAAACTTGTCCAAATATGTTCCCACATTGTACCACGCTGAAAGACAGGGAAAAAAAGGAATCTCTCATCCAGAGGAGCAAAGCCTTACTGTTTATGAGGAGTTCATACCTGGCAGTGAGACATGCCCAGGCTGTATGCACTCTGTTCAGGAAATGGTGGAAGACTCAGTGCAATAGCAAAGGAACAAACCTGATTTGTTGACGGTGTCATCAAACTCAACACTGGTGGAGTGTCCGTTGTTAAGGATGATTTTAGCAGAAGCCGGATCGTAATTCGGATTTAGAGGACGGAGAGAGGGATCGTACTTGGTTTCCTCAGTTTTGATGTCGATGGGTGACTGACGGTCTCCATTAGCTACAGGAAAGACCTCCTTCCAGTGGGCAGGCCCTGCAATGCATTGGAGAAGTCTAAATTGATGACAGCACCCTGCTTCAAATAAAATAAGCCTCTCCTTGAATTACTTTTGTTTGCACCTTTTAAATTCAAAAAGGGTGCATCAGAAAAACACAGATCAAAATATTCAGCTACTTTTGCTGCACCACCTTGCAACAGCAGCTCTCAGGACCTCTTTATCTACCTTGCATGATGTATCTAGCCCTATTTGGCCTTTGAACAAGGCCACATGCAGTAGGTAGATATTTAATTATTCACAGTTAAGACTCAACTATGCACAAGACATATCCAACAAATCAAGCATCCTGTATCCAACAGGTACTGTGCCCCAATAAATTTTTGACATGTCATTTTTGCCTAATATCGTGTCTCATTATGTCTGTAAGGATTACCTTTTATCTGTTCAAAATCCCTGCATTAAGGGGTTTTTTTATACCTTAGTCATTGGCTGCAAAAGACCTGAGAACAGATCTTCTACTGACTATGCTGAATGAGATGGGCAGATATCAAAAAGATAAAAAGGCTGAGTGGTGCACGGACTCTCCTGGGGCCTGATGGCAGTGCCTGTAACCTAAGCATCACTGACAACCGATTACCTGCTCCCAACCCATCAACCCTGCAAACCAGTCATCACAACACAAGAGAGTCATCCTCTAACCATAAAGTCTGCACACACCCCCCGCACACATACACACACAGTAGTTGTCGTGGTTTGGGCTGGGCTGGCCATTAAAATGAACGACAGATGGCTCTGACAAAATCAGCAAAGAACAGGAACACTCAGGACAGTGGTTCCTGCACAAGGTTTGGATTTCTACTACCCCCTACTGATGAATGGGAGTAGATCTTCCAGACACAGACTTGCACTACCATTCACCAGAGTTAGCTAGAAATTAAAACACTAAAGAAGCTGTTAATCAATACTAGTGATCTCAAGTTAACCTTTGTCTCTCCATAAAAGCTAAGCCAAAAGTCAGCTGAAAAAATTGTCTCTGTAAATGAACAATACAGACATGAGAAAAATGGCAAATGTCATTCTCAAATAGTAAGAAAATCTTCATTGATGAGACGTGTGTCTGTTCTTATCTACTAAACCTCAGAGAGTCCTCATCAAGAATATATGTGCCATTGTTGAACCATATTTGAATAATAAACAATGAGGAAAGAGGCCATAGAAGAAAAATAGGAACATTAAGTTGCTTGGGGAATATATTCTATAAGGTAAAGATAGCAAACAAGGTTTATGATGGAAAAGACAGTAAGATAAGGGAAAAGGGAAAAGGGAAAAGTCTGCAGGGCTAATGATCTTTCAGTATTGTAAAGAGCATAGCGCTTGTTTTTCCTCCAGGCTTATCATGAGTAAAAAGCATAATAAATCAACTAAGAGAGACTGGATATAAGAAAAACTTAAATATGAGCATCAGAACCTGATCTTTTAACATCTGCATCACTGGAAATCCTCATAACTCCCTATATTGAAGGTAACTGATCACAGTGTAAAAGTCAGACTGTTGGTTTGGGTCTTTCTAGATGGCTTAGCACTTAAATGTGATGACAAAAAGGATTAAAATGTATTACTCTGTGATTAATGGCCTAACATCAAAAGTTGTCAGATAGTTTTCTCTCCTCGACTTCAATAGACGTGAACATAGCTCAGAAACTCACAGGTGCTAAAATAACCCAAGCGCCCCGGCAGTAAATCAGGGAGGGAAGCGTCCCACGGCGCCGTGGGGAAGCTGCCTGCTCAGCCACCTGGGCAGAGCCTGACTCTCCTCTGAGCAGCACCGAAAAATGGAAGAGGAAAGGAGTAGCTTGTAAAGACCAGCCTAAGACTTAAACCTCAGGCAGAACAAAGGCAAGAGCCTTCAGTCTCTAGTTTCTTAAAAAGTCCTTTTGTTAATGACTTCTTTAACTAAACTCATTACGCAAACCACTTCTAAGAAGATAAAAATCCTACTGGTTTGAAATACAAAGTGGTTTAAACTTAATTCTTCTCGCTTCACAAATGGCCATCAAAGCTATTCAATATTTTCATTACATACAGTTTAGCATATGATAGAATTTTAATTGTGTTTAGATCCTAGTACCTTGTACTTAGAGATGCAATGTACAATTTTCTTAATTGAAGAAGTAACACTCCAGCATTTATACCTAACTAACTGCTGCAATTTAGGATGCTAAGAAAAAGCTTATCGCTACTTCATTTTAATGCTTAGGATATTCCTAAGTTGAGGAAAGGCAAAATATATTTATGTGCTTAGCTATTTGGTCCTATTGCTTCATCTCAGCAATAACTATAGTTATTGTACAGTAACTAATATGAATGATTTGCATTCATAAATGATATGAAGGTGTCAAAAAGAGGACTCAAGGCTCTGATTCTGGCATTAGCTAATTATTCAACAATAAACTTCAGTTCTAAAAAGCCATTGTACCTGCTTTTGTACTTGTCCTTAGCTCGAGTGATCAAAATCATTTTTTGGTTTGGTGATTAAATGTATGTCTGTAACACGAGACTAACACAAATCTGACCTTTCAAAATATACAGAAAAATAGCAAAAAATTTCAGCTTATTTTTTACCAGTTGGTTATATTGAGAGGTATTCTTTATTGGATTATCTACCAGCAACTTCATATAATTATCATACTCTTGCCAGTCTAGGAAAATTGTGGTTCAATGCATCACTATGGACCCCATCCCAAAGCAAACAGCGTATGACTGTTAGAAAATAACACATTACAGTTGGAAGAATCATGGAATCAGGGAATTTTCAGACTTGGAAGGGACCTCTAGAGAGCATCTAGTCCAACTCCCCTGCTGACGCAGGAATGCCTACAGCACATTACTCAGGACTGCATCCAGGCAGGTCTTGAAAATCTCCAGAGAAGGGGACTCCACAACCTCCCTGGGCAGCCTGTTCCCGTGCTCTGTCACCCTCACCATAAAGAATTTTTTTCTCGTGTTTGAATGGAACTTCCTATGTTCCAACTTGTGCCCGTTGCCCCTTGTCCTGTCCCTGGGAACCACTGAAAAGAGTCGGGCTCCATCCTCCTTCAACCCACCCTTTAGATACTTCTAAGCAAGAAGAAGGTCTCCCCTCAGCCTTCTCTTCTCCGGGCTAAAGAGTCCCAGCTCTCTCAGCCTTTCCTCATAAGGGAGGTGCTCCAATCCCCCAGTCATCTTTGCTGCCCTACGCTGGGCTCTCTCCAGTAGTTCCCTGTCCCACTTGAGCTGGGGAGCCC
>VFFE01007674.1:1945674-2136851 GCA_008921705.1 Burhinus oedicnemus | reverse complement strand
GGCCCATCCCTGCCGGTTCTCCTGCCCCCTCCCCAGCCCCCCGCCGCCCAGCCTCCCCGCAGCGCAGCGCCGTCGGGGCGGCCCGGGGCAGCGGCCGGCTGGCAGCCGCGGTGCCGCCTGGCAAGGGACGGCTCTGACAGAGTAGTGCTGTTCCCCCCCCCGCCAGCCACCTTCCCGCGGGTGCCGGCAGTTGGGCGGCGAGGAAAGATGGGGAAATAAGGGCAAGAAGGAGGACCCAGGGAACTACAGGCCGGTCAGTCTCACCTCTGTCCCTGGGAAGGTTATGGAGCGACTCGTTCTGGATGTCATCTCCAAACACATTGAAGAACAGGAAGTTATTAGAAGTGGTCAACATGGATTTACCAAGGGTAAATCAGGCTTGACCAATCTGACAGCCTTCTATGATGTTATAACTGGTTGGCTGGATGAGGGGGGAGCAGTAGTTGTCATCTACCTTGACTTCAGCAAGGCTTTTGACACTGTCTCCCATGACATCCTCATTAGGAAGCTGAGGAAGTGTGGGCTAGACGAGGAGACAGTGAGGTGGATTGAGAGCTGGCTGTGTGACAGAACTCAGAGGGTTGTGATTAATGGAGCTGTGTCAAGTTGGAGGCCTGTAAGCAGTGGTGTCCCCCAGGGGTCAATACTCGGTCCAGTCTTGTTCAATGTATTCATTAGGGACCTGGATGAGGGCACAGTGTATCCTCAGCAAGTTCGCTGGTGATACCAAACTGGGAGGGGTGGCTGACACTCCAGAGGGCCGTGCTGCCATCCAGCATGACCTGGACAGGCTGGAGTGCTGGGCAGAGAAGAACCTCATGAGGTTCAACAAGAGCAAGTGTAGGGTCCTGCACCTGGGGAGGAAGAATGCTAGGCACCAGCAGTTCTGAGGAGAAGGATCTGGGGGTCCTGGTAGATAGGAGATTATCCATGAGCCAGCAATGTGCCCTTGTCGCCAGGAAGGCCAATGGAATCCTGGGCTGCATAGGGACGAGTGTGGCCAGTAGGTCGAGGGAGGTCATTCTCCCCCTCTATTCTGCACTGGTGAGGCCACAACTGGAATACTGTGTCCAGTTCTGGGCTCCCCAGCTCAAGCGGGACAGGGAACTACTGGAGAGAGCCCAGCGTAGGACAACAAAGATGATTGAGGGATTGGAGCACCTCCCTGATGAGGAAAGGCTGAGAGAGCTGGGACTCTGTAGCCTGGAGAAGAGAAGGCTGAGGGGAGACCTTCTTCTTGCTTAGAAGTATCTAAAGGGTGGGTTGAAGGAGGATGGAGCCCGACTCTTTTCAGTGGTTCCCAGGGACAGGACAAGGGGCAACGGGCACAAGTTGGAACATAGGAAGTTCCATTCAAACACGAGAAAAAAATTCTTTATGGTGAGGGTGACAGAGCACTGGCACAGGCTGCCCAGGGAGGTGGTGGAGTCCCCTTCTCTGGAGATTTCCAAGACCTGCCTGGATGCAGTCCTGAGTAATGTGCTGTAGGCAATCCTGCGTCAGCAGGGGAGTTGGACTAGATGCTCTCTAGAGGTCCCTTCCAACTCTGAAAATTCCGTGATTCCATGACAAGTGTCTGTTCCTGGGGTTACTCCCCAACCCTGAAAGTCAAGCACGGTGGGCATCGCTGCCCAGCCCCCACTGCCCAATTCCCTTTGGAATTTTGGAACTGGCTGTAGGATGATTCACCTTTTACAGGCGGGGCCTGTAAGACAGAAGAGTTTCCCACAACCCACTCGATTTTTTTAATTTTTTTTTTTTTTTAAATCCCTGTGTTTCAGGGACTGTCCGGTGCGTGCTTTGGCACCGTGGTGGCTCACTCGGTGGTGGCCAGCGGTGAACAGAGCAACATCTGGAACTTCTCCCGTGAGTATCTCCATCAGCAGACTAGGGTTAATATCAGTTTTAGATCCAAAAGCATTTCAAGTATTTTATGTTTTTAGTATTTTCTTCTTATTAAAATATTTTATAAAAGCCATCTTCAACAGGTCACTGAGGAGGGGACGTACCAACCAATCCCTAATGCGTAAATACACAGTTTTTCTTATTTTGTTACTACCAACAGCATTTTAGATCTGTATTTTAATTAGATATGACTATGAACTGTATAAAAAAGCACACTACCATTTAAATAAAGATATTGAAGCTGTTCTGGTTAAGCAAAGTCAGAGAACTGTGTACTACTACAAAATAATGATGTAAAGATGGAAGAGCTTGCACTTGAAGACTGCAAAATTTGGGTCCGTCCGTTCCTGGTCAAACAGCACAGACTACTCAAGACAGTGTTTACTACAGGCTCTGTCAGCGAGTATCATCAGGGATCGATGCTGTACTGGGATTTGGAAATACGGTATGGATAAAGTAATTGTATCCGGCGATACAAGACGTAGGACAGGGAGCTTTCCCCTGCTGGGAGCAGGCGGAGAGCACACGCCGGGACGGGGACGTTGCCCCCCCACCCCCCAGCTCCCCGCCGCCGCTCCCGCTCCCGCCGCGGGCCCGGGGGCGCAGCGCCCCCTGCCGGCGGCGCGCGGCCCCGCCGCCGCGTGACCGTGCCGGGGGCGGATTGAAGGCCTTCCCCGGCGCGCGGGTGTGACGTCGGCCGTCGGGGCCGTGCCGCCGCCATGGGGAAGAGCCGGTCACGGGCGGCGAAGGCGGCGAGCGTCTTCCACATCGCCCGCAGCGGCGCCGTCAAGGCCAAGGCCAAGGGCAAGGCGCGGCCCGTCACCTCCGGGCTGAAGCAGGTGAGTGGCGCGGGGGGCCGCCGGGCGGGAGGAGGCTTCCCCGGCGGAGGGAGGGCCTCGGCCCTGCCGCGTCGCCCCTAGGCCCCACGCGGGGCTTCGGCCGAGTCGGCTCCGGGCCGGGCTGGTGCGGCCTTTCCTTCTCTTGGGCCTCCTCTGCGGGGCGGGGGAAGCGCGAGTGAGTGAGTGAGTGAGTGAGTGAATGACGGACTGACTGAGTAGAGCGGTTTTATGGAGAGTGGTGTTCTGGGTGTGAAATTGCAAAGTACGCAATTTCCACCTGAGAATTTGCTTTATATGTTGATATCATCTTCAAAAAGAGAAGCGCAAAGGCTTTATTTGACTGATCTCCTGCAAGCATCCGCCACATAAGACTTCAAGCTGTTCTGCTTAAGGGGGGCTCGTTTAGGAAGTACCTGATAGCATCTCTCTATGTCCTGGGGAACGGGGTGCGAAAGACATCAGTTGTTTAATGAGCTTACATTTACTAGGCAACGCTTGCAGCGTCACTGATGGTGTCACTCAGTGTACGGTTTAACAAAATGGCTTGATCCAAACCACCAGGCACAGATACCTCAAGGGGAGGTCCTGCTCCTTTTCGTCGTGTTCCTAACTCCAGCCCCCCTTACCAGGCTCTGGGCTCTGTTCCCACAGCTCGCCTTGATGCTGGCTGGGGAACTCATCGCATATTAGGTGATTCAACTTGCTAAATCAGCAGCAAAAGCAATTAAAACGCATTTTGCGTTTTTCTCTGTTGGGTTGATGAGTTGGGCAAACTTAATTATGAATGAGTGCAAAGAGAAATGTTTTGGGGGGAGGAGAAACAAAGGATGGAGCCTTTTCTGATTCAGAAGTTGTCTTAGCTGTCAAGTAAAATTGTGTCAGTGAGATGCAGTGAACAAATCTAAGAGCACACACTGTCATATGTTTTACTCATAATTCCTCTTTTCCCCCTTCTAACACCTTAGATGGGCTGGGATGCTCTGCAGACCCTTCTGTGAGCTGATTCAACACCCTAAAGCCATGGAAAAGTAAATAAGCAAAAACAATATTCTGCCATTTCTGTGCCTGGAGTGCACCACAGCCCAGAGGAGGAAGAGAGTGGGTCGTGTGGCAGGGAGCGATGCAGGGGAAGATGGATGGGGGTGATCTAAGCAAGAGTTTTCCTCTTGGTAGCAACAAGTCATTATACAGTATCTTCTTCTCAAATCCTGCCTCCAGCCTGAACTGTGTGATCTGCTGAGAGTTCAGCTGGTCCCTCTGGAAGGGCATCTGATAATAAAAGCAGAAAGTTAGTGGCGTATTGTTCCCATTAGATTTAGTTGCAGTCTGCTGGGCAAACAGAGTTAAATAGCAGCTCTAAAGAAAGGCCCTTTCAGATTTTCTCCTGGAAGCTAAAGCCACTTGACAAGTTCATCTGGTAGACAGACAGGAACATAACAAACTTTGGAAATAAACAGGGAGCCCCAAAACAATTTCATATTGCTGGCGTCACATCTCCACTTAGTCTGGAGGGTTCTGTATAATAAAGGGAGAAACAGGTTTAAAAACATATTCAGTAGCTTATTAGTAAAATTTTATTCTGCGTGTTTGAAGCTGTATTCTTTAATTCATTAAGCCTTTGGGGATTTACTTATCATTAAGCAGTATAGGAAAATGCTCAGAAAAAATTGTTAAAATAGGTTTATTCTTTAATAGATAAAACTCCATTATAACTATTCAAACAACTTTTGATATAGATACACATGCTAGCTACAGAGCCTCTTTCTACAGAGGAATCCTGCTGGAGTAGCTGAGGATATCAGGTATTAAAACTGACTGGATTCTTTCAGCGCCCCTATGAAGCTGGAGTATCATAACAAGCCCCGATGGGAAACCTGAGCTCTTTGTAAATTGCATTGTTCACAGTCCCATCCACTCTGATTTGAGCTAGGAGCCAAGTCTGTGTTTCTCAAGTCACCATCCAGGTTATTATGAATTAAACTGCTAATCTGAATACGCTTGTTTTATCAGCCTCTTGCCACTGCTTTCTTACTACCGGTTCTCTTGGTCACTTAATTAGAATAAATGGAATTATTGTTAACGTACACGTGTTCTGAAATTATGGAAGCTTTGAAAGCAAAATGAATACGTGTAACAGTTCACGGTTTGCTTCTGCCTATGTAGATTGCTGAGGTGAATTACAGGGGTAGCTTTTGAAACAGCAGTAGGTATCCTGAAATTTGGGGTTGCCTGAAGAAGTATGAGTGTGCTTCTGGAACATTTGCAATGTAATAGGCCATTATCTGGCTATGATCCTGTTCCAAATATATTGCTTCAGAAGCAACAGGCACTAGGGCTGAGATCAACTGAATTTTAATTTGCTGCAGTGGTGAAAGAGTTGATGGGCCCATGCATCCACCCTGTTCCTCTACGACATTATTGTCCCTGGAGCACAGCACATGTCCCTATCTTAGCTCTTCTCCTTTGAAAGCAAGCATCTTTGCTGAAATAACTTATGAAGGCAGACTTGGGCTAGTAAGTGAAGCTGAAGTGTCCAGGGACCAGATACACATCCTGGTCTGCTACAGCCATAGACGTTTCATTACATACCATAGCAAAATCTGAACGATGTTATTGGCCAGACCTACAGTATGAACAAGTAGGAATGCAAGGTGTGATGCTGAAAGGCAAAGTACTGGAAGAAAGTCAAAATGGTAAGATCATTTACAAATGAAAGAAGGAGCCCTTCCTGGAATTCCACTCCAGCTAAGAGGAGCTGAGGACAATATAGCCTGGCTTTTGTTTTCTCTGTGTTCTGTTTCTGGATCACTATGGGCTCCCTTTCCAACAAACCAAGTTTAACTGCTTTCATAATTTTCAATTTATTAGAACATTAGTAGTACATGACTAGATGATATAATTAAGTAACAGATAAACTCAAGTTTAAAAACATACCTACTAAAAAGCAATTTTGCAAGATACGCATATGACACTGGCTGTATAACAGTTGTACAAAAATGATGTAATTTCACATGCCAATGGAATTTCAGTTAAAAATACCAATTGTGTATTTTTTTTTTCCCTTCCAGATAAACATTAGAAATGCTGAGAAAGTTAGCACAATAAATAAAGCATTTGCTGAAGTTCAGAAAGAAGTACAGCAGCTATCAAAAGGCACTGCAGCAGAACCTCAGAAGAGTCATCAGGTAATTTCCCTTTGTAAAAATCTGAGGAGGTAAATGAAAGGAAATGGAAGTTCAAAGCATTATATTCTGGCTCTAAGACTGCAGGCGATTCATGCAGTTACTTTAAAGCTATAAACCCAACTTTATTAATTTCAGTTGTGTGGTAATGTTGAAATCTGGTTAGCGTGTTCAAGTGCTATGGAGCATGCTTCCAAAACATATTTTTAAATTATGTTCTAGCTGGTTTTTAATTGATTTTTTTAAAAGTTAATTCCAGGTCCAGACCCTTGATTTGAGACTTATGCTCAACATGAATAGACGCAGAAAGCAAGGATGAACCTTGCTGTTCCCTACCTGAAGCACCCGATAGTGCTTTTAACCAAACAACTCTGCCTTTTTCTGTTCCCAATTCCTAAGACTTTGTATTCCCTCATCAGAAGTACCAACACCTGAAGCAGCAATTTCTGTAATAGAGCTCTTGCCTGTAGCACTTAGGGTTCAAGACACTGTTTCACTTGTGTTCCTTTGTCTACTTTGTTAAACAGGGCTACATGCAATCTTGAGCAAGAAATAATTCACAGAATTTAATTGCAGACAAGCTTCTCTGTATAAGCTCTTTATGCTGACTCTTCCTGATGTACTGGGCATGGTTTAGGGGAGAGAGAAAGCAGTGGGCCGGGACAAAGTACAGATAAATTCATCTTGGCTGTTGAGGGAAGTAGAGGGAGTTGGGAGAAGTGGACATGAGTTGAGTTTTATTTACTGTGCCTGGGGTGATCAAGTTTCTGTATGGCTGGGAGCAACAGAACAAGTGTCAAATACCTTAAGGAGAGGCTGAGAGAAAAAGGAAATGCTTTGTTACGTTACTGGCATGATGCTCTGTCTTTCTTCTGCAGGATAAAGTATTGGCTGCTTATCTGTCAAGTTTAGTGAATCCTGTAATCTGCCAAATTATCAAATTATGACTGCAAAATTAGCCTAAATTAAATATATAAAGACAAACTAATCTTCTAGACAAGAGGTATTTATTAGGTTTTTTTTCAAGCAGAGTAAAAAGATACTGCTTTCTAATTTAAACTGTAACTCATTTTTTTTCAGGTTTCCACGCATCTGGAAGAGGAACCAGCGAATGTGGATGCTGCCACAAGTCTATTATCTCAGTTGTAATGCATAATGGACAATGAAGGGATTGCAAGAAATGAAGATCAAAAATACTGATGACTTTGTTTGTACAATTTTATTAAAAAAAATCTTGTTAATATACAAGTATTGGCACACTTTAATACAAACTACAAACAGACCTTTCCTATCATCTAGGAAAGTGGAATGTCAGAAGTCAGTGTGAGAAACTTAAAGTGCTAAAACAGAAGGCACTTCACAAAATTGGTTCACTGAAACAATTTAGCATAACTCAAGTTGATATCCTTCACTTTTCAGCTTGGCAGTGAAAGCTTCAAAATTGATTGGAAGGTTAAAAAAAATAGAAAGCTTCTTGGCAGTAAAGCTTCAACGAAAATGCTGTTAACTGTGAGCAAGAAGCCTAATCATTTTTTAAAAAATGATGAACAGGCTGTAAAGCATTTTCACTTTTCTTACTAAAGAAAACTCCAAATAGATTACACAGAGGACACTCAGGTGAAAAAATGTGCCAGAATTTTTGATAAAAGCCCTTTTTTCCTGGTTGTTGAGTTTGTTTTGTGAAGTAGTTAAAGGAAGCAAAAGGAAATATACTCCCAGAGTCAGTGAACTAAGAAGTTATACATTCATTATTCAAATACTTAGGTTATGAAGAAGTCTAGAATGTTATAGTTAGAGGTAGATAAGTAGTCCGGTTGACACAATATCTAATAATTTAGTATCTGCACATCAAAGAGATCACAGACTCCTTCATTATCATCCAGGTTAAAGTTGTAGTCATCTCCGGGAGTAGGAGAGAGTCGTAAGAGAGGAAAAACTGTAAAGCAGGAATAGTTTAGTTTAAATTAAAACACTTCTGGAATATCAGCCCTATCTCATAATCCAGTATGTTTGTCATCACAAGTATAAGGGTTAGTCTTAATAATTAAAATAGTCTTGATAATCTGACAAGCATGCAAGAATACATACTGTGAATACCCGTATTGCCTTTAAACTAAGGCAGTGATGTCTACATTTTTTGCTTAGTATTTTAAGTGAATTTGCAGGAATGGAGTGGTAGCTGTGGAATATGGACTTAATGTCTCCTTCTGCAGCAAAGGAGCTCCTGAGCAGCTTTTGAAACTTTCATCAGAAAGCCATAATTTATATTTGTATTGCTTTGTCTTGTTACAGTATTGTGTATATCAGCCTTCAAATATTTATCATTTTAACTAAGGAAGTTACCATTTATCACTATTTTACAGATGAAAAATGGAGGCTAGCAGTTTCTCTGTGCACTGCATTTCAAGCACAGACTTGAAGCTGTCTTTGGGGAGGGAGCACAAGAAGAGAAGCCTTAGCCCTTGTGCTGCACCTCGGGAACACTAACCTAGTGCAGATGAGCTGGGCATGCTGTACCTGCTCTAAAAGTGGAGACCATTTCCATTTTAGCCATGTATTGGTACATTCACATAATCCCATCTTGCCCCTTGGATCTTATAATTACATGGTTCTTTCTGGATAAGCCCTGAGGTTGTCTGCTTGAAGGGCAGATATTAGCAGAGGCTGCTTACAAGCACATTTACAGGGCAAGAGGAACAACACCAGCTGACTTCACTCCTTTGCCTGGCACCTTAGCGAGACACAGCAGAGAGGCAGGGAGCATGTGACCTTACTAGCCGTGGCTCAGTTCTGCATTCCCGGCCACCAAAGTGCAAGGGTAGAAATGGGTGACACTTGTCTGTTCTGTTAGTGTACCCCAGCAGGCCATGCATCAGTCTGCCTGCAAACATGTAAATATGTTCTGAAATGTTTACTCAAAGCTCCTGCAGGAAGCCTGAGGCAAAACAGAATTAAATCAGATATTTTTTTTTTTCTTAAGGTAGCACTCTAGTCATCAGCCTGTTCTTTCTTTGTTCCTGAATTAAGGACTGGTGGGTTACTCATGCATGTAAGTGCTTGCTGGATTAAGGCTTTCATATTTTGATTGTTAAATAACACTGTTGCAGGGAACGGAAAGAGGAGCAAAGACAAGAATGACAAAGATAGAGGAGGCAGTACAGGGAAAGAAGTAGTTTCATACTGACTTGGCATCGGATTTAACAGATTCTTGTGATTATTAGAAAAGTAAAGATGCTAAATACTTACCGTCAGAAGACATGAGTTCATCAATAATATCCCCACTGATGTTTCCTGTGAAAGACAGGAGCACGTGTTTATGGAAGTCAACACATATTCTCTGCGTGAAAACACTGAATTGCAAAGTACAGTATGGCTCACGTGCAGTGTTGGAGCTGTGGAGACAGCATGCTGTGTATATGTAAAGTATATTCATCTTTGTATCCCTCAGTTTTTCCTGATACATTTGTCCCACTGATCCCATATAACCCTAGAGAAAGATGGTGGCAGAGAAAGCTATTTTGCTCAAAATGAGTTTGCTACTCAGAGCTGGCTCAGTGGCTTCATCAGGAGATGAACAAAGGCCTGTCGTTTCCTCTGTGGGGAAAGTGCTCCTCTTCGCCTCTGTGTAACTCATCAGTATCTTGGTCACAAATTGAGGCTCAGGAAACTAATAAAAACATTTAAACAGTAACTGCTTCTTCCTACCTGCGGGCTCCTCCATCTTTGCTATGTCGAACGAGTTTGGCTTGAGAATACAGTTAACATCCAGGGGCAGCAAGCCCTGGTAGTCATTTGAGCTAGCTGTAGCTTGGGCGACATCTCCTGAAAGGCTGGGGTACAACACCGACTCTGGAAGGCTGGAGTAAGGAGCTGCTGGGGTCGTACCGTCCTGCTGTAGGCTGCCGTCTACAAAGATGAGAAGGCACGGTATAAAGTCTGTTACGGTAAAAAAGGAACACAAAAGGCCTGCACCCGGCTTTGTCTTTCGAGGAGAACATGGCCAATGTCTGGGATGAGGCGAGAGGAGTCTGCCCTTTCCAAAGTCACAGGCACAATTCATTCAGGACCCCTCAGTAATGCAGTCTGACATCATTTCATTAAGTCTTTTCATATTACCCTACTATTATTATGAAAAAAGATACCTGATATTCAGGCAGTCTCAGTGTGACTATGTGGAAGAAGGTAAGTGACCTTGTGGCACAAAAGCTGGAACCGGTGCCTGTACTATCTGTCTCATTAAAAGGTACATCTTCAACTCATACTCCTTCAGAGGTGGCAATTTCGTTCCATACTGCATTCTGGAGAAGCACCTCAGAATAATTAACAGGATCACATCCCAAACCTGTTTGGTATAAGATGATAAGCTACAAGGGAAGAATCTGTTTCACCAGACAGAAGAGGAAGAGGCTTCTCTGCAAACCCCTGACAGCTGTTAGTAAGCCCTTGGGGTAGTTTCTTAACAGACAGCTGCTACACTGTGCGAATTCTTAATCTTTCCTTTACCAACCACCTTTTCTAAGAGTTTCTTCTTTCCCTCCAGTTCCCTCCCTCCCTCACCCATCTGAGGTAGGAAAAACCCTGGCCCCACCTGATGGCGTGTCCGCAACTGATGTTTGCGGTAAGTCTTGTCCTTGGTTCAGATCATGTTGCTCTGGTGGATTTTGGGGAGCTGTAGCAGGCTTAAGGGGAGTCGCTGGAGCTGCAGGTTGAGTTGGGGGCTGTGCAAGGTCATCGGGCGGAGGAACTGGGAACACCATGGGCTTGGAGGAGTTTGATTCTTTATTTATAAGCAGCACATGGATAGGTCCTGAACTACTTTTAAGATTGATCTGGTATTTCTTCTGTCCGTTCTGTCCCTGTAAAGTTGGTGTATTATGAAAGTTACTGTTCCTTGAGAACTTGGAACTTTACAAAATGTAACGGCGACTGCATAGAGTTATCTCCCACAGAAAGTAATGAAGATGTTTGAACAGAATTCTCAAACTGATGCAGAAGATAAATACAGTGCTCTTCTAGTTAGATCGCTAGGAAGAGCTGAGAATTGGCACAAGCTTATGAAATCATACTCAGAAAAAAAAAATATTTAAAACTAATACATGTGATCTAATACAAAAAACCCCAACAAATCAACAGCAATTACAAACCTGTAATGTATTGACCTGACCAGAACACAGTTACAGAAGACGCAAATATACAGTCCTTCAAAGTGCTTAATTAAATCTTGAATTCAAGTTACGTGAGACTTATTGTAGGACTACATCTTATCAATAACAGTAATGATAAATAATGATTTCTGTACATTTAAATCTCTTCCTTTTAAACGGAACTTGAGAATGATCCTGATTGGTACCAAGCATCCTAAAACAACTGAATATCTCACCCAGACTGAGTGAACACAGGATCATGAGTTAGCAGAAATAATTTCTTAGCTGCTTTGCCAGGCCTTCTTTTGGCAAGTTATTTAAGCAATACAGCTAGGACTAGCTTCCTCTAGCACAGTCTCAATGAGACCACTGACTCTGCAGTGGCTAATTCAGCAAACAGGTTTTCAGCAAGTATGTTCTAGAAAAAATGAGGATGAGAAAAGTGGGGAAGGAGCCTCAGGAGAGGGGAGCCAAAACAAAAACATCCAATTTGAAGTTGGTGATGAAGACTAAGATCAGCTGTTTTAGTCCTTGACAAAAAGCCAAAAACACCCCAACATCACAGCTGCTAACCTTGGTCCCACAGAGAACCTTACCATTGCCTGAACTGTTTTCGGCAGAGACGGACAAATAGTATCACCGGGATCGGCTTCATGGTTCTAGCTTTGGATGCTCTCATGATATTACACTGTGCTTAGCCTCACTAAAAATAGCTTGTGAAACTTCTCAGGTGAATTTCACCCTTCTACAAGCATAGTGGCTATCATGCTTCATACAATGCTCTCTCCCAACTATGTAAGCCCTATTTAAAATAGAGCACTGCAACAAAAAAAAAAAAATTAAAGGCGGACAGAGGTAAGTAAGTTGGCCTCCTACTTTAACCCTGCCTGTTTAAGCCTTCTGGCTAAAGTGAGACAGCAGTCTATGCTTCTCTACCCGGTCTAGTACCATGTTACTAAACATAAACTAAATCTAAACTAATCCTACAACTAAATCTAAAAGGCTTTTTCATACGAGATCTGATTTAGCAATACAATACAGAGAAATTTGACACATAAAAGTCACTGCTAACAAGTTCTCAAGGGAATTAATGATAGTTATGCTTAATTTGAAAAGTTGCAACATTTAATAGCAAGAGAGAAGAAGAGAGGTCAAAGAAACCCACTATTGTATCTTGTTTTTAATAGAAGACAGAGTTACAATTAGTCTATCCAGGTATCCAAATACACTTTTTGCCACCCATCCCCTCCATTCTGAACTGACAGCATCTCAATTTTTAAAAATCCTGCTCCCCCCGGGCCATGGCTAGAGAGAAATCCTCCGCTCTAATGTAGCTCTTCTTTTCCACTGTCCCTCTAGAACACTTAGGTAAACAAGAAACTAGTACATACCATTTCGGGTATAGGTACTTCTAACTGTGTACCACAAGGTGCTTGAATTGCTAGAAGCGTGTCTCCTGGTTAAAGAGCAATTTTTTAAAAAGTGTTAATTTTTCTTAAGTCTTGCATGGTATCCAATCAAATGAGATATGGTAATTCTCTAAGGCCACTTAAAATACTGCGTAATTCTAGCATAAACAAACTTGCGGTGGGATTTGCATAGAGCTTACAAGATCCAAGTATATCGCATAACATAAATCACAGACTTCCAATAGACCATAGCTGCAAGAACCTTTTCTTGTAGCAACGCAATATTTACCACTTCCTTTACCTGTTTGTTACTGACTCCAGATCTCCTAGTTGTATACAAAACATGAGGTGAAAGTATTTACTTAACTAGTTTCTTTTTCAGCTAAAACAGCTCTCTGGTCCAGCTCACTTTATGGCTTTGAAAAATGGTGGTAGTACAGAGAGATTTAACAGGAGAAGGAAGAAAAGGTCTTTACGATCATCTTCAGTGCCAGAACTTCCCAGTGTCTAAGCTCACAGCTTCTGCAGCACAGATAACTGGGATGTAACAGCTGACTATCAAACTCACCTGTGGATTATATGCACTAAAATGTATTGGTTAAAGTCAGGAGATCACAGTTACATCAACAGCACTGGCACAACCTGCTTTGCGCTGCAGGTCACTCAGCTACCTGCACATCGTTTCCCTTTTGTCCATAACTTGGAATAATGCTTTTCTTTCTCTGCCTCCTAAGAGACACTTACATGGAGTACTATGTGACAGGCGTACTAGGTACCTCCATATTTTGTAATGACTCTCGTTAGTAATAGCTCATGTTTGCTAAATTCTGCACTAGTTGTCTAATTTTGCACTTTTATTCAAAAACAAATGCAACCTTCCTTGTGGCAAAGAAGAGATGGTTTTGAGTCTAGCCAGCGGCTGAACAACACTCTTCCCTTGGGTGCCCCAAGACCAGGAAAGGATGTCAAGGGAAGGAACTTCTGCCAGGAATTCTTGGCAATTTCTTCAAACCTCCTGCATAGAAGGAATCCTTTTGATTCCGTACCAATGCCCCACCTTTGAACTTTAGCTGGCACCATTTATATAGCACCATCAGGAGCTCCCTCTGGCTGCAGCTGCCACCAGAAAATTTTGGGAAATCTGGACCTGCCACGTCTTTCTGGTGGGTTGGACCAACATGCCTGAGACAAGCTGCTGCAAAGCATGAATACAGAAAGAGACATCCAAAAACAGTACTCCAAAAACAGCTGAGCTCCCGTTCCGTTCAATCTGTGACCACAACTAAAAAATGCCAGAACTCACTAGTCATGAACGTCATGAGAGATGTCTACTCACTACTGAATACTTCTAAATTCAAAACACTCACAGGGAAAAAGCAGCTTGGTTAGCAAGTTAGTTTTCAAGAGGAAGATGTTTAAGAAATACAGCCTAGAAGCAACTTACCATTGAAGCAGTTGCAGATATCTTCATGGGTGACATATGAAAATGTAATTTATGTCAAGGAACATTTTTCTTAAAGTAATACGGAACTGGTACTTGTCGCCCTTTAAAAGAAATTTGTCCAAACTGATCCTAAACTATAAACTTATTGCTGTTACTCAGAGGTGTAATCAAGGCATGATTTTTGGCTTTCAGAATGGCTAGTTAAAAATAGCAGAGTTCTGTCTTTTAAAGAAAGAAAAAAATATCTATTGCTGTGAAGAAAATACAAAAAGTTTCATAGCTTGAATGAGGTTACTCTAAAAAAGGAGAACATGTAAAATCTTGTTTTGAAGAATACCATTTACCTCACTAACTTTACACTATAGAATTTAAGCACGTATCAGAACTTCCCAGAATCACACAAAAATACTGCCAGAGGGGACTTGAGAGTTCATTTGCCATCCGATTCCCCTGCCTCAAGGTAGGATCAACTGTTAAGACATTCCAGACAGACTTTTGCCTCCCCTCTCCTGGAAGACCTCAAGCGATGGATATTCCATCACCTCCCTGGGGGGTCAATTCGAGTGCTAGCTCTCCCAAAGGAAAGTTTCTCCTAACATCTAACTTCAATCTGTTTTCTACAAAATCCATTTTACAGGAACAGTTTCTGCAGAGCAATGGCAAGCAATTTTTAAGTACTCATCACTGGTACTATAGATAAGAAGGGCACTTTTCTGCTCTGAATCTTAGGTGTGTATTTTGCTCAATATCTTGCAAGCCAGCTAAACACACGGTTACAAGGAATGTAGCAGAAACTCGCTGCTCATGGAGTATTTACACATAGGATATTTTTTCATTTCCAAACCCAACAAGCTTCAGGACGTTGTCAACTCAATTTATCTTTGGGTGATAGCTTAATCTTTTCAAGAGAAGGAAGCAACACAAAAAAGGATTCATGTAAAGCACTGCTAAGAAAGTATAAATTTAAAGTGCTGGAACGCAATACAATTAAATTTAAAATCAGGATTATACCATGGACTTAAAAATTACTGCCCCACTGTGTGTGTGCTAAATTATTTTCAGGTTACCAGTCATCCAGTTACAGAGGTTAAAAAGTCATGTAAATAAGATTTGTATTTTATTTCTTTTTGAACCAAAACCAGAAAAAAAAAATAATTTGCCTTTCCTTCCTTATGGATAGAGTGGACCATATTATCCTTTACCCATTACCTGCACTTTAATTGCTGCTTTAATTCTAGTTCCAAGATGTACACAATTCATTTAAAAGGATATTGGTGATTTGTAGAATCATCCATGACATTCTTGATACTTTGCTGAAGCCACAGTTTCTGCTGATCCAATTCCTTTTCCTTTAGCTCTAGATCTTCAATTTCAGCTTCCAGATACCTCAGCCTGTCTATGACTTCTTTTGTATTGCAGCCAGCACCTACTCCTCTTAAAAAGGCATAAGGGTTCAGGAAACCACAAGAAGTGAAAATCTGAAGCAAGCATGCAAAGGTAATTTCTTAAGACTACTTTCAACATTTTGAAAATCTACTAATATTCGATATGAAGGAAATGAGTGTTTACCCTCCCAGCACTGTTTTAACAGAAAAATGAAAATCCTTAACTTCAATTCAAATTTAAAATTCTTCTTTACCTATTTTCTTTTGGAATGTAGTTTTTTCTGTATTGGAGCCGTTTTGCAGGCCCTTTCTCCTTCCCCTCCAACTCTTAGCTTGAGCTTTCACCTTTGGTGACCCAAAAGAAAATAGGCATGGAATACAGGAGGGGTAGGTAGGTGGAGACACTGTCCCAATATCCTTCCCAGATTCATCTAGACTAAATTCTTCAACGACAACTTCCAGTTATAAAGTAGCAGTACAAGTTTTCTGAGTTTCTCTCCTGTATGCTTTAAACTTGATTTTATGTATCAAAGACGTGAGTTAAAGGGAAGACAGATAAAGTTCGTTTGCAACTTTATTGTGATTTTAAAATGTCACATTGCTCATTGACAAGTGTAACATTACAGTGTCATATCTAGTCAGAAGTGGAAATAGGCAATTTTTGTTGCTCTCGAGCATGTGAAAATTTGCAGAATTGACAAGACTTACTTCCACTGAATGCTGTTTTTTGACTTCTTCTCAATGAGATCAATCCCCTCCAAAACGTTGGTGATATCATAGATCCTTCTCTTCTGCCTCACAGCAAGCGTATCAGCAGCCTGCCAAGAGAAGAACAACGAGTATCAGCAACTTGTATGCTGAGGGCAAAAGACAGTTAAGCCGTTCCCTTGGAAGAATGCCAAACAACGTCATTCTGGAGGGAGAAGGTTCAGCTCTTCAAGAGCCAGAAGCTCCATCATGAATGCAGAAGCTCAGCACCTGCGTGCAGCGCTACAAAGCGTGCTGAGAGGAGTCGCTTCTCTGAAGGCCAGCAGGCCTGCGCTCCTCCGAGAGGAGCATCCACACGCGTTGCAAAGGCCGCGTTCGGTATCTGGAGCACGTGCTATTCAACCGCACGGAGGAGCCTGCGGTGCTCTTTCCGGAAGGTAGGAAAAAGTAGGCACGGCAGACAGCAACACCCTGCAGTAGTGGAACAAGCCTCCGAGGCCAATGACGTATTAAGTTTATCATCCCTTCTGCTGACACTCAAGGTGTTGCAGTCTTTGTGTGGATTAAACTGTGCCGGGATAGGAAACGACACGGCTGTAATTTCCCAGGGTGGCTGAAGGAGAGCTGCAATACTTCAAGCCAGCATCGTCCTCCAAAGTTTCACCGCACGAATCCACCTCGCAGCATGCCTGGGCTCGCTCAGCCTGTCACGCCGAGTACCAAGAGCCATTTCACAGCCACCAGGACCCTGGTACGGCTCACAGGGACGCTCGTCGCTGCCACACTATCACTTTTACGTTACGGCTAGCCAGCCCATGTGCCTGAGTGCTGTGACAGCTCGTCACTCAAAGCAAAGCAGAGTGTCAGGCAGAGGAAACAGCCTGCTTCGCGCCGTAATTCTCTCCGTGCTGACTTTTATGTACCTGATGTAAAGACTTAAGATAAAATAAGCAAACTTGAGCTAGTCGTGCCTTCCACACCCTCATCTCTTTGATGCTGTAAAGCGGTTCAAGTTCAAAGAATATTAGCGAAAAGGAGAGAAAGCGAAGACGAGAGAAAGCGAAGAGGAGTCTGACTCTGCAACTACTCAGGACGCTCGGATACAATGACTACAAGGGATTATATGTATTCAACAGATCAAAAGAAAAAAAGAAGAAAAATAATGAGAGGGATAGCTGGCAAAGACTTCTGCATCCCAAATTTGAACTAATGCGTAAAGCCAACTAATTTCCACTGTATAAGATTTATTTCAGTTTGTCCAACAATCTATTAAGTTAATGCTTTTAGTAAAGTAGCCTATACGAAGAGTACAACCTGAGACAACCACAAATATGAAGGAAAAGCAAATCCATTTTATGGCAAAGTCCATATAACTCCTTTTTCTGAGGCATAAACAAACTCACTAATCTTCCAAAGAAATTATACTTTCCTATTAGAAAGTTAATTACCAGGATTTAGTAGTCCAATTCACACTGGTGAATGTTTTGCTAATGAAATAAAATTAAAGGAAAAAATGAAAGAGGAATGGAGATTTGAAAAAACACTCTTACAGCCATGAAGTATAAACATTGCTCTTTCTCCTTGACAGCGATGTACCTACTAAACAGTGTTTCTACTGATACTGTTATCAACATTTATCTTTCGTATGGTCTTCTGTAGCAGTCTGTTAATATCTTTTCCTATGTAACAAAACAAAATACATACAAATACACATAAAGCGCACACTTTAGTTCTCTCCAAGGAAACAGGCTCTTCAATCATTCGCATCAGCAGGTATGGACCTGCTCTCTTAACCTGCTATTTCTGCTGCACGCGTACACACTGCTTACAATGATTGCAAGAGAAGCCTTCAAAATCTAGGAAGTGGCAAAAATGCCACCTGCGCAACGTTTAATCAACACCCTGTATATCTCACAGTTTTCAGAGGCACCATTTCTACAAGCTCTCTATGTTTTTCAGTGCAAGGAATGGACAGCACACAATCAGCTGCTGTTCTCATTAATTACTTTCTGCTTTTTTCCCATTGCTCAACACACGGACCTAGGACTTCGTCTACCACCCATGGTTTGAATGATGAAGAAACTGCTCTGGAGACAGATTTCATTACCTCATGAGATTTTCCAAAATGCCCATCTGTGCAATATATAAATGCCTTACTAATTTTAATGTATTTTCAAACTAAAGTTTAAGACTTAATAAAAAATAAATCACTAATTCTGAGTGCCCGATTTCAAATGTTTTAAAGTTGGAGTGGTCTCAGTACTCTAAATTCTACTGCATTTCATATGCCTAAAGCAGAGCTCCCATTAGCACCAGCAGTGGAGATTCACTACTGCTGCAAAGCAGGCTCCAGAACCCCAGGTTAGGGACTGAGAAAATGAAGGACCCAGTTACATACGTATTTGGCTTTATTAGCACTGTATATAATTCAATCACAGCGACAAAGTCCAACTACTTACAACAAGAATTCCGACAATGAAATCAAACTGGGGCCAGTCTGGAAAGTTTAATCCAGACATTTACTGACTTTCTGGTGCTGGTCTTATAACTTAGTTATCTTCTCAAAATTTTATGGGATGTTTCACAGATATTTTAAAAACCAATTGAAAAGGTTCTCCCTAACACTCTAGCAGCTACAAATGTAACACCTTCTGGTAGGCACATGGCCCAGAAATTAAGTTCAGGCATGCAGTTCCTACACACAAACCATGCACTAATGACACCAGTAATTAAAAGAGCATCCTGAGACTTTTAAACAAATCTCCTGTTGTCAAAACCACTTTTAAGACTCATAATTTCTCAGCCTGTCAAATGGTTGAAGCAGATACAGGCAGCACAAGAAAGGGACATCTACCACAATGGCCCTGGTGAGAAGGTTGGACGTAGCTTTCACATTCCTTCCTCTGAATCATTTGTATTTGGAGTGCCTTCATAAAATTTTTAATGTAAAGCTGCTGCACTCTAGTCATTCCTTCTAGTAGCTCCTCATACTTTGAATACGTATGTATCCAAGACAAGCACTGTAGGAGTGTCTCAGGTTCTGAACTGGAAGAAAAACATGTAAGCATAGTGCTTCGGTTCTGCATGCATTCAGATTGTGCAACTTCTGGAATACAGAAAACGTGCTGTTCAGCACAGTTTCAGTTGCAGGCATACACACACACACAAAACCCTGCCCAGAAATAAAAAAAAAACCCAACCCAATGAGAAAAAGGGTAATCGAGAGTTTGGGTGCACTCTCACACAACTTCTTTGCTCCTTGGGAGCTGACAAAAGGCAGCGGGAATTATCAGCTGCACATTCCCTGCGGTAGCACTGAAGAGCAGAGGAATTTGCTAGAGCACCATGGCAGAGTCATTACCGAGAAGCTTAACACAGCAGAAGGGCCAGCAACACCCGCTTGCTCTCCATGTGTCAAAGGAAAGAGGTCCTGCATCTTCCAGCCTGTCCCCGTAGCAGATCACAACATCTCCCCAAGAGGACTGGCAACAGTTTGGTGGGAGTTTTAAACTGAATGTCGTGCTTGGCAACCTGTACGTAAAAGTACTGAATATCACTGCACACATCAAGGTTAAGGGAATGTAAAGTTTAATAGAGGCTGCTGCTTCTCCTGTGGAATAGGGCAAGTGTAAGGCAGTCATTACTCGTTTCTGATCAATACATTTCCGCAGGTAGGAGCAAACAAGTAGATTTTAGAGTACCTGATGTTGTGCACTGATGATCAGAAACACTACTTGACCTTGAGCATAGCAGGGACGGCATTCTGCTATAAACCAAGCCCATGTAAGAAATCAAGGCAAAAGCAATTGTGTGCTACTGAAGAGAAAGAATACACGATGTTTTGGGAGTCATTTCAGGTGGCTTATCCCTTATTCACTCGTCTTGCTCTTTTTTTGTCCTCCCTGCAATCCATGGGTTGCTGCATACAGGCACTTTGTTTCCTTTCCCTTCCATCTCATCCCTTAATGTTTTAAGCTTATTTCCATAACTCGATTTGTTTGTATAGGGTTATTCAGGGACAGTTACAGAATTATTGGAGAATAGCTGTTTGATTTTAAAGTAAGCACTGTAGAATTCAAGTTCCAAGTAAAGAAAATCCTCACTTCCACTCCCACGAGTCATTAGATGTTAGCAGAGAAGTGTCCAGCACTAAAACACTTCCAGAACCACGACATGCATACAGACCTTGCAGGGCTCCCTGCAGCTAAAGCGAGTAAGGGTGCCCATACATAGGACAACGCATCACTACTGCTTCATGATGGGTCAGCACACGTATCCCAAAGTATCCTCTTACAGACCGCTTCACTATAATTACAGATGTATCAAAAAAATCACCATGAGATGTCCTGCAGAACCGCTTCTCACTCTCAACTGCTAAATCACAAAGCCAGAAGTACACATTGTTTCTTCACAGTGCAGTGCTTGGTTTTGCTACAGAAATACTCATCAGCAGCGTGACATCAGACGGTCAATACCAGCCAGCAGGGAGATGTGTGGAGATGTTCACCATGTGAATCATTTTGTGGAATGCTCTGTTCTTTCAAGACCATCCTGGTTCTTCAGTTCCCTGAGCACATCAACATAATGCGCATGCTGGTTTTCATTTTTCCTTAGACATGTGGTTTATTTGTAAGAAACACCGGTTACAGAAATGTATGTTCTGACTCACTGTTTATGAAACTACCAACGATTTACTCACTTCAGTTAGTATTTACTTCCAACGAATGGTATCCTGTAATTCAGAAACCAGTCTCCAATAAAGGTCTTGAGCAGAAATGTCTGACTTGTTGCAATGCCCACTTACTTTTCCCTGGCTGTCAACCCTTCCGTTCCCTCTGGGTGGATACCTTCCTCACCAAAGGGAATGAGAAACATCGCCCCATCCCTCTACACAGCCCAACTTTATTGCTCAAATCCATCCCCTTTGGCTCTTTCAACTAAGCTTTTTGGCCCGATGTCTTACAAATTAACTATGCTTTGCTTCTCAAACTAACCTGGAACACCTCGCAGCACGTGACAGGTAATAAAGTGAGCTGCACAACAATTCCCGAGACGTGGACAGCTTAGTTCTGTTTTACTGAAGAAAGAAGCAGTAAAATACTAAGAAGTAAATCAGCTTGTCCAGACCACAGCATAACTAAAGAAGGAATATAAAACCTACCAGCGTCCCTTCCAGCTCCCCCTCAAGCTTCACTAGCCACAGTAACACGGCAGAAGTGCTTGCTCTCTGAACAGGGATGCACAAAAAACAGCTCCGAGAACATCATTCACCTCCTGGAGCCCATTAACAATAATCACCAAACGAGGACAGCGTTCCAGAAAGGACTTCAAGGGACCAAAGCGCCAAGCCAGCCTCTCACTGCACTTTCCTCAACTCCTCAGCGGCTCCCCGACGACCTCAACCAGCCAGGCAAAATACACTTTTTTGCCTCGACGAGCTGCACCCCGACAGCCGAGCAGAGCCCCGGCCGCTCGGCCAGCGGGGCGGCACGCTCCCGGGACCCGGCGAGGGGGTCACGGCGCCGAGGGTCCCTTCTGCGGCAGGGTGACCCTCCGGCACCAGCACCGGGCGCAAGGTGGGCGCATCCCGGGGCTTCGCCGGGGAAGCCCGACGGCCTTCCCGGCTCGCAGGCGGCCGGCTGCAGCCAGCTGAGCATCTTTCAGATACATAAAATAAAGCATTAAAAAGGCGACGGTCTGTTTTTCAACCTCGTTTTCCCCTTGCTAAAAGGACATCGAGGGGGACGGGTGAGAAACAGCTTTAAGTAACGACCTGTACACCGAGTCCGTGCACAGAGCAACGCAGGGAAGCAAAAAGTAAACAGAAAAACAAAACCAAACCAAAACAGTGAGCTACATTTTGTGCACGGTAACCATTTTAACCTCTGAAAAACAAGAGCCGGTACGCGTATTTCAGCCG
The DNA here is from genome assembly GCA_008921705.1 of Burhinus oedicnemus. NCBI lineage: Eukaryota > Metazoa > Chordata > Aves > Charadriiformes > Burhinidae > Burhinus > Burhinus oedicnemus. Next base: position 2,114,915 of record VFFE01007674.1, on the reverse strand, counting down.
GCCGCGGTGGCTGTCAGCCATCACCGGGCACCGGCCGGGGCACCCCCCGCCGACCGGGGAGGGAGGGAGGGAGGGAGCGGAGCGGCGCGGCGCGGCCCGGCCCGGCCCCACGCTGCGCCGCGCCGCCTTCCCAGCATCGCGGCGGGGCTCTAGGCGCCGGCGAGGCCGCGGGGGTGCCGCGGGCGCCGTGCCCCCCGCCGCGGGCAGGCCGCCGCCATGGCGCCGCCGCCGCCCCGCCCCGCCCCGCCCTCGCACCGCTTTGAGGTCCAGCACGCCGTCCTTGGCCTCCTGCAGCAGCGACACGAACTTGGTGGTCAGCAGCCCCAGGCTCTTCTCGTGGCGGCTGCTGCCGCCGCCGCCCGCCGCCTCGGCCGCCGCGGCCATGCCGCCAGCGGGGCCGCCCCGCCGCGCCACGTGTCGCGACCGCTGCAACGGCCCGAGCCCGGAACGGAGCCCCGGCCCGAGGGCTGCGGCGGGAGGGGCGGCGCCGCAGGAAGTGACGCCGCCGCCGTTGCCTGGACACCGGCATGTTTCGGCCGCGGGGGGCGAGGGGCTGCCCGCGGGGAACGGGCCGCGCCTGCCACTCGGGGCTGCCGCCGGGGGACAGGTGGCGGGTCCGGTCCAGGGCCCGGCCCGCCTCTGCCCGGCGGCCTGCAGCCGGCAGAGCCGGGGCAGGGCGGGCAGCCCCGCGGCGTGCGGGAGAGGAATTACACTGGGCTGACAGGGACCGGACCGGGCCGGGCCGGGCTTTCCCTCGGGCTTCCCCAGCGCGGGTGGCGAAGGCCCGGGGTCCGCCTCAGGCGGGGAGTGACCGGAGTGCCTGACGAGCCCCCCTACACCATAGCTCCTTGCCGCCCTTTCACCGTTTGCGTTTGATGCGAACCCACTCAGATTAATGATAAACTGTGTTCTCACGGCTCCTGAGGCAGGACACGGGACACGCTGGCGTTCCAGCGAGAGGCGCCGAGAATTTCGCATGCTTACCCCATCCCTTGCACTAGTGTCCGAATATACTTGGCCTTAACCATCATTGAGGTACGCCTCTTCCCTTCAGTTCCCACCAGATAACAGTAGAGAAGCTTTAAAGTCCACATAGCGTAAGAATTCAAGAGATGCACTTCAAGAAAGAAATGCCGTTGGGAAGAGACCCTGAGGTCCTCCATCCCACCGTGCAGTGGAGCACGTTATGGAGGGACATCACAGTGAAAACGCTGGGTCTCGCAGGCACTGTACCTTTTCAGACCATAGCATGTCGGGGGCAATATACGTATGTATAGGAGCAAGTGGGTATGCGCTCTCTCTGGGCCTTGAATCACATTTCTCCTGCTCTCAGGTAACACAGGAATTTCCTAAGTGATTACACACTCGATAGCGATTTAAATACATCCATTATCTTGTCTGGAAATGAAAACCAAGCAGAATCTAATAACAGAATCAGTTTTAAATTGTCATAATTAATGCAGGAGAATGAATATGCCTTGCATTGGACAAGATCGGAGTTCACATTTTGCTTAGATTTTTATTTTATGTATTCAGTTATCTTCTTCCTTTCAGTAATCTCAGACTGATATTTATCCTTGTGAACAGGTAAATTTGGCACAGCTTTGAACTATTTTTCTTATTTTATAATTTTGAGGCCTTTTCCCAAGGTAGAAATCTTTTAAATATCTATTAAAAAGTTCTAAGCAAGCCATACAAGCATAAAGAGGGAAACGATGCCAAAGGTAGAATTAGTTGCATGAAAACCAAACAATCCAAACACTGCTAATGTGTACGTGTGCCCAAACACTGTAGTATGAGATTTCTGAGGCAAGAGCAAGGAAAAGAAAGAACTTGCAGTAAAACCAAGTAACAACTCCCTATGACAAAATCAGTAAACAGTTTCAGGATAAAAGTTTTGGAGGAAAAACCCTGAGCTGATATTAATAAATTGAATCAGGGTAAGAGTAAGTTCTTTCACCTTCCTGGTGCATTCCAGGTATCCAGTTACTTCACCCCAAGGTGTAGCTTGGTCAAATAGTAAGCAAAGAAAAAAGAGGTGCCAAAGGAAACACTTGATAAACATGACAGAGAAGCACTCTGAACTGCTGCAACCTTTCTGGCAAAATGACACCCGTGTAAATGCTGTAGAACAGCTTCCCGGGTGAGTATTTCCTCACGTAACATGGCTTCTGAAGAAGCAGAAATGTGTAGAGCACAAAGTAAGAATGAGAAGTCATTTTCTTCTGCTTTTAGGTAACATTGTTAATTTGTATCAGGCAATCAAGAGATCACTGGGATGCCAGTAGACCAATAAATTAGGCTAATTTTAAACTTTACAGCAAAATTTACTAAACTGACATTCATTAATCCAGTTGTACCAATTGGATTACACCTTGCTAACCATTACCCCTATGTATTACTTTTTACATACTATTAACTGTTAGCACAGATTCAAAGCAGTCAGTCCTTATATCCCACCTTAGCTGGGAGTATCCAGCACCACAGATTGGATGCCTCCTTCTTAGCACTGATGTCGCCGGTCCTTGGTGGTCTGCAGGGCCGGGTGCAGGAACCCTGGATGCAGGGAGCCAGAGCTGGAGCAGGTGCCTGCTTTCTGCGCCTGCCCACAGATTTGATCCTACCCTTTTATAAGACTGTGCAATCTCTAGACCATTCCCAGCCCTCTACCTCCACCCTTGGATAACGCTACTGTGTGAAGCAGAGCGGGGGCGTTGCTTTCCCAGGCCCCTGCAGGAGCCTTACTCAGTTGTTGGCCTGTTTTTTTTATTTTGCTTCACTGCTGCTTCCTTTATTAAAACAAAAGCAGTCTGTTCCCAGCTCTCAAGGTTGTGCTTTGTCAAAGACCAATTACTAACCATCAGTGAGTTGTTTTTGGTGCCGCGGCCTCTGCTTTTAACTTGTGCCCATGTTTTCAAGGCCTTTGTTACAGCCCACGTGTAAGCTGCACCTCCTAACAAGAGGCAGCTAGTATCAAGCTCTGGTTCACACAGCAAGTTCTCATAACAAGCTGGTAACAAGCCCAAGGGGCCTTGCACAGTTAGCCAAAAGCGAGGGGCCTTTTACTAGCACCAGTGCTTTTACTGGGCTGCTGGGCGCAGAAATGCATATACTGTTAACACCACATCAGTGTGCTTAAGCCTGGGTTCTGGACAAGCTGAAGGTAAAGTCGACTTAGCAGCTTCTGTTGTCATTGGAGTAACAGGAGTCTGCTTTAGCTACTGCGAGGTGCAAGGTGGGAAGAAATAGCTCCACCTGGTGTAGCAACAGGTAACTGATCTTACTACTTACCATTTTACTTAACTACTGCAGCATTAAACACTTCAGAGTATGGTGCAGTACAATAACAGCTTAGGGTCTTCTGAGAACAAGCAAATGAAATAAAAGCCTGAGTGCGGTGGAGATGGTAACGCCTCCATCATGAAGGAAGTAGAACAATCACACTAACATAAGGTTTATCCCTTGCTTCCATAGGAAGCTGTTATTTTGTTATCTCCTATTTTTCAAAAGCCTTGTAGGAAGCCTATTGCTGTAGAGAACCAAACTATGCTGCCAAAAAAGCCACTTGAAGTTGCAGGAGTCATGCATTCTTCATCAACAGTGGCAGAATAATCATATTTTCAGGTAAATTCTAGGATCTCTCATTGCAAGAATCCCTACCCCCAATGAAGGAAACCTTCAAGCTCTTGTTTTTGTCTCTTTGCTTTCCATCTACAGATATGTTTTGACCCATTTTGACAAAACAGTTAAAAATAACCAAAGGTTAGAAATAACTATTTATTATGAAAATATTGTACAAATATTTATGTCTCATTCCCGAACCATCAAAATATCAAAGAATTTATTCTCCAGAAAGCAAGGAAAAGTGCATCGTAGTATATGAATTTGCTTAAGTTTGTATAATACATTTTTAGTGTATATATCAATAATCTTCAAAGATCTTGTTGAATATCATTCAGTGCCTGTGTAAGTCGTCTTACTTTATTTTCCATGGCTTTTTTATTGTTTGCCGTTTCCTGCAGAAGCTGCCGCATTTCTTCTTCAACATAGTAAACCTGAAAGTGCACACAGAGATAAAACAGAATTCTTGCTTTTCCTTAATATACCTAAAACTATATCATCTTGGCAATATTTAACACTGATAAGCAATGCAAGAGTTATATGCTTGTTTAAATAAGTGATGCACTACTTTCGACACTGGATGCAGCAGCAGAGTTTTGCTTTAAAAAACGTATTAATTTGCTAGCAGATAGCAAGTAATGTATCAAAACCAAAATACCTACTACGCAGAAAAAGCACGGTACATACGGAAGACGGCAGTACATGACAGAAACAGTAACTGTTAACAGGGATAGGTGAGTGAAATGGATTATCTGGCATAATCATCATTCTTCTTGCCTGTGTAGCTAAGGAACGTTTAGCTATCAACTCATAACAGCTATATGGCATGCAACTTTGCTTTGCTTGAATAACAGAACCTCATGATGGTACAGTTCTAGAGGTTTTCTTGCTATGCAAAGACTGAGTACTAAACCAGGGTTGTTTCCATCCAGAGATTAGCCAGATAAATATAAACAGGTGACTTCAAGCACCACCGTTGTAGCAGCTGTAGAATAAAAATGCAAATAAAGTAAACATATAAATTTGGTTTTAAAATTACTTTTTCATTTGCTGCTTCAATTTGTTTTTCCTTTTCATTTGCCAGCTGCAATAGTTCTTCCTGATGAGCTGCCAACATTGACTCAAGTTGTTTTCTAAAAGCATCATCCATTTCACGAAGCTTTTCCACAGCAATCCTAAAAAATTATTTGAGGAAAAAAAAAAGTAAAATCACAGTCCTGCAAACAACTGAAGTATTTTGCTTTGCCCAGTTCCGCCTTCGATAAGGTTTTAATAACACAGGCACAAGGACAATTATTTCAATATGTAGCTTCAGAAGATGTCCTGTTTTCTCAAGTATGTCTTCTAGTTTTATGCACTGTGTTTAGGGCTTCTGGCATTCCTCTTAGCAGAAACATTTAATCACTAGCAAAGAATACGAAGACTCAGGCTTGCTACTGTCAACATGGATAAGAACTCCACCTATTTTCAAACATCTGCTTAACATGCTTTTGCTTCCTGAGAAGTCAATGCCTGAACTATGCGATCCTGTAAGTGGCCTGTAAGCCTGCGTCTCACAGAAATAGAGAAGCGTCTGCTTCACAGCAGTGAATTATTTCCTTGACTCCAAGCAAATTCTGCTGTTAGGGAATAATTCTAAAATACATAGCAATGGCAAGCAAGAAAAATTATTCCACTATACAATTAATTTACATCAAAATTTTGAAACAAATCAGAGTTATTTGGGACAAAATTTGTTTCACTACTGATCTTCCAACCATTCCAAAACCTAGTACTATTGACTATTTAAGGTGGTGAGGTGGTGGTTGGTTTTTTTGTGTGTGTTTTTTGTTGTTGTTTGGTTTGAGGGTGGGGTTTTTTTTTGGGGGGGGTGGGGGTGGGGGAGAGTGTTTAAGAACAAACTTGACCATTAAGGTATTTTCTTTTTTTATTATTCAGATGACCTTCCTTAAAATAATAGCAAAGTGTAATTTAAGTGTTTAGTTTAAAGATGTAAAGCAAAAAACCTTAGTCATGCTAGCTTATTCCTTCAGTAACTGTGGTTATCACTGCTAGATAAATAAGTAGTCTTATTAACTAGCTAGTCTTGTCTTAAGAACAGTTGGGAGGAAGGAAGAAAAATAAGAGAAAGGGGCCAAAGAATGAAGTAAAAATCATACTAACAATCTAAGCTCATCACAGGCAGCAGTCTACCATACTTCTCCATAATGCCAGATGCATATGAAATAACTGAGCAACATCTGAGTCCCTGACCATTTTCTAGGTTATGAGTATTTGTTTCTGTATCATCTCATATTTACTATTAACTGCTCAAAAAAATTGACAGTACAAGAGGAACAAGAAAAGAAATTAAAAACTTGTTGCTACTTGTATGGGAAAAGACAGGTAACTTACAGTCTCTTTCTCACAGACTGAAATACTATTAATGTTTACCCTAGGTTGCAATAAGTATTGAGGATCTGTCCTCAATTGCCTACATTGCACTCAAGATATGTTCACCATCCTGCACAGATGTTAGTGAAGCACTGTGGCCTCTCTCGTAAGCCCAAATGCCAGCCACAGTTGCTTGGCTTGACCTGTGATTTGCAACCAATTTGTTGTCCCACACATCCTGGTCACAAGCCAAAGGTTGACAGGCTCATGTTCAAAGAAACTCTGCTACAGACCGTGAGATTGTGCCTCATGTGCACAAGCATCTTCACTGCATGACTCCAGCCAGCATGTGTGATGACTTTGTAAGGGTCCCTATGACGTAAGTGTGACATGGAGTTTCCTCACAGACGTAAACCAAAAGCACTGTGGTGGAATGGATGTACTAGGGAGGAATACGCGTAGGCTCCAGTTATTTTCACAGAAAATGGGAACATAGCTAAGACGTTTAAGGACAAATGCTGTAACTGAAGGCTAGTTCCATGAAGTCAGTCATCTGTATAGCAAGAATTACTTCTACGCACACAGAGCTTGTAGCTACTGAGCTCACCAAGTACTTAAAAATGTATTATGCATTCTTTCACCATATAATCAAAACATTTTTGTATACTTAACAGTGCAACTTTATAGTAACTGAGTAATCACAAAATAAGCTATTAAGGTTTTCACCTCTGAGTTTGAAGACTTTTATTTCTCTCTTCAATCAGCTTCTTCTCTTTGATATCAAAGCTCTCTTTCATTTGTTTAACTTGCACCTCCAGCTGGCTTAAGAGCTCTCCTTTACCTTGCCACTTCTTTTTCAGTGCACTGAAAATTAAATGTACATATTTACAATGAATGTAGATACCACTTCTTAGGAGTGCAGAAAAAGTTTTCCATGCTTCCATTTTTCCGCATTTCTTTGGGTTTTAACAGCAAGTACTCTCTGACCACAAAATAACTTCATAGAAGTGTTGCATACTATTAAGTTCCCAAAGAATTATTTCCACTTGTATGTATCACCTGTGTGCATTCTTAATGTCATCAAGTTCTACTTCTTTTTCTTCTAGCAGTTGCTTTAATTCTGCTTTTCTCTCATTTTGCCTTTCTAATTTTTCCATTAGCTCTTCAAATTCAGCAGCTTTTTCATCCAACTGTACTTCCAAAAATTTCCGAGCTTCCAGATTTTCTTCATGCTGTTTTCTGATTTGTTTATCTTTTTCTTGTAAGTCCTTTAGAAGATAAATATTTTAGAACACAGAAGCTCCCTTCATTTTAACTTCATTGTTACCCTTAAAGAGTATCTGTTTAGTCTAGGCTGGAATAAAGCAGAGACTGACATGTGAAAATTTACTCTAAGTGCGTTATTTTATGAAAAATACTTAGTAAAGTGATAGCCAGTCAAATAAGCTTCATCTGAAAGAAGTCAGAATTAAAAATAAATAAATAAAAAAAAAATCATCAAAACATAAATCTGAAATGGAAAGCAAGTTAAGAAAAAAGTTACTTAGAACTCTTAATACAGCAACTTATTCTACATACACAAATCACTGAGCTGACATTCTGTTACATAACTATATAGTTTAATGAGTAACGCATCTAACCTTCACTGACATACTATAAAACTTTGTTCTGATGAATAAGCTAATGTCTTAAGTTTCTAAATGAGATGAATGGAATTAATAGAACAAAACATAGTAGCTCTGCTATTAAAATATTAATTCAAAGAACAGAATAAAGAAAAAATATTTACATTGTGAAATAAACCTGAAGCAATTTTTTTTTTTTTTCCTTTTAAACACACAGGAAGATTTATGCTATCCTGTTTTTTCCCCTCTGAAAATCATTATCAGGTATAACTTGAATCAAGGCAAAGAGAAGAAAGTCTTTACATAAATATAGTGCAATGACAGAATCAAAGTAGCACCTCTGTAAATCAAGTTAATACAAGACTGTTCTGCACTCAATGAAATCAATTGCCACTGACAGCCTGATTGTGCTTTCCAAGTTGGTAAAACTAGGAGTGCAGAGCCAGCTTTCATTTCAGCTTTTACAATAACTTTCGCTGCAAGTCTGAATTTTAGCTAAGCATGCAAATTGTCAGACATGGCACTTACTTCTTTTAATCTCCTAATTGTTTCTGTCTGATCATCCACTATTTTGTTTTTAATTCTTATAGTATCACTGTCGTGTTCCTTTTGCTTTTTTAACATTTCAATCTCATTCGTTAAAACTTCAATTTTTGCCTCCAGTTTGCCCCGATCTTGAGCAAGATGAGCTCCTAGATAAAACAGGATATTCGCACTGCAGCACTCATTTTACAGATGACTTCAAGATGCATAATGTTGGGGTGGAGGGGGCGGGAGGGAAAGGAAGAACCACATTAAAAACAAACATGACCATTTCGCCCACTGGAAACACTGCAGGGTTTTAATCTGCAGGTAGGTAATGCTTCAGAGGAAACTCGGAACTGAAGGTCTGTATTTTATCCTTCAAAAACTTCTCTGGCAAAAGTCAACAGTAATTCTTACAGACCTAGCCAATCTCAAAGAACCCACAAGGTGGTACTGAGTCACATGAATCAGGGAAAAATAAAAAAGACCCAAGCTTTTTTTCACCTAGTATTTAACACTCTCTTTTAAAAAGACATCTACTGAAATTTTTACGTTAAGACTTATCTGATAGTCAAGTGGCATTACATAGCAGTATTTACAAATCCTTGTTTTCCTAGTTTCATATTTAAAAGTTCTTCATATAACATTATGGTATTTTGACATTTTGGGGAAACAGATTAACTGTATTCACAACTAATTCCCACAACTGCTCTTCTAGTTCCTATAATGGCCTGTGTACTACAGAAGATGTATTTTTGCTCATCATTTTTACAACCGGGTAAGATCAACAAGGCACCCAGAGACCCTGTCATAATTACAACTATATTGGAATGTATATTTGAAAGGTATGACATCGAACACCACCATTATTCCTGCAAAAAAAACCATACTATTTTACCCTGTTGTGCCAACTCCTGCCCCCATATTTTTCTTTCCATTTTTAACCCATCAATCACAGATTCCTGGGCTGTCAGCTGAGAAATAAGTTTTCCATTTTCCTTTTTCAGAAGTTCAATTTGAACAGCCTTCTGTTTGTCCTCCTCAATCACAGTTTCAAGTTCTCCAGTTCGACACTGTATGAATGAACGTTGGAAAAAGACAGGTCCTTTAAAACAAGTATTCAAAATTTCAAATCAATACTAAGTGGCTAGGAAAGTAATACTGATATACAGCGAATTAAGTTAACTGAGGAATATTCTGCTTGCATACAGGGTTCTATTTGCATCTCTTCCCAGTAATGAAACATAAACGTTTGCTTCAAATAGACATAATTGAATCCCCCAAAACTGTAAAGCTGATTTCTAAATAGCTACCTTAAGTTATAAATGCCATTATAAAAACCTGTTTACAATTACATATTCACAAGTCAAAAGAAAAAAAGAAACAGAAATTCAAGTTAAGATATTAAAAACCAAACAAAAAGAAAACAGACAAAAGCTGGGATGAACTTCCACTTCCCATGATAAAGATTTATCTGCATTTATGCAGGCTACTTTTTGTTTGACAGATTACAGCTGTTTAAAACAGCTATTTTTTTAATTTTCTTTTTAGCAACATCACTGACTGGCAGTATCTATCCTGTATAGCAACGCAATGTTTGGACACCCCAACAGCAACATGTAGGGAGGAGATTAGAAACAGCTGTGCAGGGGTTGTACTGCACCGAAGTTTTAACATAAAGATGGACTGGATACATACATGGACTGGATCACACAACTATTTAAAAGTTATATTCCTAAGATTTTTAAGGACTATTTATGGACAATGTATTACTATAATGTTACCATACAGTGATCAGTAGTGTCAGATAAAGCAACTGTGCCCACAGTATTTAACATCAAAATTAGACAAGTAGTTAATGTGTAATACTACTAATTTTATGCAACTCCCAGAGATATTAAGCTGCTAATAACTACACTTGATTATTTGTGCAGTGTCATTTTTACTTCACGTACAGTGATCACTGCAGAACCATATTCCATGACTTTGAATTTACAGAGGGTCAGGGGTATCAATGCAGGTTTTTAAATCTCTGTTTAGAGTGACCATTTGATTATATACAAACTGCTAGCGCTCAGAAGGCAAGGAATGCACTTCTGAAGACATGAATGAGTCTAGATTTTGTATATGGGGAGCAAAGTGTTTGTGAGAAACAGAAGTGCAAGATGCAAGAATAAAGGCTGATGTGGAGTACTAGGTTTTAGTGCAAGAGAACACGTGTCTTTCAGTCAATCTACCTTGTATGGAATAGTTACTTTTATATAAAAATATTACCAAAAATTCATACATGTAGTTGAAATGTTTAGAAACACGTACCTTTAGGTTTGCTGTAGCTTCTTCATTTGATTTTGTTAACTCTGCAATCTTTTCTTTCTGTTCTTTCACTATATTTGTCAGGTCTTGGATTAGACTTGCCATCTCTTTTTCCTTCTGTTCAAACTCAAAGAGGGCTCGTTTATGTTCAACTAGATCAGCAGCAACATTTTCAAAATGTTCGTTTACCTACAGTTTTATAAGATAAAACAACTTGAAAAATGCTAACATTTGGAAAATGTGTGTATACATACACACAAATGACATTTGAATTTAAAATAAAGTAAGAAATATAAGTTCATCAACAGTATGTGAAATCAGTGAATATCTGAAACTGGTTTTTTACCAGTTTGTTGGTGGTACTTCAACTCAAAAAAACTGGTTCTGCTTAGCTACAAATTTGTAAAAAAACCCCCCAAAACTCCAAACAAACACACACAACACCGCCCCCCCCCCACCTGAAAAAAATAATTAATGGGTGGATAGGAAACGGAGCAGAAAAACCACAGCTTGGGAAACAAAACCAATGCCTTGTTTTAATCTCATTGTTAAGATTAATATTAGAATCTGGAAAGAAGAACTTAAAATCAATTCTACTTTTTTTTTTTCTTGCTTGCAACAGAAAAATTTGAAAAAACAGTCCCTTCTTTTGCCTCTTCTCCCATGTATCCAGCTGATTTAAAATGAAGGAAACCAAGTTTGAATTAAAGATGAAGCATTTAAAATTATATTTCACTTAACTTATTTCTATGGCTAGTGTTCACATTATTTTATGTGTTGTTATTGAAGGAACTTAGTAAGCAAACTTTGAATTTGAATTTCAAAACACATATCCAAAACTCAGTTTTGAAAAGTTAAACAATAGGGAACTTTATTATTAAATACTCTAGTATATATGCAACCATAACCTTAACAAAACACCAAAAGAGTTTTCACAATAACGTAATATATTCCAATAGAAGGTCAACATCTTTTAAAAGAAATTAATACCACCAGATAGAAGTTCTTCTTATTTCTTTTGATTAACTTTTACTTATGAACAGAAATGCCGGGTTTTTTGAGTGCTGACTTGGCATTTGGTGTTTATTTTCTAATAACTGATGTTTCAAAGCTTACTACCAGTATTTTTAGATGGATCCTTGGAGCAAAGATCTCAAGGATAAAAAAAACCCCACAAACCCAAAACCAAACACTCAACAAAAAAACCCTAACACATTTAAGAGAACTACAACTCCACCTAGTGTGAGATGAAATGTTCTCTTAGTCTTACCTCTTTAAACCTTTTTGCTTCAATAGTTAAAGCTAAACGAAATTCATCTTCTAAGTTTGTGTATTTCTGGTTTAACATATTAATTTTCTCCTGAAATTCTTTAACATGCTGTTCATGCCTCTGTTCCTCTTTAGCCACTTCTTTTGATAAAGCATCTTGAAATTCAGGTCCATTTAAAGCAACTCGGGTTTCAAGTTCTTTCCTGAAGTTACCAAACATATACTTGTGAGATACTGCAGTTCTTGTCTCAATGCTGTTGCAATTAATTTCCCTAGCATTTCTCAAAAAAGATTGTAAATTACATAATAAATAGGATAAATTTCTTAGTTTCACAGACAGATTTCAGTCTGCTATGACAATGGCCCTGGTATGAGGAAAAGTGTGTTGACTACTGTTCAAACACCCAAAGGAATAACCTTACTTTTTAATTCAAACTTTTGTAGCAATTGAATAATTTCTCTTTTGCTGTTAGCTATTTTGCTATTGAAAAAGAACTGGAAGAGACATCGGAATCTGGAAAAGCACTGTACAGCCAAATACCCTCTTTTGCAGCCATTCTCTTCACCCTCACCCAACAACTGTTGCTTCTCACTCAGACCCAAAACCTGAATAGCAGCAGCAACAGGGACCTAAAGGCTTCCAGGATAAGCCTCCTTCCTATCTGGAAGCATCCGTACGGGAGAATGTTGAAGCAAAATTACCCTGTGCTTTAAGACTATTCTGTTCATCTACTTTAAAGCACAAACACAAAACATATCCGCTGTCCTTCATATTACATCTTTTCGGGATTTATGAGATAATAATTGGAATTTCTCAAAACACAGCTATCGGATTCTTCCCATCTAAACTTGCAGTTATCTTGGTATTTGAATACATTTATCCTTGTAAAATTTTGCAAGTGTGACCAGCTTATTTTATTAATAACCTCCCTCATACACTAGTATATCACACACCACTTGTTGCTTTAGTTTGTACACATATTTGATTGTATTAGCTAAACAGTATAGAACTTATGTTCAAGTATTCTCCAAAAAAAAAAAAAAAAAAAAAGAAATTTTGAGAGGAAAGAGAAAAACAGCTAATCAAGCCACCTACCCTAAAGCAAGATACTGTAGAAGCTGACCTTTTTTTGAAACAGCTTGTGTTATTGTAGTATATGCAGATCTTCAGGAAATAAAAATAAAATTGCATTTGATTTATCTGATTATTTCCTAGATTAAAAATCAAGTACTTAAAATAAAAAACTCAGTCATATAAGACAAGAACCTATCAAATGAAAGACCGGAAGAACACATTTGCCTACATGGATTTGCGAGTCAGGAATCTACAAGATAAAAAGATATTCTTAAATGAGCAAGGAGATGGGTGGGAAGACACCTACATTTTTAGAAAGATCATCTCTCCCATTAAAAACCCCCAGCATAACCACACCCACACTTGGCACAACGCATTTAAACAAAACATGTTTGCAACACTAGCATCTCTATTAACTTGGGAAAAGAGAAGACCCCATACCTTTGCTGTTGCTCTTTTAATATAAGAAGTTCATGTAGTTGTTTTACTTTCTCCTTCTGTTGTCGGAACGATATTCGAAGTAACTGTACTTCTCTTTCATTTGCTGATGCTTTAAGCTCTGCCTCTTGCACTTGTTTCATCTGTGTAGAATTCATAGAGGGGAACAAGATTTTCTTAAAACTGTAATCTATACTTCATGTCTTATACCAGAATACAAAGGAACAGATCCTTTATTATAGTTTTATCCAAGTCTACCTAGGCCATTATGCTTACAGCATGCACCACAACTGTCAGTATTTTTCACAAAATTTTATTATGTTACCTGGCCCAAGACAAATGAAGTTTTGTTTTTTGTTTTTTTGGGTTTTTTTTTCCTTTTTTTTTTAAACCTTAATATATTTTGTTACACTTGCAGAAATGTAACACTAGATGCTTAAAATTAAGCCTTAGCTTAACTTACAATAACAACAACAAAATCTCTAATGAAAAAACAAGAACATTTACTTAATAAGGTATATTGACAAAAATAATTTCCTCAATTACAAAACTCTTGTATTTTAATACTTGTATTAGTTTCAAGCAAAACATTAGGTATGTTCAATATCATTTTTTTAAGAAATTCCAGTTACAAAAATCTGCATCTTTCCGAGTTTTACAGTTTAAAGTTGCTGAACGGAGCTGCTTTCTAATGATTTTACAAAAAAATGGAGAATCAGCATAAACACCAGGTGGCATACTCCACTTTTTCCATTTGATGCAAGCTTTTATGAAAAATTCCATTTCACAGCCTTAAGCCTTTTACATACAAAGCTGTCTTTTCTTCCTCAACAAGTAGGAAAAAAAATATGAAAAAAGTTATGAAAAAGGTTTTAATTATTCATGAAATGGTAATTCAGAATCAAGACACTTCAGAAGGCTTCAAATTAGAACATGCAACAGAAACAGCAGAGGTGATGTTAATGGAGATATTCTTATCCCTAATCATTACTTAGCATTCCTCTCAATCCTTTTGTGCTGAAGCTGTGAGCAGTGAGCAGTAACAACTTCACTGTCTTGTCAACCTGTCCTCCTTAGCAAAGCAAAGGGTCTCCACATTCTGTACTTAGACAATTCTACTCTCTTTGCTTTCTAGAGTATCAGAGCTGTGAATGGTTAATGGACGACTCAAGACAACTCTGTCAGTTATCTAATAGCAGAGCTAGAATGCAACAGAGACAACCTAGTTTACTTTCCAACTCTCACAAGGATACAAACAAAAAACCCCTAATCCCTACAAAACAAAGATAAAAAAATCCCAAATCTGTTTTCTTTTCGTTGGTCAACAGCTAGCTGAGCACGAGGCAGCAGCGTGCCCAGGCAGCCAATAGCATCCTGGCCTGTATCAGGAATAGTGTAGCAAGAAGGACTGGGGAAGTGATCGTCCCCCTGTACTCAGCACTGGTGAGGCCCCACCTCAAATACTGTGTTCAATTTTGAGCCTCACTACAAGAAAGACACTGAGGTGCTGGAGCGTGTCCAGAGAATGGCAACGAAGCTGGTGAAGGGCCTAGAGCACAAGTCTTATGAGGAGCGGCTGAGGGAACTGGGGATGTTTAGCCTGGACAAAAGAAGCCTGAGGGGAGACCTTATTGCTCTCTACAACTACCTGAGAGGAGGCTGTAGCAAGGTGGAGGTTGATCTCTTCTCCCAAGTAACAGGTGATAGGACAAGAGGAAAAGGCCTCAAGTTGCATCAGGAGAGGTTTAGATTGGATATTAGGGAAAATTTCCTCCCTGGAAGGGTTATCAAACATTGGAACAGACTGCCCAGGGAAGTGGTCCCAGTCACCATCCCTGGAGGTATTTAAAAGACGGGTAGAAGTGGTGCTCAGGGGACATGGTTTAGTGGTGGTTTTGGCAGCGTTAGGTTTATGGTTGGACTTGATGATCTTAAAGGTCCCTTCCAACCTAGGCAATTCTATGATTCTTTCAGAATTTCATCACAACTGTCCCCTCCACTTGATTATTGAACAATCAATCAAAATGAAAAATAAAAAATTAAGGAATAGCTGTATGGAATGCCCTGCAGTGACAAATAAAACATTGTTTCCAATGTTTATCATCTCCTGCAATGTCCTTTAATAATAAGCGCTGCTGCATGTCATGAGTTCCAGCTTGAGAATGCCAGAGATACCTAGAGTTCATACAGTAACTTCAGTTGCATGAAAATTTTTGTAAGGCTTGAGTATGAAGCCAAGCCCTCATATTCTACATGTTGAGCCTCTTCACTAGCAACATTTAGACACATCCCACTGCATTCCTGTTGTTCTGTGGATGAAGTGAAGCAATTCTCTCCTAAATTGAAGAACTTAAACCCAAAAGTTTAAAGTGAGAACATATGCAAATTTAAAGATTGACAGGAAATAGGATACACATTTAGAGGCACAGTAACTTATTTATCTTAAATTCTTTAAAGAAGTAACCTAGAAACATTGACCAAAATCCTTAAACAGTGACTACCTAGAGTAACCATAATTTACCACTGAAGCTAACTGCCAACGTGTACCATGAGAAAGCTCCATAAAATATTCCAGAATTTGTTAATAGTAGAGTTAATAAAATAGGCCAAACGTATATTAAATCTGAACATTCAAAAAGAGAATTTGGTTTCTGGAGCATCATGACTCTTCTTTGAAACGTAATTATTAAAGAGTATTTGCTACAGGATTTTAAAGACCTTCCCTTAAAGTTTTGCAGTTCATAAAAGTGATGCTACTACTATCAAAAGAGATGACTTATTTCTACAAACTCATTAAAGGAAAAATAAAAATGTCATACACCAATAAGGTATTTCCTTTCTCATAGGAAAGGAAAAAAAAAAAAAAAAATCACTCTTCTCTTACTAAATTTAGTATGTTTCAAAAAGTGACAAGCAGATACATCATCTAAACTGAAGGTCACTTCTACATCCGTAATAGCTCCAGGGTATTTAAAGGTAAGAAAGAAAATGGAAGAGCCACTCAAGTGCCTAAACAGGAGCATAAAGCGGGGGGTGGCTGATCCATAACTTGAATGGCACTTGCAGTTTGGCTGTCAGCACACTTCCCGACTCTGTTTTCTTTCAGGGTATCTGAGCAACAAGATGTCCTAGAGCGCCATACTAGCAGTTCAGAGACTTTTCAGGATTAGGATTCAACTTCTGTAAGTGGATGCATTCAGTGACACAGGAATAGGCTGATACAGGAATATAACAGGAATAAAATCAAACAACAGGAATAGATATTGGAGGGTGCAGCATTTGGCCACTGAAAGTTCACCAATGAATTATTGTCAGAAATAGTGACAGTATCTGGTCCAGCATTTTGATCTTATGGGTTTGTATACTGAACAAAGTGCCTCTGACAACAAAAGCATCATTATCTTCTCCAGCTGTAAAAACAAAACCAAAAAAATCCCAAGCAAACAAAACAAACCCACCCATAAACAATCAGAATCTTTAAAATAAATTCTCAGCAATTACTGTTTTGTTCTGGTTGTAATTAAAAGCATCTAGTTCTTTAGCTCAGCAAAACAAACAGAATCACCAGATTTCCATAATGCTAGTAAGATCTTTATCGATTTCAGCAACAATTTAAAAAAAGCTCTGTCTTTGTTACTGTGTATCTTCAGAAAATATGAACTCTCAGTGTTTAAGTATATAGGACTTGTTCTCCTTTATCTTAAGGCCATATCACGTGACATATTTCTATTTATAAAAGACATTAATTGACAATTAAAATGGATACTTGTTATTAACTATTACTATGTAGAAAATAAAAAAAAATAATCAGCTTTTATTGTGGATAACTCAGACTTAAGGCTGGTAAAATCTAGTGTTTCTTAATATCTAGGACTATAGTAGCCATCGTGTTGCCATCATATTATTTACTTATGAAAAATATTTACCTCTATTGTTCGTTGCTGCAGTCTCTGTGTCTCCATCTTGGATAGTGTTTCTTCTAAAGCTTGCATGGCCTTCTGATATTCTGCTTCTTTATTTCTTGCCTGATTTAACTCATTAGTCAGTCTTTCTTTTTCACCTTTCAACTGTTGGACATTGGCTTCCAGTTTTGCTTTAACATCTCTCTCTTTCAATATCAATTCCTTTAACCTGAGAATAAATACAATAAAGTTGTATTAAAAACATTTTAGTATTTAGCTTGATGTCAAATACAATGAGAAAGGACACTAGTAAGTGTTGTAGCACAATATCTTGCTCTTTGCTGAGCTTTTTACAGCTATTTACAGCACTGTCATGTAGAACTGTTTAAAAAAAAGTAAGATAGTACTAAAGTCACACGTAGCATTTCTATATGGATCTTCATTTTAAAAGAAACTAAGCTGGAGACAGCCTCATAGATAGGTCTTTAAGGAAATGACATTCTAGTAACATTTTACTTTATACAGAAGTGAAACATGCAGTATCAATTTGTAATTTGATAATTTTCTTCAGAAAACTTTGCAATATCCTTAAATGTTCTAATAATTTTTTATATAAGATCTATCTTAAAAGAAAAAGAACATAAAAAGCCTCTTATCCAAGGTGGTAAACAAATAAAGGTGGGAAGTGAACCTAAAACAAGAAGGAAAAAAGAGGAGATAATCACAGTCAGTCTTGGATGCAAGTCAGGAAGCACCTGGCTTGCTCCTTACTTACATGAAAGAAAATGTGTCTTTGACAAATACAATGCAGTTAAGAAAGAGACAAACAGAGCAGACATCTCCAATCATAGCTGACAATAAACAATGCTTTGTTGCAGAGGAGAACTTTTGAAAAAAAGGACGCTGCTCAGAACTTACAAGGAAGATGATAACAGTCTATACAAGGATATACTAGACCTGACCTGCAAAACATATTGCCTTTTGGCCAGCTCTGGCCTGCCAGAAACATCTTTGTTTAAGTGCACTGTGCAGGGAAAAAAAAAAAAAAAGAAGACAGCTCTATGTATAGGTGGAAAGGGAGATTGGGAATTGGAAGCCGAAAGTAGGATATAAGACAGCTACTAGAGCTTGAGCTGAAAGAGAAAGTACAATTATGATACAGATTGCTTGGAAAGTAATGGCTAGAAATAGAGATAAGTGACATACTGATACTGCTCTGAGACGAGAACAGGAAGAAAGCTGCAGAAAGGAATTTCATTAGGTAATACCAAGACAAATTCTAGCACTACTTTTTGATGCATTATTTTTCAAGTATATTATTTAAAGCTGTTCTTATTTCTTAAGCCTATAAATTGAATTGTCTTGAATTAAAAAGCCCAACAACCTCTTACACTACAGCACACCATTTCCCTACCTCTCTGTAGTGTATACAGCCATACTCTGAATATTCTTTTCTTCTTTTGCATGTTTCTGTAGCTCTCTGACATGCTCTATTAATTTCTTCTCTGCTTGCTCTGCTTTCCACCTCCTTTCTTTCTCCTGATCCAATTCTTGAACCAGCACCTTAGCAAGAATGTGGTAAGCATCAACTTACTAGGAAACATTCAAATGTAGCCAAAAATGACAAACAATATTCATAATTTTAGAACCACTTTTTTTTGTCTTTCTGGAATTCATGGATGACAGTATAAAGCGCAAGAGACCAAGCCAAAAAAAACCATAGAAGTGAAATAATATAACTTCTTTTCCAGCTGATACTACAAGAAATCCACTACTTTTTGATGCTATACACATGCAATTATTTTTGTCAATTCCAATTTTAAAGTTTCCCCAGGAGACATATGCTTGGCTTCAGGTGAAGACATACTCATATTTAACTTGAAATGATGCAAGACATACTCTGTATGTTGATTCCTCTGTGCCATTTGAATTAATTTCTTCTACTTTTTCCATATTGCTCTGTCTTCCAGTTAATATATCAGCTTTTCTTCCCACTACTTCCAAGTCTCGAGTATCCGATGATGAATTAAGGTGAGACTCTCTCTGACTGGAGCGTAGACACTTAGAGGAACTCTTCTCTTCCCTGTAATAGCAGGACATCAAGGTATATTTAAGAATATGCAGAGTTTAAGTAGTGACAGGGGATTCAAATGCTTTTACAGTTCTGTGTAGAAGCTAAATTGTACAGAGTTCAAAAACATGTAGAAAATCATTTCTACGAAGATCATAAAACAAACAGCTAAATTCAAAACTTCACGTGTAAAAAAATATGTAGTACTAATAGATGCTATCTGAAAAACATCTTATGATCACAGATATGAAACAATTTTAGAGAAGCAGAGTAGCTGTACAGCTGCAGTGGCTGACTAGAATACATTCCAGTTTATATCATCTTCTATTCATCACCTGATATTGACTATATAAATCAAACAAATTACTACAGCATCCTTGGTTTCATCACAAAATATGGACAATTACATTCTTGACCACTGTTCAGACACCATGAATCTTTTCTTTTTATTTTTTAATTTGACTCAATTCTTCTGTCTGTGAAGAATTCTTCTGTCTCCACATTTTAAAACAATGATGAAAATACAAGCTGTTACAATTCTGGAAGTATTTATTTTGGCATTTTCAGTTCAATTTTTTTTTCACCTAAAGACAGGAAATGCTCATATAGGGAAATGACCAAGTGAAGATTGAACTTCAAAAAGTTTCAAATAATACATAATAATACATAAAGGACTAATACAGAAAAACAAGGATGCAGAAGGTTATATATAAACAGCCAGATTAAGAAAAAAGGGGCTTGTATATCAAACAGCTGACAAATATCTCATTTTCTTTGGGGTGGGTGGAACACTTCAAAAGTTTGACATTGTTTTCCTGATCAACAGATTTCTTATGAAGCCTCAGTAGCTAGTAATTTTTAGACCATTATTAACAGAGCTAATTTACCGAACCTACCACTTTCAGCAAAATATTTCAAGTCAAACTATGTTCACTCTGACAATATTCATAGAATCACAGAATGGAAGGGACCTTTAAAGGTCATCTGGTCCAACCCCCCTGCAATGAGCAGGGATATCTTCAAATAGATCAGGTTGCTCAGAGCCCTGACCAACCTCACCTTGAATGTTTCCAGGGATGGGGCATCTACCACCTCTCTGGGCAACCTGTGCCAGTGTTTCACCACCCTCATTGTGAACAATTTCTTCCTTACGTCTAGTCTAAGTGTTCCCTCTTTTAGTTTAAAGCCATTACCCCTTGTCCTATTGCAACAGGCCCAGCTTAATTCATTTTGGGTTTATTTGGCAAACACTGGGATACCTGTCACTTATCTTGCTCTTAAGATGATTTGCATGACATCTAGTAGATGAGGTAGTTCTACGGTAAGTAGGGATCTTGCTTCTTTTCACAACCTTTCTGTTGTTCTCCTTCCCACTCTCATTTTCACTCTCAGAAGTTGGATCTGTGTCTCTCTTAGCTTTGAGAACATTTGGAGGAGCTTCCCTTCTTGAGGTATCAGATACCTAAGACCAGATAGAAGTTTTATCTACACGTTTTACAATTTCTAATTGGCAAATTTCTAGCACTTATTCAGGTGTTATTTTAAAAAAGTTAACAGTTGCAAAATAATTTTGATAGAGAAGTAAATAATTGCTTCTAAACTACCTCTTCCCTCCTTGCTAAAACATTTTGTTGTTTTAAAGATAAAATAAACCACACAGAATAGCATGCATCAGAGCATGTAGTTGCATCTTTCTGAAATACCTGAAGTTTGTTTAAAATCCTTAGGCACAGAAGCTTGGTGCACTTTAAAACAAAAAAGCCCTGCAAACATGCAAAGTACACCATAAACTGTTACAAAAACATACCTGTATCAGACCAACTTGACCTATTACTTAGCAAAATGAATTTTCACCAACTCTATAATCCAGATATTTTACTGCGGTTTATATCTTACTCAGGTTAAGATACATATATTGATGGTTTCAGGGTAAAAAACCAGAAAACAATTTTCTATCTAATGTAATATGACCAGATAGTATATGGGACTAGAACGATGGGTTTTAATTTAGCATGAAAGTTTTCATGATGCAAAGTGCAATCGTCAGTTTTAGAGACTTGGTTTTATTTTATTCCCAGTTTCTCAAAATTATTAAATACACATTAGCACAAAGTCAGCACATACATACCAGTAGAAATGCTCCAGTTTGTGCCAGCAAACTCTTGCATTAGCAAGAGGTACATCTCATTTTACAAACAAAACTTTCTGTGCAACCACAGGAAAAAAAAAAAATTACCTTTTCCAGTATCTGTGAAATTTGATCTTCTATTTTTTTAATTCTTATTTCACTGTATATTTTATCAAGTTCGGTCTTCTCTGTTTCTGAAGATGAGACAAGCTCTGTAGAGGAGCTGATGGCACTTTGTACTGGTATTCTTGTACGTTGACGAAAATGAGCTAACGCCTGGTCGATATGTGGTGTCACCACCGGTAAGGTAACATAGTTCTATTAACAGGAAATACAACCCTTGTAACATTAATTAATGAGTTGCATGCAATATAAAAATAAAATTTATCAATTTTAAAAATCAGTACACAAAAACCATGGCACCTGATCTCTGGATGAGGGGCATCCAGATGAAACCAAACAGCCCAGAATGTCTTCTAAACACTGCAAATCTGAACAGTTTTCTTCTGCCAGGTCCACTGGTTCACCAGAAATATTTCTTCCATCTAGAGCTGTCAGCTGGGGCAACATCTGAAGAACAGTTTCTCTATAACCTTAAGGAAAAGGCCAAATTCAAATTGAAATTAATCTCTGAAAGAGATGTCTAATGTATTTTAGGTACATCTTAAATTATTCATTGCATTTTTATTCAAAGAAAAAAAAGTAGCCAGTTATCTACGTGTCTCACCTGTCCCCACTGATAAGGCCTTCAACAAACAACATTACTGAACAAATGAACTGGGAAGCTGCCTGCCTAGTCCTGGTCTACACGGGGATTTCCCCACCATCATCACCACACTGCAGCTGTACAGATAACCTTTTAGTATTGGCCCACTGCACCAGAACTGTTGTATCAAGTGCAAGGATAACAAACGTAATGGAAAGGCAAGTTCTGAAAGGGCTTAGATAACTTCATTCTTTTTCAGTGAATGATATAAGGTGTTATGAAACCGTAAGGCATTGAAGTTAAGTTTCTTTAAATTAGTAGAATTGGGGCTCCTAAACATTGCAGTTACTTTTGAAAGTGCCACCAAAGAGGTAGATTTGAAGAGGTATGCAAACACTTACAGAAGAAAACTAGTGGAATTTTCTAAGTTATCCAGATAGCTTTAATAGTCCTGTTTCTGCTTCCATGGTGCCTGAATGCATTTGTAAAACTTGCTCATTGGGGCTTTTGAAAACATTACCTAACGCCTTATTCGGCTTCCCTCAATTATCTTGGAGGTTTCTTTCTAAGAATTGTACACATATACACCTGTATCAGTTACAAAATAACAACCATATCATAAGCATGTATTATTGTAATTCCTACTGGTTTACTCTTTGTAGCCGGCAATTAAATGTTCAGTTTTAAGTATTTTAGGAAGCATAAAGAATTATGGACTGACATTTAAAGACTTCCAAAATTATCTTTGAGCTGTCCCAAAAGTATCAATCCTCTACTTCTACCTTCTTGTAGGAAATTTTCCCCTCTTTTATATGCAAATGAAGAAAACAAACAAAACCTCCACCAATACAGGATGCTACAGTTTAACTTGTTTCAACACAGGGTGTAACATTTAAATGGCACAAAAAAACCAATCCCCAAACCAGAAGCTCTAGGCAACACAACTGGAAGAGATGTACCCAAACGCATTCCTCCAACTTGTCTCCATGCTGCCTGGTGAAATCCCTGCCTACTATTTTGATGAAAATGCTAATTACTGCAGAGCATCTTATGGTCTGTCACTGCTTACTGAAGCTGTGGGAAAAGAATGAAAGGCTAATAGTGCTTATTACTGATCTTCCTCTTGTGGTCTGTATCAGTAGAAGATGACAATCTGCTCCCATGTCTACCCTCTATCTATATAGCACAGTATCTTTATGTACATTCCTCAAATTCTCCACCCTCCAACCTTATATTATTAATACTCCCTTCCTCCCATTTTTGCAATACTTTCTCTTCCCATCACTCTACGTCCATCTCCTGTCTTAATCTAAAATACTATGTGAAAAGTTGAGCCTTATCAAAGCATTCAAGACATTACAATTTTGAGCATATGCCCACGGCAGCAGAGGGGAGATTTCTCTGTGGAAAACAAATTTATTTTGACAGAATTTAGATTTCTGCAGGTTGACTGGTTTATGAATGAATTTGCAAGCTTCATGGCTGACCCGAAGAGCACAAAGTATCTACCTAACATGAGATCCATACCTGCAGCGTGACAAACTGGATTGGCCTTTCCATTTTTTTCCAATGTCAGATTCGTTAAACAGCGTAGCCCCTTTGTGCACTGAACTAAGTGATCAATATTGTTTACACAGTTGCTGTGAAGGTCTATATGGCTAATCTTATGACTGGTTCCACGAAGGCACTGAAATCCTGAAAATTTGAGAAAACACAAAATAACGATTTCTGTTACAATTCTAGACTATAGGGTTTAGAACAAATGGCATCTTGTTGAAAAATATTCAGTAAATAATACATCATAATGGAAATGATGTAACAACTTTTGCTCCATATCCCTGTCTACGTATATTAATCATCTATGGTATACTACCATATAGTATAACACTTAAGCTAGTTATGAGAGCTAATTTTAAAGAAACATATTAGTGTCTAACTGTTAAGAAACATATAAAAATAAACACTTTGCTTAAAGTTCCTTTTTATAACTCAGTTAATTAACAAAATTGTTGCTAATATTCTTTTTAATTTTGTATTACAAACTCCCTTGATTCTGTACCTTAAAAATCTTAGTTAGAAGCAACAATTGACCATTTCAACAAATAGATTTAGAAGATAATTTCCATATTGTATCCAAAGTGGCATTCTTGTCCTATAAAAAGGAAAAATGTGAATCTTTTGGAAATATCTTCCAAGACTATTGCATTTTTCACTTTAGAAATGAGTTTGAAATGCTTACTGTATAACTTAATGAACAAGCTCAGTCTCACCAAATACAGGAGAATAAATTCCAGTTCAGAACAACCCTTGACGTTAGAAACTCGAAGGCTGAGAATAGCAGCAATTGCCACCTTCAGTAGTGTTACTCAGTCAATTGGCTGAACTACTAGAAACCTCTAAAAATACATTTGGTCAAGTTTTTCAAAACTGAAGTGAGGCAAATGCTTTTTACCGCCCTGTACATGCCAAGTCACTTACCAGAGAGATCATGTATGCGATTATATGACAAATTCAGTATAGTTAAGTTAAAGAGTTTTTCCAGTCCTAAGTAAAATAGGGAAAAAAAGAAACACTAAGATTTTCAGAAGAATGCTCAGTTTTCATCAAATCAAAACTTGCAAAGCCTTTAAAAATCATAATTACAAATTACAACATTAAACTATAATTATTACACAAAAATAAGTTTTTCCTTCTAAATTAAGGCATTTTACTATGATAAAGCTTACAAAGACTACATACTCTTTTTACAAGTTACATAATAATAGGGCTGGTAGCTCATATTAACTTTGCATAACCTTAATTATATGCATACTTTCCAGAAGCAAGTTTTAACACAACTCTCAGGAAAGCTTCATAAGTTGCTAAAGGGACAGAAATAAATATTGCAGACCCTCCACTTTCGTTATCATGTTACAGGATAAGCTTAGGGTGCGCAGATTAGCCAGGGAACTTAGACCCTCGATCCGGCGGATTTGGTTTGACGACAGATCTAAATGCTGCAGATTCCGGAGGTGGCTGAGCCCTTCGATTCTGGCGATGCGGTTACAGTGCACGTTGAGCGTGTGCAGGTCCGAGCTCAGGGAGACCTCCAGCAAACTGTGAAGGGAAGGCACCCGCCATCAGCCGGGCAGCTTCATTCCCGGGCCGCCCTACCCAGCCCCACCACGGCCGCGGCCGCGGCCTCCCCTCACACCAAGGGCCCAGCTCCCCGCGCCGGCTGCGGTGAGGCACCAGCCCCGCCGGCACGCTCCTCACCTCTTAACGCCCTTATCCATGAGGCTGAGCTCGCCGGGGACGGCGCGATCCCCCGCCATATCGCTATCCCTCTCCCCGCACAAACCGCCGCGACACTTCAAACTTCCCTCGCTTCCCAACGCCGGCGCGCCCTGCTTTACGGCCGGGACGCAACACCCTCACGACAACCCCGCCGCAAAGCAGCACCTCACCGCTTTTTCGCCCCGCCTCCTGCCCGCTCCCCGCCGCGGGCGCATGCGCAGGGGGAGAGGCGGGGCATCCCGGCGCATGCGCACTGCAGCAGGCGAGGCCGTGGCGGAGGGGCGGGTGTCTTGCCGCCGCCTGTGGGGCCGGGCCCGCCCTGCCGTCCAGCAGCGCCCAGGCAGGCGGCTGGATTTGTAAACTAGACTGCTTTGCAGTCTCCTCAGGGAGAGGATACAGGCTGGGCGGGGAATGGATCGAGAGCAGCCCTGAGGAGAGGGACTTGGGGTGTTCCTTGATGAGAAGTTCAACATGAGGCAGCAATGTGTGCTCACAGCCCAGAACGCCAACCATATCCTGGGCTGCATCAAAAGAAACGTGGCCAGCAGGTCGAGGGAGATGATTCTGCCCCTCTGCTCTTGTGAGACCCCACCTGGAATGCTGTGTCCAGCTGTGGAGCCCCAACATAAGAAAGACATGGACCTGTTGGAGCGAGTCCAGAGGAGGGCCATGAAGATGATCAGAGGGCTGGAGCAGCTCTGCTATGAGGACAGGCTGAGAGAGTTGGGGTTGTTCAGCCTGGAGAAGAGAAGGCTACAGGGAGACCTTACAGCAGCCTTCCAGTACTTAAAGGGGGCCTACAGGAGATCTGGAGAGGGACTTTTTACAAGGGCATGTCGTGATAGGATGAGGCGTAATGGCTTCAAACTGGAAAAGGGTAGATTTAGATTAGATATTAGGAAGAAATTTATCACTCTGATGGTGGTGAGGCAGTGGAAGAGGTTGCCCAGGGAAGTTGTTGTGGCCCCATCCCTGGAAGTGTTCAAGGCCAGGTTGGATGGGGCTTTGAGCAACCAGTTCTAGTGGGAGGTGTCCTTGCCCATGGCAGGGGGTTTGGAACTAGATGATCTTTAAGTTCCCTTCCAACCTAAATCATTCTATGATTGTATTTTGGGGGGTTTGACTTTTTTTTGGGGCTGATACAGTAGTAAGATTTTACTCCAGTCATGACTCAAAGCTCGCCACTCACTCAGTCAGGCCTGGCCTGGCCTGGCCTTGGCAGGGGCCACAGATTCATTCTGTAAGAAGAGGCATTTTCTAATGCACTGAAGCCCTGGCAGCACTTCAAGCATCAACTGCTTGCCCATGGGCCTGCCTGTTCAGGGTCAGTGTGCTGAAATCGGGGGCTCCCACCCCAATATTTGTGCATTGCATGACCACCGATGGATCCTGAAGAGCAGGAAAATCCCAGGGCTCTGTAGAGCTGCTTAGGGGTTTCTGCAGGCCACGATTGTGGGGATCTTGCTCAGCATGGCCTGCCTGCACAATGGGGAGAGCCTCTGGGTGACCAGAAGTAGTGACAAGGCACTGGCTGTTACAGTACAAGTAGGATTTTGAAGAGAGATGTACTTGAAGGTGAATTTTGTTTTAAACAAAGTTCAGTAAGGCTGTAATGGATGTCCTAATAGACTTCTTACTTGGAGTAGGCACTGTATGTGCTTTTTAATATCAGCGCTATTGTAGTACCCATTTAAAAGACCATATTGACATTTCTTCATGAATGGCTTTGTTCTTCAGGACACTGTAGTGTGACTGTGTAAGCTTACAGTGCAGCACTGAGCATTTGATGTAGAAAATGCAAGCCTGTCCCCATGTGGGGAGGGGTAGATTCATCTAACCATCTGAAAGTAGAAGGGGAATAATTTCCAGTGGGCAGTTCATGCAGCCTTTGCTGGGATTGGATGAGTCTCAACCCATCTCTTGCTATTTACTACAGGGAAAGTCTAATGAAGTCTAGACACCTAGTTTTTAAATGTCTGCATTTACACAGATGAGTGCTATTGCTGATATTATCAGTTACCAATGATTATTAATATAAGTTACTGCAAAAAATCCATCATACTTTTCTTTATGCATTACAGCCCAACAAAGAATGTGGAGGAATTCACGATGCACCAGTACAGGTTAGGGGTTGACCTGCTGGAAAGCAGCACTGTGGAAAGGGACCTGGGGGTCCTGGTGGACAACAGTCTGACCATGAGCCAGTAATGTGCCCTTGTTGCCAAGAGGGCCAATGGCATCCTGGGGTGCATCAAGAAGAGCGTGGCAAGCAGGTAATGGGAGGTTATCCTCTCCCTCTACTCTGCCCTGGTGAGGCTGCATCTGGAGTACTGTGTCCAGTTCTGGGCTTGCCGGTTCAAGAAGGACAGGGAACTGCTGGAGAGGGTACAGCAGAGGGCTACAAAGATGATTATGGGGCTGGAACATCTTTCTTATGAGGAAAGGCTGAGGGATTTGGGTCTTTTTAGTCTGGAGGAGAAGAGAAGACTGAGGTGGGATCTCCTCAATGCTTACAAATACTTCAAGGGAGGGTACCAGGAGGATGGCACCAGTCTTTTTGCAGTGGTGCCCAGTGACAGCACAAGATCTAACGGGCACAAACTTGACCATAGGAAGTTCCATCTGAACATGAGGAGGAACTTCTTGACTTTGAGGGTGGCAGAGCACTGGAAGAGGCTGCCCAGAGAGGTAGTGGATTCTCCGACTCTGGAGACATTCCCAACCTGCCTGGACGCCATCCTGTGCAACCTGCTTTAGGTGACCCTACTCTGGCAGGGGGGTTGGACTAGATGATCTCCAGAGGTCCCTTCCAACCCCTGTGATTCCGAGAGTCTGTTATCTTCTGTGCAGCAGCTCATGCAAACACGCTTACATTGATACTTTATCAAAGAAGAATACTTAAGAGAAGTAAACTGTATGGCTAGTATTAACAGCTCTGTAGGATGCAACTGCAAACATCGTAGCATGTCACAAAACAGTGACTTTCTCCATGTTTTTTTGTTCATGATTAGCTGACTACTGTGTGGGTCTGTTTCTTGATCAATAGCAGAATGATGTGTCTGCCAGGAAAACAAATAGATCCTTAAGTCTTTTAGTAAAAGGCAGATGTATAACAAATTCAGCAGAGTACCAGGAAGAAAGGAATATTGCCAAGGCAGTAGATTGTCATGTGCCTCTATGTGCAGACTCATGTTCTAAATAAAAGTTTGTGAATACATCATGGGGTCCAGTGTGGCAGATGGTAAACTGGCTTCTATCTAATGGGACTTAAGGAAATCCTTGAATAGCTGTTGAGCTCCTTTTGGAAGGTAAGACAAAGAAAACTACTTTGAAATGTCTTATTCCTCACAAAAGGTGAGCTAAAGAAGAGGAGAAAGAAAAGGAGGATTATGAATAAAATTTATCAGTCATATTAAATAAAGTCCATCCCTTGACATATGCCAAGGAAGATTAACTGTGTCTGTTTTTTTCCTAGAAGGTCTCTTCAGGTTTTTCCTTTGTTCCTCTTGTTATTTATCCTTGCTGAATGTCAGCAGTGGCAAGCTTCCTCAGAGACAACACACAAGGCTATTTACTGAAGCTTTGCAAGACAAATTAGGTTCTAATTTTCTACATCTACATCTTCTCCCCTTAAAGGATTTGGGGTGATGCAGAGATAAGTCAAAACCATGCTTGAAACACTGTATTTAATTGAAAAGGTAAGTATTTTAAAAGTAAGTATTTTAAAATCTGACATTGTTTAGACAGATGGGCTTCTTTCTAGTCCATCTAATCAGTGAGTCAATCATACAAAAGACCTAGTAAATACACAGAGAAAATTCTTGACAAGATCGAAATTGAGACTCCTTATCCAACTACATTGAAATTCAGTTGATTACAGTTAAGAGGTAATACATATCCATTTTAGGCAAAATATTCTTTCACTACTTTTCTGTATTGATTTCTCTCTTAAATCTAGAGAAACTACAGTGACTGAATGTATCAGTCATGATAAGCATTAGATAGTTAATAACGAAGAATTTGACACTGAAGGCTAAAAGAATTTTGAGAGAAAATTAAAAGGGAAAATCCAAAATACTAGGAGAACTGGAAGTGGTCAGCTGAAGTTTCAGCTTTCAGGCATAGCTGTTACATAGCATTTTCTTGCATTTTACTGTCAAAGAGAACTCAGTAGTTGGCACTCAAAAGAAATGGTGTCATTCCCTGTTGACTGTAAAAATTGCAGTACTTTGGCATTTTATTTTGATCATGATATAACCTTTCGGTGTACTCCATGTATCAGGGGAATCTTAGGCATGTCTTACAAACATGTCTAGGTTATTTTAATGATTTATCTTTGCCCCGTATTCAGCCGTTGAGTCTCTGGATAATGTCATCAAAGTGAACGTGACTAGGTATTGAGTACGTAGTTGTGTGTGAGGCAGGAGACACTGACATATGAGACCTTGAGATAATCGTATAGACTGTGGCAATTTATCCTCTCAGCCAGAGGGAGAAATTGGACATTTTACAGAAAACCTGGGAAGTGAATATTTATGACGTGCTTCAGAAGACTCTGCCCTTACCTATTGAAAAAGAAAGCAGTTTTGGCTGAAAACTGCCTGGTGTTGTGTAACCAGCTGTGTTTTACTGAGTTCTGCCCTGATAATGCTTATGTTAGTGTACTGTTTCCGGAATGTCAGTTTTTGTTGGATTTGTAGGAATGTTGTCATTATCTCTGTTCTTGCCTCCCCCTGCTCTGGCAGCAACACACCAAAATGAAAAGCATACTTTGCATAAATTTCCAAAGCATTTCACTGAAAGTTTAGAAATGTTTATCTGAGGTAGGCAGAAAGCACACACAAGAAAGTAGTAATCTCAGTGGGGTTTTCTGAAATCAGGCAGCTTTTTCAGAAGTAAAAAATCCTTATTAATCTGCTTCTTGGGAGGTTTTGGAAATGCATTTGTTATACTAGAAATTAACATGCTTTAGGGTGAACAGCAAAACAAAATCAGTTGCATCTGTACTTTAAGCCACCATTTAGTGTAATATTGATTTGTTTTAAAATAGTAATCCAAATCCAGCTGTATATGGTCGAACATCCAAAATAGAGTTGGAAGATTGCTGGATATCAAAAAATACGTGTGTGTTCACAGAGAAGGAAACTCAGGAAAAGCACTGAAGTAAAACAGGAAATTATGTATTTTAACCATTTAAAACATCTGTCACACTTAATTTCCAGTTCATGAGTACTGGTGAATAAATATTTGAATTACTATGAATTATTCATAATGCATGGTAAATGCGTACTTAAATACATATTGCAATTTATAAAGTGAATAAATGCAATTTAAAATGCAGGCAAATTTTTATAAATAGAGGTGTGTTTCCTGTAGAACTAAAATTTTTTGTAGTCTGTAGGACTTGATGTTTTCGGAAGGTGAAAGTATATAGTGAGCACTGCAGTGATTTGCGGAAGATGGAAGAATTGTCTTACAGTTAAAAGCTGCTCTGGAGCTGTGGATTCTGTCACTGACCATGCCGTGTAGTTTCTGTGTGGTGATGGACACCCACTTTAATCAAGTCATTGAAAAAATTAAAAAATAACAGTCTGGGCACATGCCTATTGTAACTAAAGGTCTTTTACATGATGGTGTATATTACATAAAGCTAATTTTTAAGACTAATTTATTTTGTACTTGAGTGAAAATCCAGCTGTTCAGGACCTGTATGAACCACTGTGTCTTTCAGGTTGGGCCCCATAAAAGCTGTGAGTTTTGTTCGCTGCTGTTGCTGAGCTTTGACCTTCGGGACAAAACTGGTTCCGCAACTTGGCCTGCAAAAAGTAAGAACTTCGCAGCTACTAGTTTGGGTGCTTAGCAACCCTTAAGGTATACGCTGAGCTTCTTTTTCAGTTAAGTTCCTGCTTTCTGCCTATTTTTCTCTACATCTCTTAAAACAAATAAATACCTTTTTCTGGGAGCAAATGTCTATGGCAGTGCTATATCCACATCTGATTGAAGAAAAGCTCATTTTCTGTATTTTGAACAGAAAATATACCTTGGATTGTTAAATATGTAGAAAAATCAGTGGCTGCACCTGAAGAGGGGGTGGGAACTTTCAGCCTTCATCTTTCTGTTCCGCAGCCCCCACGCAGACAATGGAAACGATGATACAGCCCCTTCCCTTCGCAGCAGTGCCCGAAGATTAATACCTGCTTCAGAAGTGCTTGGGTACTACTATAACGATGAGTGCTTGAGAGAAGCTGGGAATAAGCTGATAATTTTTTTTCTAGGGCAGTGTTTAATGAATAAAGTATAAACAAGCTCCACTATACCCAGCGACTGATGTGGATTTGGCAAAACATACTGGTGTTCACTGGTGATCACTGTCATTTTTATGTATTGATGGTGGAAAAATAGTACCAGGCTGTTCAACTCATGCCTGTGTCACTGTGGATAACATCAGGAGGGCTGATGTCTTTCCTCATGCTGCTATATCCTTCCTCTTTCCCTAGGTCTGATGCAGAGGTCACATTTACCCACCTCTCGCAGTTGTCTCTGAAGATATACATAAAAAATTCTAAAATCCGTTGATGAAAATCAGCTGAGAAATGAGCATTTGCTGTGCATTATTTGTTATGCCGGTTTCTTTAAAAATACCTTCAGGCCTTAATAATTTCTGAAGTACATATTAAACCAACATGTATATGATTTGCCAGTGTTTCTTGAAGTATTTGGTTAATCATCTTCACACAGAAGACACCAAAACCCAAAGTATGCTCTCTTTTCTGAATGATTAAGCCAGGCTTTCCATAACATTTCTCTAGCAAGTGGGGCTGTGACGGTCTGCTAACAAGAAAGTGAGAGGGAAATATATGTAGTCTAGCCTCTGAAGTCATATAATCTGCTGTGAAAACACAGAAAAAAATGGGAAAAGGAAAGAGCAACGATCACAAAGATTTGAAAAGAAAAGAAAATGCCAACATGCAACTGAAAAGAAATATAGGTTATTTTGATGGGGTAAGTTTTATTATAGGTTCAATTGTTGGGGCAGGGATCTTTGTGTCTCCCACAGGGGTGTTAAAGCATTCCTTACTCAATGTCGGCGTTGCACTAACGATCTGGACTGCGTCTGGACTGGTTTCTCTGATGGGTTCCCTCTGCTATGCAGAGCTGGGAACTGCTCTGCCCTTCTCCGGAGGAGAGTACAGCCATATTAAAAGAGGCCTTGGTTCCCTACCTGCCTTCGTCTTTATCTGGACGTCAACTTTTACCAAGCCCGCATCAAATGCTGCTCGAGCCTTGCTGTTTGCTGAATATGCCACCCAGCCCTTCTACGGCATTTGCCCTGCACCAGAAGTGCTGAAGAAATGCTTGGCCTTGGCTGTTCTCTGGTCCCTGGGGATTTTGAATGGCCGCAGTGTCAAAATGGCTGCCTGGGTGCAGACGGTTTTCACCCTGCTGAAGATGATGGCATTGTCTGTAATCGCCATTGGTGGCATAGTTCTCCTCGTTGGCGGGAGAAAGGAGAATTTGGCCAGGTTTGAAGATGCGTTCAGCTCAGAGGTCCCCAACGCGTCACAGGTTGCCGAAGCCTTCTTCCAAGGACTGTATGCGTACGGTGGTTGGTGGTCCCTCAATTATATGGCAGGTATCTCACTCCACTTCTTTAGCTTTTGTTCTGCAGTCGCCATTCTTATGTTCTTCAGCTCATCTTACTAGAACTTGTCTCTCCTTCAAGACCATAGGGTGTCTCACGTTTTACGCGAGTCCTATGTTTGTTGGGGCTGGTAGAAGAGATGCTGTTCCTCCCTAGGGAGGTTTCTTGCTTCTTGTGCAGTCTCCAAAATCAGGCTGACATTTCCAAAGGAGTACAAGAGAAAGCAAAATAGGTCATTTGAAATCTCATGCATAAACAGATTTTTTCACACCTTAAAAAGTTTCATTTTGTCTTTCTCAGTGTCAGTGTAGGTGCATTTTTAGTAAAGGATTAAGATATCCATGCCTAACTATGTGCACAGTAAGGATCAAATCCAAAAAGATAATTGATTAATTTGTTTTTATATATCTGTACCTTCTCTGAGATTATCGAGCTGGTTTGTACATGGACAAATTAATTTTGAATTGTGGTAAAATATAGTAAATTTATGGGATATATAGGATGGACAGTAGTCACTTCCTTGAGAAAATAGGCTTTTGCACAGAAGGTGAAGAAGAATCTAAGGAAAGTGGTATAAATCCTGTAATATAACTTGTGCTCAATTTTAAACATCGGAAACCTTTTTGAATATCTGATTACTTATCCTATTCTGTATCTGATGACACATGTGAAAGTAATAAATAGAGAAGTTTTTCATGAAAGCTGCAGAGATAATGTTCATAATGTTAGTTATGCATGTCACAAGTTAAATGAAGTGTTTTACAGTATCATCAGATTTATAGAATAAAGTTGTAAGCAAATGGTTATTGCTCTTATATCTTTAACTCTATTTATCCATTGACCACTATCACATGTAAAACATTAAATAAACTGAATGTGTGAAACACATAACACAAAGTTCAATGGTGAGAACAGTGTGAAAATTGGGTTAATGTTTAAAAAAATGACTGTTACTATTACAATCCAGCTATTCCAGCATTAACAATATGCTGCAATAAAAATGGTGATGTAAATCAGCAAAGTATAATTTTGAAACCTTAGGTTTTCCTTAATGGCAAGAATTTAGCTTTGTAAGCCTGAGAAAATACAAAATTATTGGTAAAATATTAATTTATTTTCTGCTCAGCAGTAGTAATAAATACCATACACTGGGCAGCACAGCTGTTTAGACAGATGCTGCCTTGCAGTAGTCCTCTTCTGAACTGAATTTCCTATTCTTCCACAATAACTAAATTCCTGTGAGCTTCAGCTAAAGCATCAGGTGCCAGCTGGACGGCAGGACCGTAACGAGCAACAAAACAAATGGAAAGACAAATTTAAATTGGCAGTTTCGGTGATTGTGCTTTTCTGGGCTCAAAATTACCAAATGTATTTCTTACATTTCAAATAAATCCCAAATTCTCCGACAGTCCGTATCTGAATTTCACTGTTGTGCTCATTCAGTCCCTCTGGCTCTGTACACCACAGCCGGTGCTGGGACAGGCTCAAAGCTGATGTTCTGGGCAGGAGACAAATTATATTTGAGGGAGGAAAGGGATTTCTGTCTCCTGAAAAAAGCTTAGGTAAGCTGCACATTTGACTTTTCACTTCTTCCCCCTTGTAAGTTGTTGGTGGGTAATACTCAGGAAGCCTCTCGTAAATACTGAGTGAAATGGAAAGGGGAAAGGGAGCGAGAGAAAAGGGATGAAGGAGTGAGAGAGAGGAAAAAGACCCTTTTTCACTGAGGTGAGGATGAATTATCAGGGTTCTGGAAACCGGCTCCATCTGTTGCTGGGACTGTCACGTGGTCAGGAATGTGTGCCAGTGCCTCAGTTGTTCAGCTGCAAAGTTTGATGCCAGGCTTAGCACTAGTTTTCCTCTGCCAGCTTTTCCCTGGAAAAGATAATCAACAGCAGAATCCAGCTGGGAATGGCCCCCTTTTAAAGCCACGGCATTACTGCTCTTCTGTCAATACCTTCAGACTCATCCCCTTACATTTTCTGTATTTTCTGATGTAAGGGTAAAGAGATGGATTTTGTGCAGGAATAGGAAAATACACTCAGAAAGTTTCAGATCAGGACTCATGAGGTGATGTAAGAATAAATAAACTGACTTTACAGTCTAACGTTCAAGCTTGTGATTTAAAAGTATGGCTACTTGAAATGTTCTTACGAAATCAGTTTTCTAATCTAAGTCAAATCAGATAAAAGTTATCATAGAGTCATAGAACCATAGAATGGTTTAGGTTGGAAGGGACCTTAAAGATCCCTTAAACTTAAAGTGTTGGGGTTGTTCAGCCTGGAGAAGGCTCCGGAGAGACCTCATAGCAGCCTTCCAGTATCTGAAAGGGACGTACAAGAAAGCTGGAGAGGGACTTTTTACAAGGGCATGTAGTGATAGGACGAGGGGTAATGGCTTCAAACTGGAAGAGGGTAGATTTAGATTAGATCTCAGGAAGAAATTCTTTGCTGTGAAGGTAGTGAGGCACTGGAACAGGTTGCCCAGGGAGGCTGTGGAGGCCCCATCCCTGGAAGTGTTCAAGGCCAGGTTGGATGGGGCTTTGGGCAACCAGGTCTAGTGGGAGATGTCCCTGCCCATTGCAGGGGGGTTGGAACTAGATCATAGAATCATAGAATCATAGAATGGTTTATGTTGGAAGAGACCTTAAAGATCATCTAGTTCCAACCCCCCTGCCATGGGCAAGGACACCTCCCACTAGACCAGGTTGCTCAAAGCCTCATCCAACCTGGCCTTGAACACTTCCAGGGATGGGGCCTCCACAACTTCTCTGCGCCACCTGTTCCAGTGTCTCACCACCCTCAGAGTGAAGATTTTCTTCCTAATATCTAATCTAATTTTCAGTCCTTTTGTCATTTTTTTTATCAGTCTATCAGGCCTCTATCCATCCCTCCTTCCAAGATAGTTAAAAAATAGCTAAATAAGAAAAAAGACATTTGAAAAAACGAAAAATATTTTGTATAGACTTCTTTGATAATAAATTATTTGAGAACAACTGTAGGACCTCACAAACAATGTAGCAAAGGAGCCATGGTTAGGGATTGGGCAGGACTTGGGGGCTGGTCTTGTCAAGCTTTGCACAGATTCACTAGTGCAACATACTTGCAGAAGCTACATTGCTTGCTGTGTTAGTCTTTTCCAATTGTATTTTTCAGAGGAGATGAAAAACCCTAGCAGAAATATCCCCTTAACTGTGATGACTGCTGTTCCGGCAGTAATTGTTTTTTACTTACTGGTGAACATCTCATATCTGACTGTCCTCACACCTAAGGAAATTGTCTCTTCAGGTATGGATTTGATTTTTTTTTAATTAAAAAGGTATGGTCCATTAGCATACCCATGTAATGTCAATTCACTGGGTTACTTCTGCTCATCTGACTTCACAGTTGGGAAGTCTGAGTTTCATTCTAAGTTTTAACAGCATTCTTGTTTAATTTTGCTGTATGACACAAGTTGGACTGAATACAGTCAGATGTTATTAGGTGTTGAAAATGTTGGCTTATACCTACACTCTCTAAAAAGAAATCAGAAGTGTATGAAAACCTGGAAAATCAGGTGAATATAGAGAAGGCCTTTGTTTTCCTGTAGTTTTAATCCTCTGTCCTCCTTCCTTCCTTACTTCATGGTGTCTCAGGCTAAAGCCATTACTGTTTAGGAGGTGGACAAGTCTACCATGATAAGTAATATAGAAAAGACTATGGACACAAAAATGTAGCCATTTTGGGTGTGTTTTGGGGGGATTATTCGTGACAAATATTGTGATTCCTTAGAAGAGCCTATACAAAAGTCCAATGTATGTAAAGCCTCTCTCAGACCTGTACCAATAAGCTATCCATGAAAAGGTGCAAGAGGAGCTGTATTTCTCCTTGATTGTCCAGACAACACCTTTTAAATACCACTGTAATAAGACTGAGGTGTCAGACCTTGCCTCCAGGAGTGACAAAAAACATACTTCATTTGGATGGATCAATTATTTTTTCCCTGTGAGAACAGCTCAGTGGCATAACTGGGAGCAATGTACCTGTCACTCAGCAGCCTCATATTATGGCTCGACCATTATCATGCTATCTGTTGGGAGAGATGCATACATTTGCAGATCCATCCTACAATGAAAGAGGCAGCAAATACCAGAGTATCCGTGAATAGCAGCTGCCCAGCTGGCAGGAGCAGCTCCAAACATACCGGGAGAGCTGTGTTTATCTGTGTCAGCTGCGGAGATAGCCTTAAAATTATAGCTCTTGCTTCAAACACTGCTATGCATTGCTGCAGTTCTTGTTCTTTCACTACATATTTTTCAGAGAGAGTTGTTTTCCTCATCTCTAGTAACATCCTATGCTGTGCAGATCACTGCAAGACCCATGTTCCTCATGACAGTTGGTTATAGACTCACTAAATATTAGTCCTTGCTACAATATGGGCTCTAGCTAATTTCCGAGAAATACTGAATATTACTTCTTCAGAAATAATCTTTCACATTTTCCAGTTCCACTCAAAGCAAAAACCTCATCAATAACATGCTCGCTGACCCGTCTCTGTCCGTACATGCACTCATGTGGGCAGTTTCCTCGTAACAGTAGCTCATGTCACCACTCTGGTCACGCCGGGGACTAATGCGTTCATTTTCTTTCACAGCATGGCCTTGCCAATGCGTCCACGTTTGTGATTCATGGTGGTGAGATGCAGCTTGCTCCTGCTGGGCAGTCCATTACGGTGGGATTGGCCCCAGCAGGTTTACCCACCTTGCTCTGGCAGGCAGCGCTCCTTCTTGCTGTCACCCCCACCGGAAATTTTTAGCTCCTGAATTAAACACCCTTAGGATTAGATTAGTCATGTTTGACTACTGTAACAAAAAACAGGCATTGCTAGTAAATAATAGGTATTTCATGTATTTTAAGTTTCATTTCTGCTGGGTCTGTCAGTAATTCAGGACATGGTGCCTCCACTACCACTAATGCTTTGCTTTCTTGCAGTTGCTGTGGCAGTCACTTGGGCTGATCGAGTCATCCCCTCTGTTGCCTGGATCATTCCTCTCTCTGTTGCTGTCTCAATATTTGGTGCCCTCAACAGCAGCGTGTTCACACTAGGTCGATTAAGCTATGCTGGAAGTCAGTCAGGACATTTACCTGTTTTAATATCCATGCTTAATGTCCACTCCTGTACTCCAGCACCAGCCATGATTTTTTCAACCACCATTGCATCCATTTTTATAATCCCCTCTGACCTTATTACATTGACAAATTACTTTGGATTTTCTGCCTGGCTTATGATTGGATTGACTTGTGCAAGCCTGATTGTACTTCGATACCGGGAACCTCATCTACATCGACCGTACAAAGTAAATGGAAATAATTTATAAAATATTTTTGTAGATTTTTCTGAGTCATGGGTAGCATGCAAAAGTTATGGAATGAGTGCAAGTCAAAAGTGGATAGTCACTACAAAAATACAAGTAATAATCACAATCTTTAGAGCCTAATTCAAAAACTTTGACTCACTGTAGAAGGAAAAGAAACAAACAGATGGTGTCTGCCCCAGAGAGCTTGCACTTCAAAACAGGAGGTGGATATATGCAGAATGGGGGAGATGTGCAAACAATGTGAAACCTTACCAGTGTGGAGCCGTAACCAGAACAGTGTGGGATCCAGGCTAGCCATTCCTGGTTGATTAAACACTGATCTACTCTCATCTTCCCTGACACAACCACAGATGTTAAGGATAGGTTTCATTTAATCTCAATCCAGCTGTCAGAAACATGGGTTAGAAGTATATGCTTATTGTCAAGGCTTCTTGCAGGCACCCAACCCTGAGTTTCTTTTAGAAGCCCATAGTATCATATGTGGACGATTGTTTTTCAGGGCCTGCCTATCCATCCCCCTTGGAAATAGATGGAGCCTGAACAAGTATTTTAGAAAAGTTGCCTATCTTGTAGGCAATTTGGGGTCAGATGAATCTCATCCTGGGTGAGATTGCAGCAAAGTGAGAAACAGTACTCTAGTGTGGTAAAGAATGCATTATTACTTTTGTGAATGAGGCATAAAATCACAGTTGGTCAGTTTATTTCCTAAGAAGTTTTTTTTCTTTCTCTTGTAGGTGTTTCTACCAGTTCCATTTGTGATGGTGGCAGTGTCTTTCTTCCTAGTTTTAGCTCCCATAGTCTGGTCTCCAAACCTGCTGTATGTCTATGCTTTCCTGTTTATGCTGGGAAGCCTTATTGTTTATCTGCCTTTCGTACATTTTAAATTGCATTTTGCATTTCTTGATAAAATTACTTGCCACTTACAGCTCCTGTTGGAAGTTTGCCCTGCTGATGGATCTGCTGAGAGCAAATGTGAATAATGGCAAATGTTTGATCCCGGTACAACTAACAGCCAACACAGGATTTTGTTTAACTGAGTTTGTAGAAGGTACAAGTTAGATGTTAGGTGTGACATATAGGTGTGCATGCATATGCATGCATGTGTGTATATGTATATACATATATGGATGAGTATATGTATATTGTATACATATATACATGTATATACATATATGTATATAAATATATGCACTTATATGTAGATATACATGCACACATATGTATATATACACATATACCTATATGTATGTATAGATATTAGCACAATGAGTTAATATGTGTATATTTTTCTGTGTCTGTATACATACATATAGATAGATGTGTATGTATACTTATTTAATAGGTGCAAAGAATCTCTCCTAAACTGGCAATATCTGTAAAATGGTCTCTTTTGCTCCTGAAGACACAGTTAAAGTTGCATATATTCTTGCAACAATAGAAATAAGACTAAATTACAGCACAAATAATGATCAATATTATCATATAATAAATGAGTAAATATATGCTGAACAGCATTATTATATAAATATACTTTTGGTCTCCAGACTAAATTGTCTGGATTATTGTTAGTTCGTAGTAGCTTGTTTATTAGAATTTCTGGTTTTAAAGGCTTTGTAATTCTGTTTATCTGCTACCTTTTTTGTCTGAATTTATTTTTAATAAAAACCTTTGAAGAACATAATAAAATTGACTGAGACCTCTTTTAATCCAAAGAAAACCATAAATGGTGCATGATAGCTGTTTTAGAACAACACATAAAAATTCAGGGTGTAATCTTACGAAGCATCAAGTAAGGCAATAAGAATTATTTATTCTCTTCATCACAGCAATAAAACTAAAGAGATGCAGATTACTTTACTAAATTGTTTACATCTTAGCATTAATATTACCTTATTCCTTGGTTCCTTTCGGGTGTTGTTGAGAAATAAGAGCTTTTTTAGGCCCCCTCCCCTCCATTTTTATTTTGTTTATGAAAGCAAGATAAATTCTTTTTTTCATAATTGGGCCATAGTCAGTTCACTGAGTATTTAAACTTAAAAACAAAGAACCAGTACACAAGAAATATTACATACTTAGGTGATTAATCTATTAATATATGCTGTTATTTTTATAATTACAGTAACATTACATGTGTAAAGTCGTTTTTCAAATCTGTCTATTAAAGCTCAGCGGTACAACCAGTAGATGGCTCCAGACTAACATCTCTCTTACACCGGGATATTCCAGGTTGCTGGATGTTGTATTGGTGAGAGAAATAGTTTTACAGAGCATTGCATTATAACACTTACAGTAGAATGAAAAAAATTCAGTTCTCTGATATATCAAAAATTTAGAAGTCCGAATGATAGATTAAGTCTTTATACATAGCTTCCCAAAGTATAGGGTACCCATCAATAATGCTGGGAACCAGTTGAAGGTTTAAGAGGATTTGATTTTGCACTGGAACAAACCCCCAAACATGAAGAAAGTGGCTTTTCTCACAGCTGGTGATGTACACAGAATGAAGATTTGAAGTAAAATTAAACCTTTTAAAATACTGTAGGAAGAAAAGTCCATGCAAGTCAGGAGTAAAGTGAATACAGCTGAGCTGGAGACTGGATCCTGCTAAAAGCAAGGCAGAAATCAATGTTTAATTTTACTCAATAATGCTAGTGAAAAAAACATTTCTCTTGCTATTTAAATTTAAAAAATTACAAGAGTCAATAAAATTTTATAGCAGTAGTATTTTAAGAACTGAATTCTAGTGATTATTGAAAGTAAGGAAGGATTTTACTGTGACAAGAGAACCACCCAGGGATTTGTAAATGCAGGTGTGGTGCCTGGCAGTGCCACAGATTTTCAGCTGATCTTGATCAAGTCACCTATTTAAACCCATGTTTTAATATGTAAGTAAAAATGAAAGTCATAAGAAAAACATGTGCATGGGACAATAATAATGTATTGTAGACCACATGGTTAGAAAAAAGCAGACATCAGGGGGATGTTGCTCAATTGGATGTGTAATTTCTGTGTAATTTCTTGTCAGTAGATCTACTTGAGCTTGTTTATGCACTTGAATTCCATAAGGAGCTGGGTACCTAGTGAATACATATGTATGTTTGGGTAATTGGAGCTTGTATCTGTTGATGATACAAACTTCAAATTTAGACGTTTAGCAGTTTCAACAAATTAAGGAGCTCAAAAGTCCCAATGAAATGTAATATGCCATAAATTGCATCTGTGTATCTTTTTGTAATACAAAGTAGATAGTTGGGGGTTTTTTTAATAAAAATCTAGGAAATGGCACATAAACAGGTGTGCAGATACCCCACAGTTTTAATAGTTATTGCCAAAGGATCAGCCAAGGACCCGTTAGAACAGGTCAGAATTAAAACTGCCCATAAAAACTTAATCTGCCCCCCTCTGTGAATGCACCTTATAATGGTCTTTGATTATCAGATCATAAACTATTAATGTAATATATATATATTATAGGCTTGCCAACCTTGTGAAGAGGGCTTTAAACTAGAGTTGCCAGGGAAGCAGAACAGGAATCCATCCCACTCCTACCGATATGATGCTGATACCAGTAGTAGAGGCCCAAAACCTGGAGATGGGTTGCAGATCAGCAGGAGAGCACCTGGAGTGCAGCTGAAACGAAAAATAGCCACTCCAGCCAGGGAGCTAGAGTCATCAGGGGCCCGACTTAAATTCCTCTATGCAAGTGCACGTAGCATGGGGAAAAAACAAGAGGAGTTAGAGACGTGCGCATGCTTGCAAGACTGTGATCTAATTGGCATCAAGTGCAAGGTCCTGCACATGGGTCGGGGCAATCCCAAGCACAAATACAGGCTGGGCGGAGAACAGATTGAGAGCCTTCCTGAGGAGAAGGACTTGCGGGTGTTGCTTGATGAGAAGCTCAATGTGAGCCAGCAATGTGCACTCACAGCCCAGAAGGCCAACCATATCCTGAGCTGCATCAAAAGAAGTATGGCCAGCAGGTCAAGGGAGGTGATTCTCCACCTCTAGTCTGCTCTTGTGAGACCCCACCTGGAGTACTGCATCCAGCTCTGGAGCCCCCAGCATAAGAAGGACATGGACCTGTTGGAGTGCGTCCAGAGGAGGGCCACAAAGATGATCAGAGGGTTAGAGCACCTCTGCTATGAGGACAGGCTGAGAGAGTTGGGGTTGTGAATCAGTGGTATCATCTTTGCTTTGCGGAAAGTGAATTAAGCTGATGTGTAAGTTGCACAATAAATGCATTTCCTGAGATCCTTCAATTCAGATCAAACACAACGATGGAGAACCATTGATGGAGATTCAGGTCCAACTATGGATGTTTCTTTTTCTTAGGAAACAGGGCAAAGAGCTGAGGAATTGATGAACGTACACCTTGTA
The DNA here is from genome assembly GCA_008921705.1 of Burhinus oedicnemus. Taxonomy (NCBI): domain Eukaryota; kingdom Metazoa; phylum Chordata; class Aves; order Charadriiformes; family Burhinidae; genus Burhinus; species Burhinus oedicnemus. The sequence goes on along the minus strand of VFFE01007674.1, from coordinate 2,072,221 downwards.
TGTATATTCAGCCACTATATACAGATTTCAGTTCTTCCACATCTTTTAGGTGGAAAAAAAGGAAGCATGGCCAAAATTGTTCACTAACTTTGGATGCCTAAGCTGAGGTACCTAGGACCTGATTTTTCATAGTAATTAAAAGTTCGGAGAGCCTATAGTCTCCTGGAATTAAGTTCCAAGAATAGTAAAAAAGGAAAGAAGGACGAATTGTCACAGTCACTTTGGTTTAGATGAATAGCGGGTATCCTATAACTCAACTTCTGACTCACTGTGGGTAGCTGCAATTCCTTTAAGACATACAGTCTCTGAAATGTTAAATTACAACTACGAGAGTTTAAAATTCCACCAAATCAAGCTGTGAGGATTTAAGATGTGATATAGAAAATGAGGAAAACAGAATTAATGACATTTTAAAAAATATTGGTTTAAATTATTCCAGTAGGACCTTGGAATTTTATAGGGGAAGAGAAGTTTTTCTTCTTCTGGGCAATATTCAAATTCCTTAATCTAGCAACCCTTCTACAAGTGCCACCTCATTCACTACATCATATTCCATTTCTACAGCAAATGAGGGATTGACTACCTCACATTTAGCATCGTCTTCAACACAAACTATTGACTTATTTCCAGATCTGAGTGAGATAGATGTCTGCTGAAAAATAAGGCTCCCATTGAATAACCCGCTGTTTGGAAAGGGACTCACACAGCTGAGCTGAATTAACATTATAAAAGCAATCTCAGATATGGTATTGCCTGTCTTCTGAATATGAGTCACTTGGTGTTCTCTTAATGCAACCTTTCTTTTGCCTGAGTGTTTTAGAATGCTAAATCACAAAGAAGCAAATACACTATTCAATTTATATAGACTTCTTATTGTTGCCAGATCATTCCATATTTCCAAGCACTAAGCATAAAGGAACAGAACTCACATTTATAACTCGTATTAGCTGCTCTGGCCAAGAGCAATTCAATATTTTAACATTATAGCTTGTTTTCAGTGACAGTAGTTGGTCTCAGCTGCTTTCCTACTTGAACATATCTCAGAAAATGCTATATAGAAGTGTGACTGTTTTAGTACTAGACCATGTCAGATATTTATTTAAATTTTTAATTTATATTTTTACCTTTGACTTCATAATTCTTTTAAGCTCATGCATACTTGCATTTTCAGAAGATCAACCTTACAACAAATAAACTTAAAATGTGGATATTTGTTTTTCAGTACAGTACTGGCCCAGTTTGGCATGTAATGTCCCTAGCTGTTTTTCTAGGTTCCTAACACAGTATTTGGTTGTATGTCTGCATTACTTTTTTTTTTTTCCCATTATCTCCATAAAAACACAACGTAAAAAACCAAATGATAATCAGTCTTATTTTAAAAATTACTTGTAGTTATACATCATGCTAACTCCATGTGTGCTAACTGCATTACAAAAAAATATCACTCAGGCAAAAACCGTCAATTCTACAGAAGAAATGAAAAAATCAGCAATTAATTGATTTAATTCCCCTTTCATAGTTATTGTTAACTGTGATTGCAATAAAAAGATAATCAACTAATAATAAACAGTTGTACATTGTTGTTTGTGCTTTGATGTGGTGATTTTTGGTTGGAACCTCGGGTTCACACAGGGGGGAGGGTGTGTGAGGAGCTGCCTATAGCTGTTGGGCACGGAGAGGCTCAGACCTTCTGACTTCTAATATTAGGTTTGATATGTGCACTGTGTGGGTGTTGCTAAGGTTCCCCACATCTCAGTTTCCACATCTGCTAAAACAGAAACAATTGTGTTTTAACAGCTTACAGGTCAAAGAGTATTGGCTTGTCACCTTCTCTTCTGTATCGCAGTCAGAAATTATTCTTGTTGTTGCCCTCTGATTTATTCCAAGTGATGGGGGACCCTGAACATTCCCAATTCTTCCTGGCTTGATTTGGAGGGGTACGAGCTGTAATGTGCTTCAGGAACTTTGAAGTTGTTTCTATTCTGCTTTGGAGCAGGAAATTAAACATTTTAAATTACCAGGTTTGGATAACCTGTATCCGACAGGTTTAAAGGCACTGTTGAGGAGCTTGACTATTAATGTTGATTTTCAATAACTCCTGCAACACAGCGGGAGTTTCAGGAGAGCAAAAGAAAGTTAACATGCCAATATTTAAAAAGAATAAAAGAGATGACCCAAGTAATTATAGGCTTGTCAGTGTGACATAAATCCTTGGAAAAATAATGGAACAGCTAATATGAAACTGAATTAATAAAGAATTAAAAGAGAGTAGCATAATTAATGCAAGTTCATTTGTGTTTATGGAAAATAATCCTATCAAACCAGCTTCACATTATATTTTCTGTCATTTTGGTTGATTAAAGGATAATAATGTTGTTGTATAATACTCAAACTTCTTTGCTTGAAATGAGATTAGAAAAGTCTTATGAAATATCTGGAAGATGACAAAATCAACATGACACACATTAAACGCTTCAGAAACTGGCAAATGAGATCTCAGTTTAACCTGTGAAAAGGAGTTGCCAAAGCAGCCCCACAGAGATCAGACCTTTATTCTACCCTCTTTCATGTGCCTGTCAGTGGTCTGTAAAGATGGAGCTATCACTGAAAAAGTTTATACATGACTAAAATGGAAAATGGAAAAAAAAATAAGATGACAGAGAACAGAGCCGAAACCCCCTCAGGATTCTGTGGTCAGCTGGGCAGAAGCAAACTATGTGCTCTGCAAAAGTTAAGTTCGTATGTGTAATAGCCACGACCACTGCCCCCTTTCTGGTGGCAGCACACTATTAGATCAGTTTTGTTGCTGGTGACTATCAGAAGTGGTCCAGAGTCACCGTGAATGGTCACCTGAACTGAGCTTCCATGGGATCCTGCTTCTCTGTGTTGCATTGGCAGCGACGCTTAGACCTCCTCTGAAGAACTGGACCCGGTTCTCTCTCCACAATGGGAGAAGTGGCTGTGATTTCTCCCTGAATCCTTTCCGAAAGCAGACACTTAATGACACAAACCCAACCATGAATGATAGCTGGAACTTGGGTATTTTAGCTTTGCCAAATGGAAATTTTTTGACTTGATGCAGAGCAAAATATTACTAATCAGCTTTTTAATTTTGCAGATAAACATAAAGCAGGATCCTTGAACTGAAAGTTGAAGCAATTCAGACATAATATGAAGTACATATATACATTATTTTGCTAGGCTCAATATGTTCATTCAGACCTTGTCAGAAATAAAAATATATTTAGGAAATATGAGAATAACTTTTATTTCTCCCATTTCTTCTTAATCCCTTTTTTGCAGCAAGTAATTTGCAGCCTTTGACATACTTTCCAGCAGAAATTTCTGTCAAAGCCATTCCTATCAATGTTTACAAGTTTCTCTTATGCAGCACATTTTGACAACTCTATTTTTTTTTTTTTTTTCAGAATTGTCTAATCATTTCACTTTGTGGTCTTGAGCTCATTCTAAGCCAAAAAGGTTACGGCATAATTTTGAATTTACTTTCAAAAGCTGCTGAGGACAAACATGACATCTGCCAAAATGTGTCAGTTGAGTTTGATCATATGTATTTCAGTCTTTGTAAAAGATGCCTTTCTGATCTGCAGTTTATCCTCGTCGCAAACAGTGGTTGGACTATTTTGGCAGAACTGCTGCAGCAAGTGCATGTGAAATACTCAAAAAGTCACCCAAATGTGAAAACATGAAGGACACTGAATTGTGGTCTTCAGCTTTTTCTCCAGCATAAGTTGTTCCTAAATTTGCTGTCAGAAATGACATCTCCTCTGTGCCTTTGTTGCCATGCAAGTTTACTGCCTGTTATCTTGCACTTGCTGGTTGATTAAGTTTTTGTTCCCAGTAATACTTAAGCTTGGATAATTGTTCTGATGTTTAAAAAATGCATTGCTAAAAGTATTTCCCTTCTGAATTTGTCTCATTTGACTTTCTGGTTTGTTTTTAGCTCTTTCTTTGTTTGCTGTTATTGAATTTCTGTTCATTGTATAGGTTTTATTAGCCTGACCAAGTCATTACAGAACTTTCCTTGTTCACAAGGGGAAACCTTCACCAAAATTAGGGATTTTCTTCAGTTTATTTAATGAGATTGATTATGTGATTCTTTCCTCATTTTCTCTTAAGTGAGCTTGATCAGCATCCTCTGAGGGCACTAAAACTGGGTTTAATATCTGAGAAGCAGTCACAGAAATGAAGTAATGGAGAGTTCTTGTAGGGTGAAACAGAGAAATTTTTTACTTGGACTGCATAAATTATATACCAAGTCTGGCCACAGTATCACTCTAAGGAGTTTTTCTTAGCTAGTTATTTACTGAGGCTTCCAACACCTGCTCCAAAGCAGGGATTCCCAGGAGACACTCCCATGTCCTGGAAACGTAACTTGTATTTCTTGTTTTTAATGGGTGATACAGAAATTTGTATTTCAGTGTCTGTGTCCACATTATTCAACATGCCTTGTAGCAGCAGCTTGTCTTTTCATTGCCTGTGATTTTCCTTAGCTTTGTCAGACCCGAAGTATGTCGGGGTATATCATGGGTTTTCTTCCAGGTTAGATAAAATATTTTAAAGAGCCTAAAACCAAAATTTGATACACAAGGGACTCCACTAGGAATACAACTGTTGGAAGATGCATCTTTGTTCACAATTATATTTTGTGATTTACTGGTTTTTAATCCATTTAACATGTGCTGTGGTAGTTTTTTGTAATTCATGTTTTTAGAATTGAAATATAAAGTAAAACTGAGACAAATACCTTAAAAAAGTATAAGCTTATTGCATTGTCATCATTACATTTAAGTTGGGGCATCCTGTACATAGTTCATAATCACTTTCCCAGTGCAATAGAAAAATACATTGCATTTGTAGTACCTGATCATGTGTGCAACAATTTGGCTTTGCATACTTCGAGGAAAAACTCTGCTTCTTCTTGATCCTTTTAGTGGCATCCAGATATTTTGATATGGGCTCTTTTTATCCTTCTTCCTATAACTGAGATAATGCCTATGTTTTAGTTGGAAGAAATATTAAATATTCTCTGGAGCTGAAACCCACTGACACATTCCCTGCTTAGTACTAACTTTAGCCTTATTAACTTCAGCCTTACAGCCTTTTAAAAAACTGCACAATTGGAAGAATCAGTATTTAGGGCATCATCACTATGACTGTGATTCATCTTTGGGATTTTATATATAATCAATATCAACATTAACTCCTAGAGACAAGGCTTTTCCGTAAGGCAAAAAAAACCCCCTTAAAGATCAGATTTTTAATTGATCTTTCAGCTTCACAAATCCTCATTTCCTAAAATGGTTGGCAACGTGGTTCTTACTCAACTATTTTAAATCAGACACATAATTTGAGGCCTAAATTAAGGACTCATTTTGGTTTTGCTCTTTGTTTTTAGAACTTGCATGCATAACAATACTGGCCAGTTATTTCAGTATGTTAGACAGAATGATTCCTGTGCCTAAGTAAGTGGCAGAGCCATTATAAAGCTGGTATCAGGTTCATAACCTTAACTTGGACCTAGGTGAAGTGCATCCAGTCCTTGATCATGTCACAGTATTTCTTCTGCAAATCAGAAGGCAGACCTGGGGGTGGGTTTTTGGAAAGGTATGTTGAGATCTCAGCATCATGTGGAGATGTCTGAAAAAATTTTAAATGACCTGCCTCCTACCAGGAACCTGCCACAGTGATTTCTGCATGGTCGGTGGTGCGATTTGGCCACCATCAACTGATCCACATAAACCAGCATGTTCAGGTAGGAGCTGTCAGCAGCAACCCTTCAGAGACAAAAGTTTGTCTCAGGTCACAGTTCCCTTTGTGTCTGGTCTAGTGGAAGCACCTCCCTTCATCCATGGTTAACATAACAGTGTTCAATTAAATGCTGAAGGTCTTTCATCAGAGAAATCCAACAACAGCAAGGTGAGGGTGGAAAGGAAAATCATGCTTCCTTTTAAACAGTACTGGAGATAGAGGAGCCTTTCTCCCTCTCTGATTCCATACTCGACTGGTTGGAAAGCTCACTGATTTAGATATTAGTCATTGTGGTGGTGTAACCTCCCCCTCCCCCTTTGGCCACTCGTTATTTGGTGCGATTCCCCATCCCTGGGCCGCATACCAACCCAGGAGATGTCAGGCATGAATTGCCAAAGATAAAGGACCAGAGCATTAAGGCACTCCCTTAACGTGCCCGGCTCTTGCTTCCCCTGTCACTTGGGGATATCACTCCCTGACAGCCCAGTACATCTGTACCTGGCTCATAGCCCAAAGGGAGTTGGTACCAGAACTTGCAGATCTAACAAGTTTTGGGCTTACACAACTAGTGGAAAGTACTGGAATATTCCATCGTCCGAGTTGAGCCAGAGTGGAAAAATATCTGACAAAAGTCAATTATCTTGGACCCTGTAAGTAGCAATTCCAGCGAGACCCTTTGAGCTCTTCTGGATCGCAGCGGGCTGTGGCCAGTATCTCCCCTGAGTCAGGACACTGTCTCAGGTAAGCACCTCCTGGACTGGAAGACCAGGGTGAGACAATCCTTCTTGAGTCTCAATTACCACCCATTGAGGAACGCCTATGCATCGTGAGTATTTGCTCTAACTCAAAATGGGAAATTTTAACTATAGGCTAAGATCTCTTTCATCCACCTCTCCATTTATATGTTTGTATGCATTAACTTTATGGATGTGGATGTTCTTCCCTTTTTCGTGCACGTGTAGGAGTTACAAGGGGTACCCGCCAACTCAATAGAGTTGTGCACTATTAAGAGATCTTTGATCTCAGCGGTTATAAACTGCGATGTGTGCATGTGTAAGTGTGTGTATGTGCATGCACTTATATGCTTTGTTTATATGTATATACATTAATCTGAGATCTGTGCTTTTGCTCTCATAGTATACGTATTGGTTTGGGATACCTTATAGTAAGTTAGTGTGAATCTTGTCATCGTTGAACCTGTAATCAAGTTGCTGTTCATTTATTTAGTTAAATCACTTTGTGAATCTTTAAATCAGTTAATGATTAAGTGCTGCTATAATTCAACCTCTTGATCTCCCTCAAATCACAAATAAAACTGAACTGCTGCTAAATCATAACTGTGTCAAACACTTCCTTCCCATGACAGTCTTGCAGCCATTAACTGTGCTTTCCAGGTGCTCTAGACCTTAATCCAGAGAAACAAGTATGTATCCTTAAAGCCAATGAATTTACTTAATAGGTGTAAAGGACGTATTTACTACTTCTCTAAGTTCCCCATAGCTTTCCAGCCACTTCAGCCTGAAGGCATGTTGGTTATCAGTACTTGCATCTTCCTTGTCTGGGAGTTTGTGTAAGGGCACTGACGTGGCAGTGAAGCCCCTCTGAAAGGAGGTTTCCTGAGACCAGTGAAGGTGTCAGGAACCAGCAGCCCTACATAAGTGACCACAGCCGCAGTGTCTGACCCCATCCTCTGTGGATTTATTATAAGAAGCATAATTTCCATGATTGTGATCTAATACCCCCTGAGGTGGTCAAACAGGTTGACAGGTTGACTCCCTTGGAGTCGGAAGGCTTTTCTGCCCCAGACCCAAGCTGGGGTAAGGTGAATTTAGTGTAAGCTAACAGTACAGAGCAGAGACTAGGGATCGGGCAGAGGAACAGGCAGAAATAAACCTGCTGGTAACCACAGAGTGATGCTGATCAGCGGGCAGCTGGCTGTGAACTGATCTGAAGCACGTAAAAAGTGAGAAACTGGGAGGCAGGCAGGAAGGCAGTATTTCTCTTTGTCTGCTGGGTTTCAGTACAGTATAAGAAATCTTCCTCAAATAAAAAGTACTGATTTGAGTTTGCAAATCCAACTTTAAATTAAAGTAGGACTATATCTGAGGCTTGCTGGAGTGAAATCCCAGTGAAACCAATGGATAGGCTCCCATTAACACAGCAGGGTTTTAGTTCTTTATTGGTTTGAATCATATGTAGAATGGAAGGGTCTTGTTTGAACTTTCATTCCACATAAATGTTAATGCATTTAAGAACAGCCTGCCTACATTTTAACTCCTTGAAGATCCTTTGAGGGTGTTTTTCTTAAGTTTCTAAAACATTCTCATTAAATTTATTAAATTGCATCTCTCAGAACATTTTCACATATTAAAAAGGAGCATTTGTCATTTCATACTGTAGTAATCCAAATGACGTTGTTTAAAATGAATCTGTTGCAGTAGTCTCTTTTGACACCAGAATTTGTTTCTTGAAATTTTTCCTTAGTGTATTTTTTTAGACTTTTCAGCTTTTTTTCCTCTTACTGTACTTGCCTGTAACATCTCTTCTTTCCAGTCCCTTCGTGCACTGAAGACCCACAGTAACTGCCGCAGTATTTAATACTGCACCACTGTTGTTGCACATCCTCATGCAATCAGTAGCTGCTGTAATCTGCACTTCTGGATAAATAATGGGAGTTTTCAAACATTCTGCATGTGTTCCCAAAACAAGGAGACTGCATGACAGTGTAGGATTCTCGGAAGGACAAACTGAAAGCCTGTGACACGAATGCACCGATCGACGCAACGCAAAAGCAGGAATGAGCCCTTTTTTTATCCCACGGCCTCTCTTACTGTTTCAGCAGCCTGAATTGGAGTCGGAACAGAAGCTTTAACTGAGCTTTCCTTTCCCCCAGAATTTGGTGTCCCTTTAGTCGCTTAAGCCCCAGCTGCAGGTGGATGGCACCTCGTCATTGCTGCAAGCCAGCGGGAAAGCTGCTGCTGGGGGAGCTGCCACTGCTACTGACATACAGGGAGCCTCTGGTGAAAAAGCCGACTTCCCTAGTTCTGCATCATCCACTCCCTGTCTCTGCGTACAGGGTGTTTTGGAGGAGACAGTGGAGCAGAAAGCTTCGGTGTAGCTCTGATGGCCCCGTGCTCACTCCTAGGTCAGTCCCGAGGCTGCTGCCCTGGGAGAGCCTAACACGAGCTCTCCCGTTACGGTCCCTCAGCCTCCAGCCTGCGCCTGCTTTTCTGCCCTGTCATTTCTGTTCCAGAAACACTTGCAACACGTTTGCCAAGGCTTTCCTAGCCTTTGTCCCCGTCTCCATCATCGGTGTCACCCCTGAAGATGTGATGCTGTGCAGTAGAAGGGGCCAGGCTTTGTGTCACTGGTAACTGATGCCTCCTACCAGGATGTGTTTTTTAAGGGGTGGAGGAGGTGGAGAAAGGATCCCTCCCAGGGACTCTGGGTGAGATGACTGGCCTGTTAAATCTCCACCTTTCTGGCTCATTGTCTTGACAAGGAACAAAGCAGGCAGTCGCTCTTTGCTCTTTCAATATGTGCGGAGTTACAGAAGCGTTTCCCCCTCCTTAATCGAATCATGGGCTGCCAAGCTATGCCAGCATGGGCTTCCACACCATCTCACCGCTATGTGAGTTAACGCAATTAGAGTAAAGCTTAAACTAGTGAAAATTATGTTGAGGGCCATTTCCACCCCTATTACCTGAGAAACAGCAGAATTTATCATTTAGATGCATCATTTTGCAATAGCTTTCCTCCATTTTGCCAAAGTATGAAAGCATAACATGTCAGTAAAGTTTTTCTTCTTGCCGGTGCCACCGATTACATAGTTGCTGAAGTATTTGCTTCTATCTGAATAATGTCCATGAGTCCAAGGTCACGACAGAATAACATCGCATGTTTTTATTTTCATTTTAAAATTATTTTGTCTGGTTCCTATCTGCACCCCTTTTGCATTTCCTATATATATCTGGCAAGTGAACTGTCTGGTAAACAGCTGATTTTAAGCAAACGTTACAGTGTATTTAATAAATAAATTTTTAATTTTCTACTTCTTTTATTCACACCATGAACCTAATTTTAAAGGTTATCATAATCAAGTCAGGCAATGAAATATATTGTGCTTAGTCAAAACATTAGTATGATTAATTTTTTGCTCTTCTTGAATTTGTAAGAACTTCAGAAATTAGTATAGAAAAAGAAACCAAGAAAGGAGCAGAAAAAATTCAGATGGTAAGAAAGGAAAACTTATTAACTGCATTATTGACAATGAATTATGTTTCTAGGAGTGAAGTGCTATTCCAAGCAAACAGACACATGGCCTATATTGTGGATATTTTCCTTGAAAAATATTTGCCTGTGCTGGTCAGTGACATCTTTATTTTTTCCTTAATATAATAGAAACTGTTCTATATTTATAAAACATTTTTAGTTGTATATTTGTAAAGCTGCACACATTAAATATGCCTTACAAACTTTAATGTAGTTATCTTCAAACGTACAGTTTGCAGTATTTTCTGTAAAATTTGCTTTCTTCATATCAATGTTTGGAGAAGTTATTTTTCTCTGATATAAACCAGAACAAGGATTTTTTGCACTCACACTTGAATTTATCCTAGAAATGCTTTTCTAGTCACTTCTTCACTGCAATGGGAATTAGAATAAAAGCAGCAAGATGACAGAAAAATAAATTTTATATTGTGAATAAGACAGAATAAAACTGATTGTGAAGTCTGATTACTGGAAATAAATCTGATATATTACTGTCTCTTTTCTTTAGTATTGAGAGAAGACAGCTATTTTTAAATCATGAGTCCATGAACCTTATTAAATGCAATATAAACTCTTGTGAAAGAGCTGATGGAAAAATATTCTAATATTTAGAACATTTGAGACCTCTTTACTCCCATTTCACCTCTCCCTGAAGGTTTCAAAGTCTCCAGCATCTCCCACGCTTGTAGCGCACTGAATCAGCCAACAGAGGGGATCAGGATCCCTTGGTCTGCCTGGCTGGTTGTCTAAATCACATTGTATGAGTCAAGCTGATCAATCCCAGTGGTCTAGTGCTAAAGACACACTTTCTTTTAAGAGCTCTCTCTTCTTTTTGAAGATGAAAAAACACAAATGCTTTTACATGAATATTTTTAAAAGATGTGAAACCTTGGGAATGAATCACTATCAATTCAAACAAATTTTTACTGCAGCTCTGTGAGCTGTATGAAATAATATGGAATTCCAGTGGGATTTTTCATTGCTGCTTCTACTATCCTCTAAAGCTCACGGATTTTTCTTTTTAAAGCCGGAATGCACAACTACAGACATTTAATTAAGCTGAATGCTCATTAAGATATACAGATAGCTTTGCTACACCATTAATTCAAGAAACAGATCAGTAAAATATGATACCCGATGTAAAAACTGTAAAGTCATTCAATCACAGACTCACAGCTTTGATTGGGAGAACCTCTGGCAGTCCAATCAAATCCAATCTTCTGCTCAAGGAGGGACTATCACCAACACTAGACCCAATCTGCTATGCCGGTTTAGCCAAATCTTGAAAACTTCCAAGGATGGAGATTTCGCAGCCTTTCGGGGTAACCTGTGCTACATTCCCAGTGAAAAAGTTTTTCCTCATGTCCAGCTTCAGTTCCCCTTGCTGCAATGCGTGGTCCCTTGTGATATCATCTGCCACCACAGAGGAGCTATTGGCTTTGTCACCTTTCCAACACCCCTTCAAGTAGCTGCAGGTTGCTCTTGCGGTGTCTCCTCTTCGCTCAGCTCCTGCAGCCCCTTCTCATTGCGCTCTTGGCCTCTTGGCAGTGCTCCACTGCCTTGCCCCTTTCTCAGCCCTCTTAAACTGGGGAGCTCCAAACTGGACCCCGGTGGTGAGAAGACAGGCAAGCAGCTTTCCTTGACCTTCTGGCCATGGTCTTCATAAAGGAGTTCAGTATGCAGTTTGCCTTATATACAATGAGAATAATAAAATGGTGCACACTGTAAAAAAATGATCCTTACTTTAAAATGTTGGGAAACAATGGGATATGAGCAGGCTTCAGAAAGTGACCTTGGGGTTAAAGCAGGTCCTTTTGATGAAAATACCAGCTCCAAGCCTAGTAGCAGTAAAAGAACGAAGCAAATACCATGCCAGAGGAATGATCAGAAAAGAAATAGAGAACAAAACAGAGAACAACACTGTGCCCTTTTGTAAATTAAAAACGGTATGTGGAGTTTCAGTCCTGTTTCAGAAGGGTATGCTAAAAGCAGAAAAGATACATGGGTTGCAAGGGTAAATAAAGACTGACTCCTTACTAGTCATAGATACCAAGTAGTTTAGAATTCATCAGCTTGGAAAAGAGACAATGGAGTGGAAATGAAAAAAGAGGGTTGTAAAACTGTGACTGGCATAGACAGAGTAGACAGGGAACATTTTTTTTCTCTGTGTTTTTCAAGACAATAGCTACTAGATACCAAATTATATTATCAGTTGGCAGCAAAAGCAAAAATGAGGGTTTTTTTCACACAATGAATAGTTAATCTGTGGAATTTCTTACCACTGGAATTTGTGGAGGCTGGAATATTGCCAGGATTCAAAAAAACAACTGGACAAATTAGCAAAGGAAAATCCATTGTGGATTATTAGAAGTAGTATCTCTAGGTTAGTAAGTGCCAGTGCTACAGATTGCTAGAGGCTGAGAAAGTACCCTGGGAAAATATTCACAACATGCTTGCTCTGCTTTTTATATTTTTTATTACGCATTTGCCACTAGCCAGTGTTGGATGTCATACACTAGGAGCTAGAATATCCTTTGGCGATCCAGTACGGCTGTTAGATATATAAGTTTTGTGTTCTTATGAAAATCAGATTTACAATATTCATACTTTTCTTCTCCTGAATTTAATTAAATAAAAAAGACTATGATACATGGTTTTCTAAATCCTCCACAGAAAGAGCACTTTTGTCCTGTTAACACCAGTCCACCTCATAAGTCCAGTGGTGTGAATGGGAAGATGTGAGCTGACTTTATAATAAAGTCCAGTGGGGATATGCTAAGTGAGAAGCAGGCAATTTGGAATAGGAATTCGCTACACTGTCAAATATTTGTCATATCTTAATCCTCCTGAAACCTCTCCTTCAGGGCAGTAAAAAAAAAAAAAAAGCTCTCTAGCCTTTTTGCTATATTATGAGTATTGTTGTTCCCAGTTAGCAAAACTTTCCCCTTCCATGTACAGACTTTTAGCTTATGAGCTCTATTAACATAGAGGAAGGGCTTTAGAATAGCTAGTAACAGTTTTTCTGGGGCTGAAAAAGATTTTAGCGGGACACTGTGTTTCTGATACTGAAAATGTCAGTGTTCTTCCAAAGGTCAGTACATGCTTCAATTTTTACATCAGCTATAGTCCCCTTCAGTACTATGAAAGGGATTTCTTTTGTGCTGTCAATACAATGGCGAGACAGTTTTTCCCTTGCTTTTCAGTGAAAACTTCTAAATAAAAGTAGCAGAGCCAATTTAAAAAGGCAACTTGAAGACATTATATGCTTTCAATTAACTTAAGAATATGAAGCCATACTTTTAGATGATACTAAACAAAAGCTGGATCAGGATTTAGAGAGTCCCACAGCTTTTTCCTCTCTGTGGCCGGGATGAAAAGCCATTGAAGTTCTTGAGGAACTTTCTATTTGACGTCAAAGGGCTTTGTGTCGGAACTAATTGTGGGATGAGATTAATCCCTGTAGCAACAGTGAAATGCACTTTTAGCCCATTTTGCAGCTTCTGTCATGTGTGGAGGTGTTCATAGCTCTTGCCCTCCCATGGGCATACTTTTCCTGCAGGTGCTTTAACCTTTTTGTGAATGTGAGCAACTTAATTCCATGTATTTGGCTTCCAAGGCAGCCAGGAACTACCATGAGTTTGTGCCTTCCTGGTGCCGGCACTGAGCGTCACGTCACTGCTGGCAGTGCCGCTGCGCAGGGGTGTCTGTCCAGAGAGAGCCAGGAGGGCCCGTGGGTGCTCATGTCCCTCCTGTGACAGACTGTAGTTATAGCCATCTCTTAGGTCCCCAAGGGCTGTTAGTATGGATGGGTCAGTTGTCCCTCTACAGCTTTTCCTCCCTCATCAGGTAGGAGCGTGTTTCCAGGTCATGCCCTCCCCACCAAATATGCCTACACGTGTGCTTGCTGTTACTGTGCAACACAGACTTTGGAACAGTGCTAGAATTTAAAGAAATAAATAGGTAGCAACTTACCCATAACTACTTAAAGAACAGACGTTTTGTTTTTAAAAATGCAGTCTTTAACTACCATTTACAAAGAAAAAGAAAACCCCTCAAAAAGAGCAAAAAAAGCATTATTAAGCTTTGCATTTCAGCTGTGCAAAGCTGAGCCTGTCATATAGAAGGCCTGTAGTGTAGTAATATTATTATATTGCTGTTGATGGTTAAATACTGTTCGCGTCCACACATTCAATATCACCTTTTAAAACTCTCCTCTAATACTTTGGATTGGAAAGAAGAAAGAAAATATATTCCAGCTTTTTACACCTCTCTGGCAAAGGCTATAAATCACTTTCTCTTTGGGGACAAATTTGTAATCTCCTATATAATCTCTGACCTTAATAAGAAGACAGAACCACCAAAAGCAATTTCTCTCGTTATAAAACTGTGAATACATAACCAGTTTTAGAGAACCTGGTGACTCTTGATAGGAGTATCTGAAGAAAGGCAGAATTCTCAGAGAGACAATGAATTTCTATTACTAGGCACATGAGGAAACTGCTTTGAATGTTTTCAGAGATAAATTAGTAGGATGTGGAATTAATGTATTTGGAGTCCTGTGTATTTCCTACCAATTACTGACTTCCTAAGAAGAAAATATATTTCTATACTATACAGTTGGCAAAATCATGGTCAGATTTTGCAGTGCAAATCTATACCTTAATTCTGTCTAAAATGCCCCCTTCAGAGAAGAAGTGGAAGAGGAGAAAGCTTCCAAACCTGGACATACATTAAAGGAGCTGAGGAACAGTAGGTTCATGCTCAGTGCAGAGCCCTGAGTTCAAAGTAAGCACAGACTCTCAGTGTACCATAGCCACTGCACCCCTCTGAAACGTACATTAGTAAACTATGTGGCACAGTGCTATAGGAGAAAATAATAACTGTATTCTTGGTAATGCCGTTTATTTCAGGCAAATGAAAACTTTGAGTCTTGGGTTTATTTTCTAGTCTAATTCCATATTACTGCAGTCCATGCTCAAAATGCAAAGCTGCAGTAATTCAAGCTAGATACTGTATAAATCTGATTTTTTATTGTTTCTTTTTGTTTGTTTGTTTGTTTTATCTGAAAATTCCTGATCTTCCTTTGCTTTCTGTATTGGTAGTAAATTCCCAAGGCCTGAGGCTTTCATATTATAACATTTGGTATACTTTACTTAACATAAAAGCTCCCAGAATAAAAAAGATTTTCCAGTCAATGATGCACTGTGAAACCTCTTCAGAAGCAACTTCAAATAGAGATCTGTTGAGTTTGATTAGTCATTCACTTGTGTCACTGCAATTTAAGCAGGGTTCATTTAAATTTACACTAAGTTTAAGCAAGAGGAAAAGTTGGCCAACGCGGGCCATTGAAGACCACAGTGCTCAAAGCAATTTCAACTTCAAAGCGGGATTTCTCCCCAGAGCCAACACATGGTCATGTAGCGGTGCAGACAAAATGGAAGTTCTGCCCCATGGTGATGGTGTTAGTGACCTTGTCCTTCACCTCTGTGGGCAGCATCGGTCAGGACAATAGGAGATTCGAGGGATGGTAGGTGACAACCATAAAGTGGCAGAGCATGGAGGCGGGCTGGACTCGCAGATCTCCAGGGAGGGAGAAGGACTGTGTGTCTCCCTCATTAATATGTGTTACCTTCTTCACTGAGTGGGTGTCTCCTCCCAGCCCTTGGCAGCATGCATGTCATCCCCACCACTGCAAGGTGAAGGCAGGGCTGGGAGCTGCCCTTCATCCTCTCCCAAACCAGCCCCTACAGCCAGGGTGGGCAATAGCAGAGGTTGTGCAGGCAGCAGAGACTCTGCCCTGCTCAAGCTTTTGAATTTGCTCAGCAGCCACCGACTCCATCTACTTCAGTTTGCAATTATAAAGACTTTCTGCTCTGAAATTGTCTATTTCATACCTAAGTGGTTCTAATCTTTTTTGCAAGAATAACTGTAATTGCAAAGCTTTTCTTGGATTCATCTACAGTATCATTATCCAGAGCAAAAGACTGGATTCAGCAAACCTAAGTGTTAAAAAAAATTGTGGGCTTGGGGTGGAATTCCTGTGAAAATGTGAATATGATAGAAGCAGCAGATGATTTGATTTTCTTTTCATGAGTTTGGCCAGATTCTTATTTCACTTGCGGTGATGCTGAATCCTGGACTTCAAATATTTCTTGCTTATAACTGAAGCAATTTTCCCCAGGAGAATGACACCTATGAAAGATAGATACATTGGATTTGGTAGAATTATAACAGGAAGAGTAAAAGATTTGGTAAATTCAGCCTCAAAGTCCAGAAATAAATGAAAGGCAATTATATCAACTGGAAATCAAAGCTGTTGTATTTGTAACATCACATCAATCAAATCCCAAGAAATTACTTATGTATACTTACATATTCTTTAAACCTTTTTCAAGTAATATGGGCTCAATCCCTCCCACATTAAAGTTGAAAGATGATAAAGCTGCGGTCACAATTTAAAAACCAAATGCATGTTTATATTTCATAACAGCTAAATTCAATTTTGCATCACATATCTAACTTCCTTTTTCTAGGTAACTCATTCATAATATCAAATGGAAATATCAGTGTAAAACTAACTTAAATATTTTAAAGCTGTTAAGGTAGTGGTAGATAAATCTGAAGAAGAAGTTTACATATTTATTAGACATATTCCACTCTGAAAATCAGTGAAATGATCAAAGCATAGGACAAGAAGGACAACAATGACAAAGAAAAAAATGAATTTTTTATTCTCATATTTTTATTCACATTGGTAGCCTCTCTTTTAACAAGCATCAGCATGAAATTTATGTGAAACACATAGTACAGGTGAACATCACTCAGATCCTCCAGAGGAAGCTCCTGGCTGATATCTTAGTCAACCCTCCAGTCTTTGGTCTTTATTTCAAGTCTTATTCTGCAGCACAAAAAAAATCCCATATGTTTTGTGAAGATACTTTCTGGTGTGTTATAGATGCCAATCTGCCATGCCTAGAAAGCTCCTGGCTTGCTCTTGTCTGAGTCGGCTCTCAAAAGAAACAGCGATTGTTCTCAGAGACAGAAACTGGTCCTTGTTATGTGCAAGAGCGTAGGTTGCCTTTAGTGTTTAAAGACATTGGGATAATGTTTTAGACATCTCATGAAGGCTCACATCATCCAGATCAATGCCGAGTTGCACACAACAGCCAGAAATAACTGTAATTAGAAACACAATTAAGTAGTAAAAATTGAATGTACTCTTCTCAACATGTTAACTTTTTTAATCAGAACAATTTTGTTTGGGTGGTTAGCAAGATTGACAGTGTTCTTTCAGCTAGTACCCACTTTCTCAATATGTAGTGAATCTACTTAAATCTTTCTGTCATTTGATGTGAATCCAGAATACTTCAGTTCCCATCCTCTACTGCTGTGTTGTCACTGTGCTCTTAAATTGATGCTATGATCCATCAAAACCATGCATATATTTCACTGGAAAATAATGTGACTAAACATGAATAAACACGGAGTTTGTAAAAGCAGTTGGGGATCTTTCATGATGAAAGTGCTATGCTGTAAGTAATATATTTGCTGGTCAGGGTAAACACTACTTTTTGATTTGACCAGTTCAAAGGTACAGCTAAGTTGTACATAACAGAATACATCTCTGGACATTACCCAAACTGATATGAGACCAGATACTTTAATTTGAAATTTTTTCTCAAATTAAAAAAGGAAGGAGGATATTTAGAATCCCTATCTGGATACACACATAGAAACTCATATGCATCCTACTATTCAGTTTAGTCAATGTTTCTTCTGACTAATGTGGCCTTTTCAGTATTCTTTTGGAAAAAAATAAAAAGATTGGAAGTTCATATTTTATTGCTTTAGCTTGAATTCCCATGTTTGAAAAGATTGATAACATAAGGCAAACAGCCAGTGCTACACTGCAATACAGAATGGCCTTTTCCTTTGCCAAAATGCTGATTAAATGAGTTCTGACCTATATTGTTTTTTACATCAGTGCCCTTTCACATACACAAAAAAATGGAAATAGAGATAATTAACCTCAATGAAGTGTGACTTAAACGAGGAACCAGATTTTTATAGGTTCCTAAGTGAAATATTCTTTTCTTCTTAAAACCCCTGTGGCTGCTTCTGTGTGTTGTGCTGTACACCCAAAGGTTCAGGATAGAGGTTAGATTTAGAGAGATGCTTCTTTCAGAGACAAAGCAAGTGACTGTGTAAATATGTTACTCCGTAGCTCCAGATTTATGTTTAAAAACCAGGTGCTTCAGGTCAATGAGGTTAACCTTTCTTGCATCATTAACCTATAAGTGTACTGACTACAGAAGTGCTCAAATTAAGTCACCATAGCCAATTTCTTACAAACTGAGAGAGGCTGGAATTTGACCCCAGAACCCAATTTACAAATCGTCCTTTTTTTATTATATTAAGAAAAAAAGAAAACTGTACCTGAACCCCACAAAATTTGTTTTGGGGCATTACAATTTGAAGAAGAATTTTGCGGCATGGGTTCAACATCCAATATTTATGTTTGGCTGATGAAAGCAACAGCTGTGGACAATCAAATCCAAATAATAAATATCTGGTTTCTCTATTGTGTTGTTGGGGAAGAAGCAGTTTAGTGTAGTCGCTTTTGCAGCTGGCCTTTTGTCGGTGTATTTTAAATAAGATGATTTTGGGGAATGAATTAGTCAATCAATTCATAGAGTTGGCTCTTGCAGGAAAAAGATGTCCACTGAAAAGTGTATTCCTATAAAAAAATACTTGTCAATTTTCAGTCTGTTGGAAAAGGTAGAAAAGAAATCCTAAAATTAACTGGGAGACAAATTGATGATTTTTGATCATCAAAGTGGTAGAGGAGATTAGGACCATACATATCATGACCATTATCACAATTACAACCATGCAGAAGTTTGCAGTTCAACAAAGGATCAGCATTTGTAGCTAGATGTGAGTGCGTGTCCAACATCTGGGAAAAAACAATCTAATCTGGAGAGAAATCTTTCTTCCTATCCAGCTGGGGCACGGAGTGTAAACAGCCAACCAAGTCTTAATGCAAAAGACAAAGCTACCTCTTTGTATATTGCAAATAGAGAAATGAAATACTGTCAGGACATTTAGAGTGAAGTTTATAGAGATGGTGGCTACCTTTTTTTTTTTCTTTTTTTTTTTTTTTTTTTCCCAGCAGCAGTCCTTTTCCATTTGAAACAACAAACTGAAAAGTTTTCTTGTATTACATGGTGATTACATGGTCAACAAAGCAAAATAACCAAGCTACCAAAGATCAAAGAGAATTAAGTGTATCAAGGCAGGTACAGATCAGTACTCTTGTTCTGGTCTTTTTTGGTTTCCCTTTAACAATCAGGGCAACCTGGAGAGTTTTTTCCTGGATCTCTACAGAACGCATTTTACAGAAACTAAAGTCTGACTGTGAGGATTTTAGAATCTATGCTAAATATGGTGATTTGTAAATATGTTTATTAGTTACAACTGCATGCAGTTTCTCATTAAGTCTTAAAAAAATTATTTCATAACATATAATGTTGTCCTAGTCATTTGTGCGACGATGTTTGTAGAGTGCCTGCAGTTTCTTGTAGCTGAAGGAGTATTTCTCTTGAAGCCAGCAGTTCCCTACTCCTTATGGTCCTAGTGGCTGCCAGCCAATTTTATTGTAGCTGAACAAGTTTTAGTTATGGTAGATTCTCTGTCTGTATCTGTTGGTCCCCCTTGCATACCAGTCTGCATAGGTATGATGGTTATGCACATGTGACAGAAGTGCCTCATACACATCAGGTGGAGTAACCCGTTTCCCTTTGTAGAAGGACGCATCTCCTTCCCTCCAGTGCGTGGGTTGAAAACCCAGGTGGGCCAAAGTGATTTTAGCTCTGGTCAACGTGCCACCACTACTCCCACTGCTCTGTACATCATCACTCTCTATTGCTGAAGGTGACTTTTCTAAGGCTTACTTATTTGAACTACTGCAATATCAAAACCCAAGTCGAACAGTTCTACTCCTTTTGCCTTCTTAAGAGATTTATTTTGTTTAAAGAGCAGCTGATGATACTACTTTTGCAAATCTGAGGACTTCTAAACAACTTTCAGAAGGAGATACATATGTTCAACAATGAAAGTCCCTTGATTCTCTTTTCCTGACTTGTCTGGAAAAAGTCTGAGTTTTGCTGGGTACCTCTGAATATACAAAAATAGTGTGGGAACGTAATCTAGATTCACATCTCCCAAGGACAGTAGCCCTCTCTGCTCCACTTATTGAAAGCAAGCTCTGAGCTCACCAAGCAGGTTCTGCCTTAAATAGATTTGGGAGGCAGAGTCCGCTCTGAATCCAACAACATTTCACGGTCAAGTTATTAAGACATATTGTTTGATCAACATCTGCTACTGCAGATGCTGATGCTAAAAGCGGAAGGTTCTTACTGTTGCCTGTGAGTTTTGTTTGGCTGGTCTTTAGTCCAACAGCTGAATTTTATTCAGTCCCTATACTCTATGACATATATCACATAGCTTCATCTTTCAAATCAGTCTTACAGTTTGAAAATCAAGCAACTTCTCTAAACATAGTGACATTATCAACCAGGAGATAGATATTGCCTTAAATGCCTGACAAATACTAAATATTAGCATGTTTCACAGGTTTAAATAGTCACAAACTGTTAGGTGAGAAAAAAGCACCTGTGTTCATCTCATATTACTTAGGTAACAGGAAAGACAATCTAGAAAAGTATCTGGAATAATTCATAGAAAGTATAAATTCATACAAAGTGTGAATTATTGGGAAATGCTTACACTGATGTTGTAAAAACTGCTCCTCAAAAATCACTGTCTGCCATTGTATTTTCCCCTCATGTAGCCAGAAATTCTTTCATGTCTCATTCCAATATAATGAGCAAAGGTGGTGACAGAAACAGCTTAGGACAATGAACAAGCCTGTTAGACACTTTCTGGACTAAACTGAACTATGGAACAGGGCAAAATTAGCAGAGACTGAACAATGAAGCCAGGAGAAGTGAGGCATCCAGCTCAGAGATGGACAAGGCTTTACAAGGGATTTTTTTTTTTTTTTTTTTTAATGATATAAGGCAAAATGAAGCACCTAAATTACAAGGAAACTACAGCTAAAGAAGAAAAAACTTATATTAAAAAAAGATACAGATGGAGCAGCAGAAGTCTGTGGAAAGGGATAAAACCTATATCATAGACAGGAGAAGGAAAATCTTGAAATTATATGAACAAAAATGTAGGTCCAGAAATGTGTTGCTGCATGAGAAGAAGTTGTTGTGTTTGCAGGTAAAGAGATATTTTAGGGTTCTTAAGAGGACACCATTGCATGGATGAAGTAACGTTATATCAGCATCATTAACTTTTTGAGCCAAACTTGAAAGGTCATTAAACTTCTAAGATTAGTTACACAAGATTTACTGTCTATGAAGCAGAAAATCAGTTGAGACAGAAACAAAGCATAGGAATCAAAATACACTTTTATCAGATCCCCTCATTTCCCTAAATCTAGACCGGTATGTTCCTAAACAAATGCAATTTGAGTTAGCTATTTAATTTTAAGTTAGACAAAGAACTGTGTTCCCATGTTCCACAAAATCCATTCAGCTCACAACTGCAGAATTTCTCTCCTTGCTATCCAGTTAAAATACCAATTAAACACTTAACCTTGTTAATCTTTAATCAAGAAAATGAATGCTACTTTTAAACTCTTATTCAAGTCTCATAGTGTAGCATAACAATAATTTCTCTCATTTATGAGGACTTTAATGTTGCATCCAGCTGCTCTACTGATGTAACAGATATGCAGTACTGGCTGGTTATTAGCATTCTTTTTATGTAATTTATGTGGTAGTAGAGATGACCGAAATAGCTTGCCTAAAGTATTCAAATAATTTAATAAATTTTGTCACCTATTTGAGATAAGGACCTAGTATTTTCCATCACTTTCCATCACTAAAATAACTGGAATTTATTTTGCTGTGCATATGCTAAGCTGCCCTTGCTAATGGATCCTAATAGGATTTTTGTTTGTTAGTTTTTTGGGTTTTGTCTTTTTTCGTTCTGCAAACAGTGAATGACTAACTAACACCTAACTTTTACACGGCAAATATCACCGAACCAGTATGAGATACATTAGTAGGCCCTTTCTGTAATGATGGTGAGGGATAAGCACCTCCAGAAAGCAGGGGACTAAGACCTGTGGGATAAATAAAGTTCTCTCTCAGAGACGGACTAGATATTGGGTTTAGACCACACACCTGCCTTGCAGATGGCTGTTTATGTTTGACTGTAAGTACCTGATGTGGAGAAGGAGGCACATAGTGAAAACCATTTAGAGGCAGGCTCTTGAGAACTGGCCAAAGCTACGTCTCAGTTACATGACTCTGAACAGTAAGTTTCCAGTAAGTTGTACCCATACCAGCGTCACACAAGCTTCAAGTCTTTTCTCAATCTCACTATTCACACCCTGTCACAGAAAGTTTTAGCTCTGGGGCTGTGACTTGAAGCACCTGGGAATGGTTTGCATCAACACAGTAGTAGCACAGTAGTGGCTATGGGCAAAATATACTAAATAATAATTGGATTTTCTCTAATAGGAACAGTTTATAGATAGAAAAATCCATTTAAGCTATGCTGTACACTAGAAGGCAAATCCAGGCGTGTATTCAGGCATATAGTTTTCTTCTACAAGTAAATGTCCCAGCTGTCAGTTATAGCTTTGCACTAAAAAAGTGGTCTTCAAGATGTGTGGTGTATTCTTGGTAATCAAGCTTTTGCTACCATGGTGTTCTGAGCATGTAAATGAGGAAGGATCTGAAGTGAGGAGTAATACCTTTAATCAAGCCAATAAAATAACAAATGAGCTTTTGGGTATAGAAGCCATCTTTCAAGTATATTTTTTGCCTTTGTCTTTTAGAAAGAGGATGGCTTTCTTATAAAAGTACAAAATTGTATTTTCCTGCTGAAAGGTGAATAAGGAATTTTCATAGAGAGCTGAGTTTAATTTGGCAGAATAAAATGCCTCTTCTTTTCTAAAATTTACTTTTGAGATAAAATTATTTCTTTGTCATTATTATTTCTATATTTCTCAGTGGAGGAACAAACAGCTGGTTTTTAATCCAGCGAAGAGTACACCTGTCTAAGTCACGGGCTGCCAGTTTCTCTAGCGGAATGCTGTGGGAGACTGTGTCAAAGGCCTTACTAAAGTCCAAGTAGACAACATCCACAGCCTTTCCTTCATCCACCAGGTGGGTCACCTGGTCGTAAAAGGAGATCAGGTTGGTCAAACAGGACCTGCCTTTCACAAACCTATGCTGGCTGGGCCTGATCCCCTGGTTGTCCCACTGTCCATGTCACTGACAAAGATGCTAAGCAGCGCTGGTCCCAATATGAACTCCTAAGGAACACCATTTGTGACTGCTCTCCACTTGGACACTGAGCCATTGACCACAACTCTTTGAGTGTGACCATCCAGCCAATTCCATTTCCACCTAGTGGTCCATTCATCAAATCCACATCTCTCCAATTTAAAGACAAGGATGTCATGTGCGACGGTGTCAAATGCCTTGCACAAGTCCAGGTAGATGATGTCAGTTGCTCTTCCCTTATCCACCAATGCTGTAACCCAGTCACAGAAGGCCACCAAATTTGTCAGACATGGTTTGCCTTTTGTGAAGCCATGTTGGGTGTCATCAGTCACTTCCTTGTTTTCTATGTGCCTTAGCATAGTTTCCAGGATGATCTGCTCCATGATCTTGCCGGGCACAGAGGTGAGACTGACTGGCCTATAGTTCCCCGGGTCTTCCTTTTCTATACTTTTTAAAAATTGGGGTTATGTTTCCCCTTCTCCACTCAGTGGACTGCCATGACTTCCCAAATATGATGGATAGTGGCTTGGCAACTTCATCCGCCAGTTCCCTAAGGACCCGTGGATGAATCTCATCAGGTCCCATGGACTTGTGCACATTCAGGTTCCTCTGCTGGTCTCGAACCCGGCCTTCTCCTACAGTGGGCGATGCCTCATTCTCCCAGTCCCTGGCTTTGCCTTCTGCAGCTTGGGCAGTGTGGCTAGAGCCCTTGCTGGTGAAGACCAAGGCAAAAAAGTTATTAAGTACCTCAGCCTTGTCCATGTTCCAGGTGACCAGGTCTCCTGTTTCCTTCTGGAGAGGGCCCACATTTTCCCTAGTCTTACTTTTGTCACTGACATACCTATAGAAGCTTTGCTTGTTGCCCTTGATGTCCCTGGCCAGATTTAACCTATCTGGGCTTTGCTTTCCTAATGTGATCTCTGGCTGCTCAGACAGTTTCTCTGTATTCCTCCCAGGTTACCTGTCCTTGCTTCCACCCTCTGTAGGCTTTTTTTTTTTTCTTTTTCCCTTTTTATGTTTGAGATTGTCCAGGACCCCCTTGTTCATCCATGCAGGCCTCTTGCGATTTTACCCCTTTGTTGGAATGCATCGCCTCTGAGCTTGGAGGAGGTGATCCTTGAATATTAACCAGCTTTCTTGGGTCCCTCTTCCCTCCAGGGCTTTACCCTGCAGTGCTCTGCCAAGCAGATCCCTGAAGAGGCTAAAATCTGCTCTCCTAAAGTCGAGAGTAGCGAGCTTACTGTGCACCCTCTTTGCTGTCCTAAGGATCTTGAACTCCACCATCTCAACACAGGTTAATCAATATGCAGTGAAAAATAAGCCTTGATATTTTGTCTGTCAGTTTTCTTCTCCTGATAGTACAAGTGCTCTGAAATGTGGCAAGAGATTTTACATTTTAAGGTAGTTTGCTCCATCTGATTTATATTTACCATCTCCACCCCTGAAAAAGCCAGCAGTATTCCCGTTCCCCATGTTATTAATGAACACAGAGGAAAATTTCTATTTATTATCTCTGACTAATGCTATTTTACAGCTTTCAAAGATCCTCTACATCCTGTCATTTTGGTGCATGGAAAATCTGGGTTTTTTGCATTATCAAGCTTGGCTCCCATCTAGCTCAGCATTCATGACTGAAAAGTATGCCACATGACTTGATAAAGAGGAGATAATGAAGTGTAATCAGCTTTTGCAATAAATGGCAAACCTCCCAATGACTGGCAAGGTTTGTATTTAGTACTGCTATATTTTATCATGAGCTCAGTTTGCAGAAGCATCATGCAGCTTTCGTTTCTAATACAGCTCTGTGTGAAGCATTCTTGCAGGCCAAGTTCAGCCCTCTGGGCACCACTGCTCTCAGCCTTAGCTGTCCTCTTCAGGATTTTAATTTCAGTTATTCCTTGGTAAAAAAAACTTCATATCCAGTCTTTTACACTTCTGTATGTCTCCTTTTCTCCTGAAACTTGATTTGGTCTTTGAGATTCAAACGCTCCGTTTGCCAAGAATTGACTTGTTCTTTCAAGAGTATTAAAAAATCCAGAACAACATTTGGCTTTATAAAGGAAAGGAAACTCTGTATAAGAAAGATCATGGGATTTTTCAGACTGTCTGGAAGAAATTGCAAATTTTCCTCTTCCATGTTTGATCTCCAATGAACTCTCTTTTATCGGTTTAGTAAGATACCTGTGTCTGCAGTCAGTTCTGTCAGGAGAGGTTGATCCCAGCAGTGATGGCCCAGGAAGCGGTGTGCCAGGCACAAAGCCTGTTGCTGTGCAGCTCATCAGTGTGTGCGGAAAGAGCTTTGTCACGAGTACACCAGGTCCCTAAAATCTCCCTAGCTCTACTGACAACAGCTCCAGCTTATCGGCTACTGGCATCTCCACTGGCTGTCAGTGGTTTCCAGTGATTTCTCAACCTCTGATGCCGTGAGGTCCACCACTGATGCCCTCACACTTTTGTTGCCTATGGAGTGACCAGAAATCAAGTGCCATGTCCGAGCCTCTAGGACCACTGCCATGGTCAGGGTGGCCAAAGCAGAGTCCCAGCACCCTTCAAATGCAGACAAACTACTATGCCCCACTTTTCTCTCTGTTCGTTATGGATTCCTTCATTTGGCTCTGTGCCAACCTTAGCCCCTGTATGCTATGTCATTTGTATCCAAGGGACATTCCTCACATTCCCAGTCTTCAATAGGGGAGCTACAACTCTCCTCGATCCTTTTTGTGGATGGATGGAAACACCCTTGGAGAAGTGCTGTCCCTACCCTTTCTGCCTTCTCTGCAGGCATGCACATCAAGTCACACAGCCCACATTTTTCCCATGCCTATGACATAACTTGCTGCAATATGGAGCATTCATTGCTAACAGCATAGGGTCCTGTCCTTCAAATCCATCCAAGTAGCTACCATGGAAAAAGACCAGAAGTATGGAACCTGAAGTTGTGCGACAGACATGCCCAGCATGACCGTCACATTATGTAGCGGCAAAGGATTACAGTTTGAAAGGTTCTAGCTGTTATAACTTGGTCAAGTTTGGGCAACTTTGTTCACAGTAGGCTAGATGAGTCAAAGTAGCTGTGGAAAGTAGAAGTTAATAACAATTGAAATGTATACACTGTTCCAAAAGATTTGTGACACAGAACAGTTATAAAGGAAAAAATAAATAAAATAATTGCACTACAAGTTATGTCTGAAAAAAGTTAGAAAAAATACTCTAAAACGCTCTTTTCAGAATTCTAAGACCATTATGGTACATGTGTTCTTTTGTCTTATTCAGTTAGCAAGCCAATGCTTGCTTCCTTCATTAACTGGCTTCAGTTAAAGCCACTGAGGAGGATGATTGTCTGTTGACTCTCATTCCCCAAATAATTCCACAACTCTAAAAAAATCCACATCATGTTTTACTTCTTTCTGAGTAATAAATGAAAAAGGATTATAATTGGCAGTAACATTATGGTCCCATGATGTGAGTTTATATAAAAACTCAATGCTCAAGATAATGACTATGCAAGGCTTTCATCTTTTACTATGGATGTATATGTTTTTAATACTAGGTATTAAATCATCAATATTAAATCATCAGTTCCTGGTGTTAAATCATTAATACACTTTTGCCTCAAAAGTTGAAAATAAAGTATTCAATCTGCCACTTACATAAAAGGTATATTTCTTTCATTCAATGATTTATTCATCCTTCCAGCCTTCTTAAAGTTGCTGTCATATTCCCTAAATAATACTTTTTATGGGGAACATGACAAATTTAGGGCCCAGAGGTATCACTAGTGTTGTCTCCAGAAGCATTGCTCATTGTCAGCTCTACGCTAGCCTTAGCTTTTAGTTGGAGGCCTTTTGATAGTATTTTAAGAACTAGATTTTTTTTCCTCCTGGCATATGGCATAAGCGGTTGGTCACCTGTTTCTTTCTGGATCTCAACAACGCTGACACAAATTCAAGGTGAAGATATCCTCTTTCACACATCTTTTTTTCTGTGTTTCCTAAGAGACCAGACAACAGATAGAAGTGGAAGGGGGAGGGGGGAAAGGGAATTTACATTGCTCTCTATGAATGTAACAGGAATTTGAAAGCCAGGCAGAAGACAGCAAGCAGAAAGTTCCATTACTCACAGAGGCCTTGGTTAGACAGGATGGCTAAGGTGCCCTGCCTTGCCCTCGACACTCAGTTTGAAGGATTACCCATCTCCAGAGGCTGGTTGAGCACTTGGGAGGAATTGGAGAGGCTTCTGCTTAGTTCCCCGCTCTGCAAGGAGGCAGACACATCGTACTCTGCCCACCTATCTCCAACGGTCCCTCAGAGGAAGGAATGTAGATCTTCTCCTTAAACCATTGTCTTCCACCAGCCCCGTCTCATGAAAATCTATTTGAAAACATATTGGTTTTGACCAGGGGCCAGATGCTGACATCTTTCCCTCACAGCAACATCTTACTCCATGATTATAGGTTGACTTCAGTAGTATCCCTTGTGGAATAAGGTGCTACTTAGTTAAAACAACCATATCACATGTTAATCAAAGTTACTATCCTGAGAGACCTTTGGAAATTTTGGCAGTAGTAGCCACTGATTTTTACACCATTGTAAAAATAGTGGTGGAGGGAAGGATCTGTTTCTTCTTTTGAATCAAGCAGGACATTTCATTAGCCATTTCCTTCCTGGCATTCTTTGGCTATGTCCCAGCTGGCAGATTGTAAGGGAATTTGGAGGGCCTATGTCCAAATGCACCTACTGGCCCAACCCTGACTCAGTACCAAGGCCAGACCCTGAGTGAGCATCAGGCCCTGTGCTGTCCCATGCCAGAAGCCTCAGTCCCAAGGACGCACAGAATATGCACATTAGCTGGTGTTGCATGGCTTTCTCAAGCTGGCTAGGCATCTGGATGAATGTACTGGCCTGTTGTAGGGTACGTGATAGTATCCTTGCAGGTCGCAGGCAAGACTTGTAAAATTGCCTAATTACAAGAACTCTTTTGGGATTCAAATTTTGATAAGGGCATTTATCAGGATTCAGCTCTAATGTTAGGTACATTTATTACTTTATTGCCTTGGATATAGGAGGATTCTTCGTTTGGATAAATTGTCTTTCATGTATGGAGAATGTATACAGTGCATAATTTACTGTGGCAGAAGTAATTTTATCAATTTTTGATTTCCTTTAGAAGCCTACAGACCACTGAATAACTTCTCAAGTCTCTTAGCAGTAAACAGCCAATATGACTTTAAAGCAAAAGGATCAACTTGTTTTCTCTTAACTTCCTAGGTATTCTCACTGGGATTTACTGTTTAATTTTTAAAAGCATTGATATTCTGATATTATTAGCTAGACATATGATAAACTATGTGATAATGACTAGTGTCTGTTTTGCCATAAATCAGAGTATAGATATTCAATATTTAATAAAATTGCACACTTTTTACAAAACACGGTAGGTTTGTAAATGCCAGTAAATGAGGCAACACTGACTTCAGTGTGTCCAGGATTTTACCCCACACGTGCCTCATGTCTGTTTTATTGTATTGCTCAAGTAAACATGGATTAAATATTTTTTTTAAATAAACCAGACTAGAATCTAGGCCTGAGGCATTATGTTACTAACTTTCAACAAAATAAGACTTTTCCAGAAAGCTTTAGCTACTTCTGAGTGAAGGAGGAATACAGAAATATCAGTGTTTATTTTTAAAGAGGACATTTTAGGGTAAAATATTTGTCTCATTAGCTTGTATTTCATAAATTTGTTTTATTATATTCTGTTTTTAACAACACGTGTTTGTTTGAACAACAGTTTCAAAAGTTTTCATTAAAATACTTCTGACAAATACTGCTTTATCCAGAACTAGATTATAGAGAAGAGAATGACAATTGAACAGAATCACTTAACAGCTGATAAGCACTTTTGACGCTAATTACCAAAATGAAGTTCTGTTAAAAAGAAAGGCTTATAAGCACTGGGAAGCGAACTTCACTGTGATTTTCATGAACAAAACCAGTTCAACCTTTCAGAGATTATTCTTTTTGGGTCTCTATCCAACAAGACTGTTTAATCATTATGGCTACAACTGAATGTTTCAGTATCTGCAATATAAAATACCGAAACAAGACTTTTGTCAGTTTAATGCAGCTATTTTTATGTTATTGCTTTCACTCATAAAGTGTCATGAAGACTTAAGGTTTTATTGAGACTGTTACTTAATGTTTGATGGAAAGTCCCAGTTTCCAGAGAAAAGGAAAGTTCCCTCTCCCCCTCTTCTCCTCATCTCTCCCCTCTCTCTCCCCTCATCTTCTTGCCTTTCCTCACATTTCCTTCTCTTTTTTAAGGCCTACCTCTAGCTATCAAGGTTATAGTGTAGCACTTGAAATATTTTACCAGAGTACACATCAAAAATCTCTGAACAACTCCAAACAGAAAACAAATGCAGAATCCACATACATGTCCACATGGATTTATTTTTCATGAGTGTTAAGCAGGAGGACTGTTTATGAATATTTAAGGTTGACCTCTTCTTGCATCCCATACTACCTTCCTTCTCTTCACATGTCCGTTCAAATGTAGACTGTTTTATTTTTAACTGCTCAAACCAATATCTCCCTCTCCTCTCTTGTGTCTTACTGCATCTCGTGCCATCCCATGTCACATGCACGGATAACCAGGACCTTCCTTGCTCAGTGCCTACCCAAAGGCCATGAATTAAAGCTCATCAAAAGCATCCCATCTTCTACTCTGTGCTACACGGTTCACCCAAGGAGAAAATTGCAGAGCAGACGTGTAAAAGGTGAGGAACACATTGCCTAGTCTTCTGCTGAGAGTTGCTCACATGTCATGGAGATTAGCGTGGCCAGCAGAAGCTTTATAAAGAACAGAAGTTAGTTTTCTAGTTTTTGTGCTGAGGTCTCTGTACAGTTCCTCACACTGGGGTCCACAGCATGCACGAGGTTGATCACTGACAGGGCTGCACAGACCCTAAGGGGAGCAGAGCTCACCCAATGCTTGGCTGTGAATCTGAGCTGGTTCCTCCAGAAATGTGCCACTCTTGGCTTGGAAGGTCTCTGGGCCTTTCGTCCCTTCCCAGAGCCAACAGTTGACAACAGGTTCTGTAATGCACACTGTGGCATCAACATAACCGAATACTTCACTGTCTGCTAACCACTGTGCACATCTTCAGCTTGGACACCTCAATGGAGATGAACGGAGAGCAACTGTGCAGTGAGAACTCGTTGGAGACAAAGCTCCCAGCCAGCATCTTGGCTGATTGCCTGTGCTGGTGAGAGCCTGGGGTGATTGCCCACGCTCTCCACAGCTCAGGGACCACGCTTGTATCAGAAACGGGGCAACTGCAGATGCCCAAGAAAAAGCACACGTGAAACTGACTCAGAACAGGCTTTACAGGTCAGTAAAAGAATGAGGAATTTTGAAAAAAAACCTTGTCTAGCAGTGGAATTATTTTGTGAAGCTCAAATTGCTGCTTAAGGGCAAGAGGTTGCTGCCCGTTGGCCTCTAGGTTTTAGAAGTCAGCTGTTTCTCACGCTGACTAGGATCATTTGCTTGTTCAGAACTGCAGAATCCATGAGAATATGACATAGAATTAGGCATCTGTGCCAACATATGAGCAAACTGCAGGGTTGTTTTTCAAAGTCAAGCTTCAAAGTCAAAGTAAAGCTATAGGGCATTTGAGTCAATAATAAAGAAATCTTTTTGTCTTTAAAGGTGGATGACAATTTCTCTTCTATTTGGGCTTTTCTGCTATAGGGTAAGCATTTTGATGGCTTTCAAGAATTTTATCTGGGTATCAGTTTTGTTTCTGGCACAAAGAAGAGCTTGCTTTGTCCTTGTTAGGTGGAGACTATTTATGTGCATTTGTGTGATTTGAGTAGTCCATTTCTTTATCACTTTATGGATCATTAAGATGTGATGATGAAATTGAAAATAGTCAGAGCTGATCTTTTAAAATGGATTCCAGTAGACTCAGATTTCTGACTGACTCTGTGCTAACTCATTTTTAAAGACTACCTGTAGAAGTGAGAACTTAGAGAAACAAAGCAATAAGCTAAGAACCATGACAGCTTAACTATATTTAATCTCAATGATGTAGCACACTCATCTTGAGGGAAAAATGAATCTGTCAAATTGCAAGTGCTTCATCTATGTTCAGAACTTGAAAACATTTTACAACCTGTTTTTAAACTGTATTTCAAAATAATGCTTGAACTGTCCTTAAAGAGGAAACAGCCTTGGCAAAAGTGTAAAGGAAACCTGTAGCACTGACATCTTGAAATGAAAGATTAAACTATTTCAGTGAAGGCTGGGGACATTACAGTCTTGGGCCAGTTTTATGGGATTAAGAAGTGAAACTATTTTGCATCATGTGCCTTGAATCATTCAAACTAGAAGTGTTCTTTGCAGTTATGAGGCATACTGAGGAGATTTGTAACTGGTAATTGTTTTAAGAAAGAGCTCTCTCTAGAGTTCTAGTTTGTTTTTTAGAAAGCAAATCATTATACTTAGCAACTTTGCCATGCAGAAGTTTTGTATTTGCAATTCAAAAGAGATATTAATAAATTCTGTCATATTTACTACCTTGTTGGTCTTAATTTATTGTTATTTAAAATTTTGATGGCAAGATTCTGCACTGAGTAGGGCAACACAAGAAGTGCTACGAGAAATGGACACAGCAATAAAATCCAAAAGGGAGAATTTTTTTTTAAATGCACAGTATATACTCCATTTGAAAACTTACTATGTACTCAAGAGCAAGAACTAGCACTGGTTTTTGTTCATTGATTAAAACATTTCTCAAAGTGGAAAGTAGAAATAATATACTCTGACTTAGGTAATAAATCATAACCATGCAGGACAAGTAGATACCAACAAATCAGTAAATCATTTATCCAAGGTATTTGGCAAATACTTATGAATATCACAGAAATCAAGGTCTGTTTTTGACTGGCATGTGAACAGAAAAGAAAGTTTGTCAATATATGAATAATTAGACCTGTTGTATTCTATAGTTACTTGTTCTATAATTTCCTGTAAACTGCAGTCAAGTGTAACACATGATTTGCTGAAAATACTGCTGACCATTGGATCTTGGAAGAATATGCCTTCCAACCTAACGAAGCATAAAATAACTTTTTCCTCTATTGTGTAGAGAAAAACATTATCTAGAAAGATTAGAAAAAAAGAAACATGAAAATCCAAACCCTAAGCAACAACTTTTTGTTCTGCTATTGTGTAGGGAAAAGCATTAAAAAGAAACACAAGAACCCAAACTCTATAATCTTATGAACACGGTTATTATAAACTATTGCAAAAACTGAAGGTAAGTTTCAGAGAAAGTCCAAAAATCTTTTGACATTATATAAGGTAGAACAGAACAGTGAGTGCATCCTTCCATTGAGCCTGTGTATATGTATAGTTCTAAATGCATAAATACATTATTCATATGTATTTTATGGAGAATCATAGCATGACTATATCCCTTCAGTAAATCCTAATCTCCTTCAGCTTGCTTTTTTTTTTTTTTTAATGAGCACAGAAAATGTTCAGCACATTAGAGAAGCAGGTCCTCAAACAAAGTTTAGATTGCAACCAAATTATTGAATAAAGGAGGAACCCTGTGACATTTTCCCAGAGAAACTGCAGCATGTCTGTGAACACTTGTTAATTTAACAGCTACATTCCTTAATTCACAGTTATGCAACACACCATTAGTTTTCTTTTATCAATTACATCAAAGACCATATAAGTAGTTTTATCTGGTGAAGAACAGAATCTTTTACAGCACACAGTGCAGGATGGTGTTGTGCAGCACAGCAGACAGCCCCACAGCTTCAGTGAACATGGCAAATAGGCTTAGGCAGCATTCAGTTAAAATTTCAGACAGTTTGCCACCCTGTGCCAGTTCATCTCATCTTCTGTGTCCTAATGATCCCTGTTGCATTGTGCGGTATTGACAATGTTCTACAGAAATTCAAAAGTGTCAACTGCAAGTCCATAAATGCAGGAAGAAATGTTTTCTCCAATTCTTCTGTTCCTAGAAATGTGTGCCTTCTGGACATAATTAAGGCAATAAAACATGTCTTAATAAATATTCTGTAGTGGTCATAGGCATTGTGATAAAATACATTTGTCATCAAGAGGCGAGAACTGACAGTCTCATTTGAAGGAACAGTATTATCTCTATAAATATGAATGTGCTTGTTTCTTGCTATATTTGAAACACTTAGTCTCTAAATAATTTGACTTTCCAGCTTTCCTGTTATGAAATCAGCAGAGAGAATGTTCACCTACTATGAAGTGAAATTCATGTTAATTTTATTATGGTTTGAAAACTATAATTTATCACCAGCTTTCCAGTACTGTAGTTTGAAAAGATTAAGACATCAATACATGTGGTTTTTTGCTTATTCTTTTCATGTCTAATCACTTTTCACTCTAGCTGCTGACTTATGTGGGAAAAACCGAATACCTTTTCCAAATGAAAGAAGTCTGCTAACAGTAATCTGTAGATAAGTACGTTGCAGCAGTAGCCCATGCTTCTTAAGAATAAGATAACCAATGGTTTTCACAGTTTTGGAAGGAGGCAAAAGGTGCTTAAAGGTCAACTTATCTCTGAAAGCTCTGAAAAATAATAAAAATATGTAAAGGCATTCCCTGAATTATGAAGGCTGCTTCCAGAGACAGACAGGGAGAAGAATGTTTAAAAGGAAAATACGACATGGGATGCTTGGCAGTCATCTGGACACAGTTCAGAAACGTACTAGGTTTTCTATGTGTACTGACCCTGTGCTTATTTTAAGAACATTATCCATAATCTAAAGAGAAGACAGTGAAGTATAAATCAGAGGCTTCTAGAAGGACAGGTCTTTCATGAGACTGGAATGGCAAGTGGTGAGGAGGATCCAACTAAAATGGAAAGATACTGTTAGTAAAAAGCAATAAAGACAATTGGGCTTGCAGACTAAATGGATTAGTAAGCATAGTTTCTGAAATGCAAACATTTAGTAGCAAGCAGAGTCAGATTTTTTTCTTACTTTTGATAATTATCAGGAAATATTTGGTGGGCTGAAGTTTTTCAAAGGAACAAACCTGAAAAAATGAAACACACCAAAAATAACACCATCCCCAAATACCTAGTGGTCCGGTGGCTATGGCAGTCAGTGTAGTTGTAGGAGAAACGGGTTCAACTTACTGCTTTACTGGGTAACTTTCTTATAACAGAGAGTAGCTCTAACACCTGAGGCTGAGAAAAGTACATCTCCATTATCATGGTGAGTAGGACACTGCTCTGCTCACTTTCACAAAGGGAAGATAGAAATCAAGGACAGCAGTTGTCTCACCTACTTTCAGCCA
This sequence comes from Burhinus oedicnemus, assembly GCA_008921705.1. Lineage (NCBI taxonomy): Eukaryota > Metazoa > Chordata > Aves > Charadriiformes > Burhinidae > Burhinus > Burhinus oedicnemus. Next base: position 2,037,455 of record VFFE01007674.1, on the reverse strand, counting down.
ACTGGAAGCTGAGAATGAAGTATAAAATCTTCATTTAGAGAGCTAAACTAAACAGAGGAAAATGTTTCCTGATAACTGTATGGGATGAATAATCTCCTGGATGTACCTATTTGTCTCTATTGGATATAGCAGAGGTCTGGACATACCCTTTGCAGCAGGTTATATGCTTTGTCAAAGGAACCAGTGCTGAAGCTGAGATCTCTTTCTCATGCCAGGTTAGAGAAACAGATTAGCAATCATGTCAAAACTTAATATCCAGTCAGCCTAGATAATTTCTACTCTGAATGCAGTAAAGCTTTGCTTATTTTCAGGGAAAGCAGAGATGAAGGTGCCTGCCACTCTTGCCATCTTCTGCAAAAAGAGTTTCTTGATCTCATTCGAATGTGGAATGAAAGCACTTTTTACCCCCACAATACTTCTTTTTTGTTTACACCACTAAATATTCATGGAACTTGAAATGAAGCATGAAGGGAATAACATGGCACAACAATGTCTGGGCAGTTTACACAGTACGTAATGCTGGAGACAGAAAGCTATCAGCTGCCGTTATAGAGTTTGGCCCAAAAATTCTTTTCACTTATAATGTCATTCACTTAATTATTGTGAATTTTTCAAACACAAGTGTTTTCCTGAAGGTTTTTTTTAATAGTCTGATCAAATTTATGGGATTTTCTCTACTTTATGTATCTGCCATATATGATACAATTCAGTATTCAGTCACAGTACCATGCCCAAATGAGTGCAAAGTTTAAGTGAAACTGTATAATTCTCCACTCAAAAGTTTCTCAAATCATTTAGTACCTTCGTCAGAAATAAATATACTGTGATCTAGAGCTGACTGAATAATGAAAGAAGTTATTGATGGGTAATTATTCTATGAGAAATGGCCAAATTTACAATAGGTTTTATTCACAATAGATTATTTGACCAGTTTCACTGGGGACTGCTGTGAATTAAATTTTCGAAGCAATCAGGCTATCTGCTATATAAAATGCATATCTCAATGCTATTAAATGAAATTAAGCATTTCTGCAGTATTATTCATAGTTCACTGTAGCCAAAGAAATACCTTATGTTCTGCAGCAGTTTTTATGGTGATATAAAATACTTTGAATACCTTTAAAACTATCAGAGTGTTGTCTTGGGATTTGTCTGCAGTTAAATACATTATTTTCTGCATCACCATTTCTTTATCATTTAAATATTTGTGTTTTACAATGCCTGCATGATAACAGTCAATACACTGGCTTCATGAATAAATCATTTATTTGCAGACTGTTCTCTGATTGAATACCTATGAGATCCGAGGGGTTTATTGTAATTCAGTTGTGTAGAGTACATTTTATTGTTATTTACTTATATATTCTAACATCTTACAAAAGGAAGAATATTGTGGTGATGGGTAACAGAGATTTCAGCTGATAAAATATACGGTTTGCTTTTCAAGAGCAGGTAAATAACCTGAAAGTTGGCAGGGCTTGCCTGAACCTCAAAAAGCCACACTGTGCCCCCGATGAGTTCGTGAAGAAATCTGAGGAAGGGTGTGATAACAGCTGTAAATGGAGCTAGAAATGCATAGGGGTTTTTTGAAAATTAATTTGATTCATTCTACCAATGTGGAATGGTTTCTTGAACTGCGTTCAGTGGTACTAAACAGAAAAAAAGCTGTCTGGCGATCTTACCAAGTACAGGTATTCTAGCTGAAGTTTTCTTTGGATGGTATGATAAAAATGCATGTATTTAAGAAGAGTGACATCAAAGGTTCAAGGCCAATGTAGTCAGAGCTACAAAAGTTTTTTTTCCTTTATGATCAAGAGGAATGATTGCACCCTAAATTTATTATTACAATTTTAAAGCTAATGGAAGTCATTACATAATGTGTCCCAAACTGCAGGAGAATAAACTAGTTTTTACTATGATACTATGGCTGCACAGATTTTTACCTGATATCTGTAGGGAAAAAGACATTAGAAAAGATTAATTTTAAAAAAACCCATAAATCAACCAAGCGGAAAGTTAGTGTTACCCTAGTTGAAAAGAGTTTATGTCAAATAAAAAGGAAACCCCCAAAACCCAAGTCTCTGCTCCTTCTTTTTAATCGTCTTTCATTTCCAGTTTCATAAACATAGTCTTTGTCTAAATGAAAACATTGGCTTAATTTCTCTAATTGACTGTATTTTGATTTTTAACCTTGGACTTTGCCACAGAACAGTTTTTAGTTAGTCCTTCCTGGTGCCCTATTTTGGTCAGAAGTTACTACGTTTCCAATTTGTTTAAAGAAAGTAATTCCTTATGTCTTTTCTGTCTTTGAAAAGGCCAAGGTAGTAAAATTTCCCAGATGGATGGTGCTTCCTTGTTTGCCCTTTACCTTCCATAACCGGCATCATTTCCCGCAGCATCAGAACTTTGAAAGTATAAAATATAAATGTATATATACACCTTTCCTTCTCACCTACCAAAGAAGTATTCGGACCGGTGCTGTTTAATGTCTTTGTCAGCGACATGGACAGTGGGATCAAGTGCACCCTCAGCAAGTTTGTCGACACACTGGAGGGAAGGGATGCCATCCAGAGGGACCTGGACAGGCTTGAGAGGTGGGCCCACGCCAACCTCATGGTGTTCAACAACAGCAAGTGCAAGGTCCCACACCTGGGTCACAGCAATCCCAAGCACAGATACAGGCTAAGTGGAGAATGGATTGAGAGCAGCCCTGAGGAGAAGGACTTGGGGATGTTGCTTAATGAGAAGCTCAACATGAGCCGGCAATGTGCCTCCAGCTGGTGCCTTACTCGTTCTTTCTCTGTCCTCTGCATCTAGAGCAACCTGAGCTTGAAGCCCATCTCCTAAAATCCTCAAGCTCAGGAGCTGGGGCACTCTCCTGAGTGTTGAGAACCTTGGTCCATGTCCTCAAGAGAAGAGGAGGTCTCCTTCTGTGAAAAATTAAGTGAAAAATTAACCCCCGAGACTTGTCCCATGATGTATCAGGACCGCACTCATTTCCACATAACAGATTCAAGAGTTTAACTTTAAAACATGCTTTGTATGTGAACCCTGAGCATGCTATTATTTTCATTCAAGTGCTTTACTAGATATTAACAAAAAGACTACTCTGCAGATAGCTTCCAGGCAAGCGCCAGTGTGGTGCTACTGCAGCAAGTCTACAAGTAATTTGAGTTGTGTGTTTAGAGCACAAAGTTGCTTTGCTTTTGTGAGTGTGCCTGGGACCCCCTTGCCCCTGAAATCTCTCTTTCTGCATTTTCATTGTTTTTGTTAAACTAACCTTTTTAAAAGCCTGAAATGGAAACTTCAGAGATCACGTCATGACTACCAACATAGCAGGTCAGAATTATTTTGATTAGTCAAAAGTATTCTCCTTCCTTCAAATGTTGCTTCATATTTACCATAATTTTCAAATGTTTTCTTGGATCTGCTGGAAAGTAAAAAAAGAAACCATCTCACTGTTTTCACAGATTTACCAGTGCTTAGATGGTGTAATTTTATCGCTAAGCAAAAATAAGCAGGTTGAAATCCAGCATCTTATTTGTCTCAACTTGTGAAGGAAAAATTACTCCTGAATGCAGCCATGATTTTATGGATATCCACTAATGAGAAAAATAAATGTTAAAATGGAGCTTAATCCAATTCAATTTCTGGCTGTTCTCAAAGAAGGCTATCAGTCCAATTTCAGGGAACAAGAAAAACCTTGTTATCGAAGGAAATTATAGGCCATTGATAGATGAGCTGTTATTTTCTTGGTTTAGACATTTATGTATGTATAGTTCATTTGACTATACTACCTCAGTGATGGTTAAAAATACTTGAAGATAAATTAGAGAAGAAATTAGCTAGAGTTTTATAGGAAACTAAATGATGATTGCTGCTATTTGCCAAAACTAACTGGGGAGGCAAGGGTATAAGAAAAAGGAAATAAATCAAATGCATCTTGAATTAGATTCTTACTGGCCCAACAAGGTGTCTTGTGATAATTAAAGTAATGAGTGGGCAGCAAAGCAGGACAGTTGGGTGTCACTGTTTCACCAGTGGTCAGCATAGTTCAATTTATCATGAATGCTAACTTATTTCTCTTATATCTTGTTCTGAATATGATCTATAGTCACTCTAAGGAAAATACAGATATAAAAGATTCAGAAGAACTTGAGTGCAGCTTGTGGATGTGCTTCATAGGGGGATCTGGTATTTTAAACTTCATTTACAAGACCATTCAGTGAAAGTAAGAAGTATCACTGCAAGTGGTGTCATGCATAGAAAGCCGCTACAGTTCTCTACTGTAAAGCTGATTCTTGCTCTTACCTGTGTAATTCATGAACAAAAAGAGAGACTCAAAAACCTCGAAGGACCCTTCCAGGTCATGGAAATATGGTTGTATGGTTATATGACTTTTAAAGAGTGATCAGCTAATAAAACATAACAGCTAATCCACAGAACAGCACATGTGCTTACATTTGATGTTTTAAGCCATTCGCTGAGGAACTGTGTCAAACAGCATATTAAAAAAACAAAAAGAACCAGCAGTCTATTTATGGCTGTTTTACTGAAGAGTGTAAGTTGTAGCTTGGCTTAATTTGCTCCCTCCCTGGAGCATCGGTGAAATAATACTCTAGGAGTTTTACTGTGTCACATAATGCCTCTGGATGCAGCTGGACACCTTTGCTGCCATGCTAATCATGCTTTCAAATAAACTGCTACTTAACCTGTGCTCTGAGAAGCTGAGGGAGGAAGTCTCAGAAAAATATATTTTTCTCTGATTCATGACAAACTGGAGGGAGATCAATCAAAGGATGGCAGAGGCATGAAGGGTTGAAACAATGGCCGTGATTTGCAGGAGAGTAAATAAGCATAAGGAACCATTCTCCCTGCGCTAGACTGTGTTTTTGAAAGCAGTCATTCGGCCTACGGAGTCTGACACTTCACTAACTCTCTTTCCTGTGTGTGCTGGCAGGAGAGAGAGACATCTTGGCTTTGCTGTATGTTTCTCAGTTTCCCACAGAGTGGGAAATGTAGGTAAACTGAAGAATGTGTGTTGTAATCTGGCTTAATTTGCTCCCTTCTGAGGGCATTTCCTAGAGAAATTATGATTCTATGAGTTAAACTACTTGTAGATGAGTCAAATTACTTGTAGACTTGCTGCAGTAGCACCACACCGCCACTTGCCTGGAAGCTATCTGAAGAGTAGTCTTTTTATGAGTATCTAGTAGAGCACTTGAATGAAAATAATAACATGCTCAGGATTCACATACAAAGCATGTTTTAAAATTAAAATCTTGAATCTGTTATGTGGAAATGCATGTGGTCCTGATAAATCATAGGACAGGTCTCTGGGAATAAATTCTTCTGAATTATTAGGCAAGCACACACTATGTTGAAAGTGTCATTATAATGCATATAATTTCAACAAAATTATATATAATCATAGTGAAGTGCTGGGTGTTTTTGGTTCTCTTTCTTCAATTGGAATAATTGCCAGAGGTTTCAGTTGTCAGCATTGTGTCTGGGGTGTTTCATATTATTCATGTCAGGGTCCATGAGGTGAAAGTGAAATTCCTTTACAAAACTGGTGACAACACTGGCTGAGATAAAAGGAAGAGGTAGCAGTATTGGCACTGAAGGGATCGGATTGGCTCTCAAAACAGTACTGCAGAGAAAGAGAGAAAGACACAAATAAAATTGACTTCTTTTGAAGGTCAGACTCAAAAAAAGGAAAAGAGTTGCATGATTTTGATGTTCTAAAGACAAAAGATTTGGGAATGTTAAATCTGAAGTTAATGAATGTTAAATCATGTGAAGTCTGATTTTTTAAGTAGCTGCCTGGGTCTGTTATACTCATGGAGGTTTGTGAATCATAGAACCATAGAATGGTTTGAATTGGAAGGGACATTAAAGATCATTTAGTTCCAACCCCCCTGCCATAGGCAGGAACACCTTCCACTAGACCAGGTTGCTCAAAGCCCCATCCAGCCTGGCTTTGAACAGTTCCAGGGATGGGGCCTCCACAACTTCCCTGGGCAACGTGTTCCAGTGCCTCACCACCCTCACAGTAAATAATTTCTTCCTAATATCTAATCTAAATCTATCCTCTTCCAGTGTAAAACAATTACCTCTCATCCTATTGCTACACTCCCTGATCAAGAGTCCCTCCCCATCTTTCCTGTAGGCCCCCTTTAAAGTACTGGAAGGCCACTATACGGTCTCCCCGGAGCCTTCTTTTCTCCAGGCTGAACAACCCCAACTCTCTCGGCCTGTCCTCATAGCAGAGGTGCTCCAGCCCTCTAATCATCTTCATGGCCCTCCCCTGGACTCGTTCCAACGAGTCCATGTCTTTCTTATGTTGGGGGCTCCAGAGCTTGGCGCAGTACTCCAGGTGGGGTCTCATGAGAGTGGAGTAGAGGTGGAGAATCACCTCCATCACCCTACTGGCCGTGCTTCTTTTGATGCAGCCCAGGATACGGTTGGCTTTCTGGGTTGCAAGTGCACATTGCTAGCTCATGTCTAGCTTCTCGTTAAGCAACACCCCCAAGTCCCTCTCCTCAGTGCTGCTCTCAATCCATTCTCCACCCAGCCTGTATTTGTGCTTGGGATTGCCCTGAGTCATGAGCAGGACTTTGCACTTGGAATGTACATGAACCTCATTAGAAAATGTCTTACTATGTTTCTTACTAATTGCAAGATGAGAGACTACATGTGAAAACTGGTAGTCGCAAGGGATTACTAAATAGGGCCTTAGTTTTGCAAAACTTTTGCATACATATGCAAGCATATGTATACGTATTCAGCCTGACATCCTTGATGCCAAAGTGACTACTCAGGATAATGGTGTTGACCTCAGAGATGAACCCAGGAGAAGCATATACTGGGGTTGTGGCCGTTGGTCCAGGGGCATTTCATACATCATACATACAATTTTAGAGTATTAAGCAGAATAATGTATAATTAGGAAATTTTGTTTGACTGATCAATGTTCCTAATCTATTTTAAGTTAATTAAGCTAGTGTAATATTTTCTGTCAAAGCTGATTATATGATTTCTAGCTTCATATTATGCTGAAGAAAATGGGATTACTTTATGGTAATAGACATATAGACATTTTCAGAGCATGTGTTATTATAATTTTCCGTAAAAGGTAGTAGCAGCTTTCAGAGAGCCTCAAATAAATGGCAAAATAAGGGAATCCAGACAGGTAACGTGATAATTTATTTATTATGTCTCTTGTAAGAATCCTTCTGTTCAAGCAGTGCTAGATTTAACACGTGAAAAAGATAAAATTATAAAAAAGTAGCAGTTTTCAGAATTATGGAGCCAGTGACATTTAGTATAAACTCAGAACATAAAAATCTGAGAAAAATAGGTGCATTCATTTCTTGTCTAAAGTAACTACAACTACTTTCCCCTCAGCTTTACAGGCCTAATGATCCATAAATTTTGCTGCTTCTCCTGGTACAGTAAAAATATGAGTATTGCCTTAAAAACTAATTGGAAGCCTTGCTGGGTAAAGCCTGATATAATCCTATTTTAAATCTCTCAGCCACAGTTAAGATTGTGGAGGATTTAGAGAAAGAAGAATTATAATAGAGATTTTTTTCCTTTAAAGTACACTATTCAATACCTGTATCGCTCTGTCTCTTTTTAGTTAAATGCTCAAGTCACTGGCACTTGAGAAGAGTGCTTTATGAATCAGGACCTTGGTTTCTTGATAAAGCAGACTATTTTTCATCAGGATATGCAAAAATCCAAGCCATAGGCCGTTTACTTACATACAATTTAAATACTATGGGCTGTAACTTCAGCTGATGTAAATCAACACGCATCTTGATTCCAGTGATTCCAGGTCAACCTACATCTGTTGGGAATGGCTTGGTTCCATTCCCCACTTGTGGGTCTATATAGATATGTTAAAGAACAAAGGTAAGCTTTACTGATTTACTGTTTGAATCATGCCTGAAGGTCCATAAAATTCAAGAGTGTCTATCAACCTCTTGTAGTGTCCAAAAAGGAAAGTAGCAGGATGATTTATTGTTAATATTTTCAGTGTCACATGTACCTCTAACATTTAAAATAGACAGGAATAACTCACCTCAGTGAATGGGCATCTGCTGCTAATCTTTATTTTGTTCCAGAAAAGACTGATAATGCTTGAGGTATTTAGACTACATAAGAGAAACTAATGAAAGACTTCAGTAACTTCACTTATTAACTTCAATAACTTACGTTATTGTGTAACAATTAACTTCAATAACTTACATTATTGGGAAGCTTAGCAGGATCTCTCCAAAAGGTTAGAATTACAGCAGAGAAATTAGAAATATGTTTCAAAGCATGAACCAGCCATTGGCAGGTGAGAGTCCAGATTAACTGTCTCTGTCAGGATTTTATTCTGGAGCAGCCTACCCTGAAGCATCTTGTGGCTGCCTTGAAACACTGAAGGATCACCTGAAGGTGCCTCTATTCTTAAAAATACATGTCTGCCTTTGAGGAAGAGGTGTGTCAGTTTGTCACAAGATTTATTTCTGTTAGAGCAGAGAGACTATTTCACGGCAGCAAACACACATAGTTTAGCTTCTCCACTGGAACACATTAAAAATGAGAAACGTGCACTGTGAGGTATGAGTCACCCCAAAACAGACAGAAAAATCTCTTCTGCTGTGCTAGATTTCAGAGATCCCCAGCACACACTCCCACAGTAGGACCCCAGCTCATTAGCTTTTCCTCTCTCTGCAGGCACAGCTAGATAGCATTTCAGCTCCAAAAAGCAAGCTCTACACATTTGATGCTCTCTTTCTCTGCGAAGTTAGACTTACACTGGAGAATTTCAACTGCATTTCTGTCTACACACCTCCTCCTTCTCTGTTCTTCACAGCTGAAAGAAGATTCTGCTTCACAAATAATTAAAGAGAAGGAGAAACTATTGTAGACCATAGTTTTTAAGTACATAGGCAACAGTGGAGTCAGCTAGTCTAACTTCCCATCTGCGCAAGCCAGGCAATTTTATCCATATTGCATATAGGTATTCCTGGCGGCTGGAGTTCAGACTGAAAAATGAAACAAGGGAACCCAAAGTCAGAGATTTCTGCTACTTCGTGCTTTCCTTCAGTTCATTAAAACAAACAAAACAATCCTAGCCAAGAAATGAGCAGCCTTTATTATATCAAGGATGACAGATGAGACATTGATAGGATCTTCAAGAGACTCTCCTGGGGCAGGAGCCACCTTGAGGGTGTGAAGGCAACACAGGAGCAGCAAGAAGACACTCTCCCAGCAAGTTGAAAGCCTATGACTACTGGTAGTAGGAGGAAGGCTCCATTTCAACCTGCAGCTGTTTAACCTAAAATATAGCTCCAGTGCCCTGGCAACAGAGGAGGAACAAGTCCTGTTGGGGAAAGATCCTGGGCCAGATAACTCAGCTTTTACAATTAGAGTCAGTGCCACAAAGAGATGAGTGCAAATGGAATAGGGATGGTACGAACAAGCGGAGCACAGGCATGGATGAAATGGACTGCTCAGCATGGACAGGAGGGCAGTAAAAGGAGGGATAATTGTACCCTCTGTTAAGGGGGCCATTGAATGTTGAAAAACTCCAGCAAGAAACCATAGGACAAGGTGAGATGGGACTAATTTTGGTATGTTGTGGTGGAGGTCTGTAACTGATCATGTGGGGCAGAGGAGGTGGTGTACGAGCCCTAAATAGCTATTTCATGCCCTCATGGAGGACTTTCATACACCTGGAGGGAAGGCACCATGGCATTGAACAAACCAGGAAGCTGAAATACTGAACATGTTTTTTTGTCTCAGTCCTTACAGGCAAAGCCCTCTCCTGGGACCTGTGCTTCTATCAGTACAGTTGGGAAGGAGGGAAGTAGATGACAGTTGGGGAGCACAAGCTTTAGCTTTTAGAGTAGATGAGTGTTTTCAGATCCATGGGACTGGATGGAATACACCTGAGGGTACTGAAGGAGTTGGCTGAAGTAATGGTGAGAGTCATCTATCACCTAAGAAAATGCATGTTTTATCAGAGGAAGTTCTTGCTGACTGGAAAGAAAGCCAACACTACATCCTTCTTTGAGACCAGCAAGGAGGAGGAGGTGGAGAATTACAGCACTCTCACTGTAAAGTTGATGAAGTCTAGGCTGGATCAATGAGAAATTTTCAGCCCAGATAGCAGTCCATTGTTCTCTGTTGAAAAGGGAAGTTGAGAAACTGGAGAGGAACAAGGGGAGGACTACCACTGGCCAGAGATGTAGAGCATGTTGTCTACAAGAAGAAGATGAAGTATCTGGTTTTATTTAGTTTGGCAAAGTGGAGCTAAAGAGCATTAGGATAGCAGCCTACAACTACTTGAATTTTCTAACTTTGAATTTAGAAAGGTAACAGGATGTTAGAAAAAACCTTTTCACCAGAATAGTGCAGCACTGAAACAAGTTCACCGAAGAGGCTACTAAACCCCCATTCCTGATTGTTTTCAAGACTCAGATATGGCCATAGCTGACCTGATGTAGTCGTGGGAATAGTCTTACTCTGAGCAGGATATGACCTCCAGAGGTCCTTCCAGCCAACATTTCTAAGGTTCTGTGTCCACCACAATAGAAAGACAAAAATTGGGAGTGTAGTTATGCATGCGCTGGCAGAACAGCTACACTCATGTAATATAAAATTTACTACCATGTAGGTTTTGTGCCTGATTTAATATATGGGTCCTGATGTATTTTTTAATTAGAGACACAGTATTCCCACTGAGGATGCCCACTTCCAATATCACTTACAACTACCTCACTGTGAATGCTTGTCCTGGTTTGAGGTAAAACAGGACCAATTTTGTTCAGTAACTACTTATTAGCTAGGCCTCTTCTAACTGCTGAAATTACCAGCATGTTGTGCAGAAAACTGTTTAGTCTCAGAGTGATAAGACCCATGTTTATAGTTGATGCCAAGGAAAGGTATGCAGAGAGGCTTTTGCTGACCAAGGCCAGCCAACTTTGTTATTTGCCTCGTTGGAGGTTCGGAGGTTCGGAAGCAGAAAAGCGGGGTCACACCTGCGGGGAGGAACAGACAGGACAGGTGACCCAAAACTGACCAACAGGATATTCCATCCCATCTGCCTCATGCTCAGTATAAAAGCTGAGGGATCAAAAGGTCAGCGCTCTTTCTTCAATGGCCAGCATCTGAGGACAACCCTGTCTGTTCATCTGCCTTTGATCCTGATCCTAATCCTGAATCCAGATCTGGAATCCAGTTCCCATCCGTCACTGAGTCCAGTCTGGGACTTCCCCAGTACCTGCTGGTGATGTGATTGTCATCCTGGGTGTTTGATACAGTTTTGTATATATTTCATTATTTCCTTTTTATTATTTTATTATTAATATTTCATTAAAGTAGTTTAGTTCCTTCTAAACTCTTAAGTGTCTCTTTTTCTCTCTTTCTCCTGCCTCCCTTCAAAGTGGAGCAGGAGAGAGAGCATCTGTCATTCTGCCTGATTGGGGCAGTCCAGCCCAAACCACAACAGGGCTTTAGAGTCTGTTGGATGAAACAAACAATATGGTGTTCTGCAACATAATGGAAAATACCAGGTCCTAAGAAATGTTCATTTACATAGCCAGCTACACTGGAAAGCATTAGCTAGTATTAGTTGTAGAATAAGTTATCCAGCTATGATAATTCTGCTTGGTTATGCAGTTTTATACACCTGGAAGACTGGAATTACATTTATCTTCAGACTGAAAAAACATAATACCTTTTAAGTGTTCATGTGGAACAGAACAACTTTACTTCCCAAAAGACCTTATTTGGTTCTGTAACAATAGCTTTTTATTCTTGCAGAGCTGAGTTACAGATGTATCTGTAGCCTATAAGAGTAAATTCAGTCAGCCTGTCAGATAACGGTGTTGACCACATAGAGAAACATATAAATAACCAAAATATCCCCTCTATAAAAGAATATCTTGCAGTATAATTACATCTGTAACAGCAACATGTCAATTATACTTATTAGAAAAAAAGGAACAATAGGCTTTTTTAATCATTTGTTGTAAAGTTCCTGGATTCATATGTACAGTTAAAGGAATACATTTCAGGGAAATGGAAGCATTTCTCTAACACAGAGAACCTTTGTAATTTTGATACGTATCCCTACCTTTAAATTAAATTTTAGGCAAATGATCGTGAATCAAATGACTGTTTTTATGAGACAAAGCATTACAGTTGAATTGTATTCCTATTGTTCTCTTACTTCTTTTATACTATATTTACTTTAGAAAAAAATAAATATAAGGTTGACCAGTATCAAGTGATATCACTGTAGCAAAAGAACTTTGGAATAGGGCCAACATCATCCTTCAAATGTACCTTTCTGGGAATGGGAATGTTGTCATGTAGCAGTAAAACAACTGCTACATGTGCTTATTCTCTGCTTTCTCAGGTGGTTAATACAGAATGGAATTTAAGTTCTACAAATATGTGTGTAGATAGTAGTTTGCTATTGGTGGAGGACAAACACATATGGTTAACCTTGCCAAGGTAAGAACAATTCCTTCCCCTCACTGTCTCTGGGACTCATAGTCTATCCCCAAATGATCACAAGTCAAAGAAAAACTACCCCTTCCTTTCAGATGGTTTTAAACATTTTTCATTTTTTCTTTTTTCAAAGTATATCTTGTGTGATGTGTCACCTCACTCAAATCCCTCAAAGACAAAGTAAAACATCAGTGTTATAGTAGAGCTTTCTCTTCAATCACTGTCTTTTTCTTCCTGTGAGATCTGTAGGGATAGTGTAAAGCAATAGGAGAACCAATATATCTAAGGATCTGGCTCAAAGCCAAGACTAAAAATAAGTTCATCAAAAATCTCTCTACGTTGCATCTGAAGCAATGCCATAGATAAAAATACATTCTTAGACAAAATGTCTCCCTAGTTGTTTAAAATATGTGGCAGTCAAACCAGCATGCCAAGCAAGATTTAAAAGTATTTTTCTGCACTGCACTGGACTGCACAGTGTACTTCCAGCACTGACTGGAGTTATTTCCTAACTGGCACGAGATCTGCATACACATTTTTCAGACTGAAGCCTGCATTGTAGAACACAGTAGAGTGCAAACCGCCCAAGGTCGCACCAACTATTGTATTTCAGCAACTGTAAATTCTGCAACATCTCTGCCAATCCAGTGTTTGGCCCTTCTTTCACAGGGAAGGTGAAGTCTCTAGAATTCCCTGGGTGTATACTGAGACAAAAAAAAGATGAAAATCAATCAGACTTCACTTCCAAAATTTGTTGAAGACCAGTAATTTAGTCTTATCCACCCTCACCATCCCCACCTCCTTTTTTGTCTTGTTCAAATCATAAATTGCAGTAAGGCTAAATAATTTTCATTCTATGCTGTATCCCTCACACAGAGAAATTTGGGGTTGATGGGTCTTAAGGGAAGATTGTTTTTATGACGTATAGTTAACCTACCTCACAGAAAATCAAATACTATGACCAAATAATTCAAAATAAGTAAATTAGTATCTGTACTTCAGTGTATGCTATAAATACCAGATGAGAATGCATTCTTGTTGATCCAAAGATTTTAATAAGAAAGCTTCATTGTTTTTTAAAGAAGCAAAATGTGGTACAAGTTAAAAGTAGATTTAGATGAAAGTGAGTGTCTCCTGAAGGTCAAGAGTTATGGTATTAATAATTAGGTAGCAATTGTTCAACAAGACAGTTAATTTTAAAATATGACTAAATACCTGTCATTTTTTAAACACATTTTCATTTTTGTCTTCCTCATTATAAAATTTTTCAAAATCTTAATTAGTATGGGAGACAACTACATTGAAAGAATCTGATTGCTTTATACTTTTATATGGTGTGGTTTTGCTACAGAAAGATACTCTCTGTATTCTCTTCAGAGTTGAAAATGCTTCACTAGTTGCAGCTTCTTAAAGCAACATGAAAATATTCCTAGACCTCGTTCTCAAAAGCATGTGGCATTGTCAGAATTTGGTAGCTGTGCTAGTTTTAGCTACCAGGCATCACTTACTGTCCACTTATTACACAGTGTCACTATAAAACTTTTGCAAAGTCTGACAATTTAGAATCATAGAAATATAGAATAGTTCGGGTTGGAAGGGACCCTTAAAGGTCATCTAGTCCAATCCCCGGGCAATGACCAGGGACATTTTCAACTGGATCAGGTTGCTCAGAGCCCCGTCCAACTTGACCTTGAATGTTTCCAGGGATGGGGCATCTACCACCTCTCTGGGCAACCTGTGCCAGTGTTTCACCACCCTTATTGTGAAAAATTTCTTGCTTATATCTAGTCTACCCTCTTTTAGTTTAAAACCATTACCCTTGTCCTATCGCACCAGGCCCTGCTAAAATGTTTGTCCACAGCTTTCTTATATGCCGCCTTTAAGTACTGAAAGGCTTATTTATCCTAATTTCTAATGTGTTTACCAACTTCTCCACCCTCAGATTTTATACAGATCCTTAAGAATAGTGTTTTGTGTCAAGTACTGTTCACAGATCTCATCACATCTGTACAGGTAGCTTGCCCACTCACAGCAATGATAGCTCTGCCTAGGCAAAAGGAGAAGTTGAAGCCACAAGCAGCTTTTCTGAAATATCCAACACCGGCCATTCATAGAAAAGAGATGCTAAATAAACAGATTGCTGGTCTGCCTCAGCATTGTTACTTGTATTTGCAGATCCAGCTTTGCAACAGTCAATGAGGCTTCAACATTATCTTTGTTTTGAACCCTTTGCTCCACCTGCATTCAGCACACCAGCTGATACAACACTCCTGGAAATGTTTGCTTAAAATGGACTGATTAATAATGGAGGAAAAAGTTCACTTCCTCTGAGATAAAACCAGAACAACATCACACATTAACCTCATAGAGCTAAGCTTGAGGAATATTTTTCTGTCTTTTCAAGGCTTGTCAAAATGCTAGTAGTGGAAACAATGCTCAGGTATAAATACAGAATGAGTCAGTTCTCACAACCTTTTGATTTGTGTGGTTGAAGTTCAATTTCTACAACTTATGTACTCTGTGGAGGAATAACACAGCAGCAGAAAAGAAGCTCTGGAGTTTCTGTCTGACTGGCAACTCAAGATCAATTGGTTCCCTCGGCCACCTGACTGAGAAGCCCCTTTATTTATTTGTTTTTATCTGAGAAGCACCTCTTCTATGGCCTCTGGGGAATGCCTAACTAAAAAAACCTGCTCTTGTTCCCCTGATAATTGAAGCAAGGCCTCTGAACTGTAAGGACCTGTACTAACGTATGGGAGCAAAGGAGTTTATGCAGGTACGAGTAGTTGATGTGCACGTCTGAAGACCAGTTCACAAGTGAACTATATAACTCACTAAAAAGCAGTCCTGTAACATTTTAGGTACTGCGGCTGCTATGCTGATTTTGGGTAACAGCAACATTTCACTGCGTATTCATTGGCCAAAATATCACTGTGAAACTTCATTAAACCCTCAAAATCAACAATCTCAAACTCTGAAGAAGAAAGGAGCTGCAAATGTCTCTCCCCTGAGAGAACTGTCTCCACTTTCCAGATGTTCTCATGCACAGACAGATAAAGAAATAATCCAACTTTGCACCACCTGCCAAGGCAGCCCTTAAGAAATAAAGACGATTCTGTATTTTCAAACTGTATTCAATACAGTTGTAAAGTTGCAGAAATTTGATCAGGATCCAAAAAGAAAACCAACCATCAAACCATCCCTCCTGACTATTTGGCATAACTGACATAGTCTAATTTAGTTTTCTTTCTCTTGCAATCGCACAAACCCACTGAAAGTCATTTACAGTTCTTGGTCTAACAGAAGTTTTCCCATTTCACAAAAGCTGGAAATTTCAAACTTTAAAAATATCTCCACTGGCACATTTTTCCTTCCTTTTACTGTGGTGTGAATTATGTCTATCACTTACGTTTGATTTTTTTTTTCTTTTAAATGAATTGAGAAAGGTCATTTTGTGGCTTTTACGCACTTTCTCGGGTCTGAAGAGCTAAAACACATATTCACACATACAGAGAAAAAGACATGAAAAAACCATCCTGGATATAATTTGTATAATTTCAATTTACCACTAAGTGCTACAAGCAAAGAAAGAACAGCAGCAAAGTACCACGGAAGTGCAAAAAATAATCCTCTTCATCAGAATACATTTTGCAGTGAAAGTGACTGCAAGATTTTCCACACCATATTTTTGCATAGTGATTCTGGTGGTGTTACTCTCTACTCAGCACAGTCAGTAGTGGAAGACACAGACTCTCAGGCCCTCTGCTTGCTTTCCCAAACCTCCATATCAGCCCAAATTTACCTGCAGACAGCCTTGTTTAAGCAGCGTATCACCTGAACGCAACTCAGAAAGCAGGTTGGCAGGGGTGCTGTATGGGAATGGGAACTACAAGGAACCCATGTCAGCCAGAGCAAGGAAATGAAACCACCCACCCTGTCTGGAAAAGAAACTCACCACCCTTTGTTTTTCCTTCTAGCACTGTTTTATTAGAATGTGAAACACTTTGCTATCATGTAGTAACTTCAAAAAGAGAAAAGTCAGGTCTAGTGGATGAAAGGATGAAAGAACTTAAAAACAAAAGGACTGAAAGGTAGTCTGCCTTGTGGATCCCTGGAAGGAGAGAGAGAGACAAGGAGAAGTTACACAGTCCTACCTGCATGTACCAGCACAGACCGTTCTGCATTGCTGTGACCCTCGCAGACATACGGACCTGCATTTACCAAAGATTTCTGTGGGAAATCTATTTATGTCAGAGTAAGTGAGGAGGATATGATACAGAAGATAGATCTGACATGCTGTCCCACACTGCAGGGGCAAGTATATGGTCATAAGATTAATATCAACCTACAGGTGTCACCATTGAATTCTCAAGTATCTTGAATAGGAAAATAAGTGGAAGTTCTCCATGGCAAAGCCAAAGGCAGTTGTGTTTATTTTGACTGATTCATGGGTGTAGATTTTTAAACTGAATTTAATCTCAGTGTTACAAATGGTGGACAAAACAACACAAGTGCCTGCTGTAGAAGAGAGGTAGTTGTGTGAAGGAATTCAGACTGCCTATACGGGATGTAAGTGAGCAGTAATCCTACCTTTTCCACAAACCAGCTAGTTACACACATTATTTCACAAATTATGCTTCAAAACAGCATTTGAAAAGATGCTAACATGGTTCTAATAAGTGCATAATAATAAAATTTCCTTCTCTCGTTGTTGCAGAAGGCAGTATAACACCACATTGTTAGTACTTCGTGTAGGTTCACAGAAAGTTCTGCAAAAAATATGCAAGCAAATGGAAATGCCATTTCACTGACTTCAGAGAATGCTAGAATATTTCTAGGTTTAATTCAGATATATACACTGAAAAAGAAGGTAACAGTGCAGAAAGAGCACTGCAGTATACTATTTTGCCTGGAACCATAGCTTTGACTTTATGCAACTTGCTCCTCAAGATACTCATTTCACCCTTCTTTGTGGAATTAATACTTAAAAAGCCCTGGAAAGAGCAGTTATTTATTTATTCCAATCACAAGAAGAAATGCATAGCGAGGGAAAACCTATTTACGTTGTCCTTGCTTCCTTGCGTTATTAATTACAAGCTGAAGAGACAATGTTGTCTTCAGTTCCACCAAATCGCATGTGTGTGTATGCTGCAGGTCAAGGAATCAAAATTGACATTTCTGAAGTTTGTAATCTGTGTTCAGATCCAGATATAAAATAACTATACATTCACAGCTCCGGTGTCTCTTCAGCCTGTCTCCTAGACATGCAGAATATGGTGGTAATGCTGGCACATCGCTTCATACACTCAAGATGTATGACTGAGGTACACAGTAGGAGGATCACAAGTAACTGTAAGTCACATAGGTCCCTCTGAAACAGGCACATCAGGTAATGCTTGTCCCAAACAAGACGTGGGGTCGTGCTTCATGAGACTCACAGGTTCTCATAGAGCATCCACAAGTTCTGAGATCGTCAGATACCACCAAGAACCTGGACCGGAGCAAGGCAGATGTGTTAACCGTGGCTAGTGTGACTGCAGCTGCACATGTGCTTTCTGAAGGCTGTTCTTGAATGTGCTTGTCTGGGAACAGGGACGTGAAGCAATCTGGGACTACTCAGTGCCCCAGTGCAGCCAAAATGTACATACTCAAGCAACACTGGTTTTTTTTGAAGGGATCTCTCTCAATCTCTCTCTCTCTCTGTCTCTCGTATCTACATCTAATCTATATGTATAATCTTTCAAAAAACCTAATAATGATGCTGTGCTGTGTATATATATCATTTTAATAATATACAAACTCTCTACTAGGTTTATCTGGTTTGTTTTAGGGAAGCTGTCAGACCCTTGAAAGCAGCAGAAGCTGGCAATGCAGAAAACCTATCCAGAAGTAAAACAGACCACTGAATTTACATGTATTTGTGGTGCTATATGGAGGACAGAGTGAGAAGGAATGTATTTTCCCTTATAGTACCCTTGGGAAGCAGACCTGCTTTTTCCAAGTGAAGGTAACCTTCTTCCTAACAAAACAGCTGTCGTAACATACAGATAATATTTGTTAAGATATCGTATCTTAACACAATATGATTATGATAAATTATCATAGCTTGAAGACTGCATATCAGCAATAAAAGCACAACAGTCGTAAATATAACTCCACCTGTGACTGAATAAATATCTTTATCACTCCTTCAGTGCAGGTAATGCTTTTTGTGTATGGGTCTAGGTGCACATTCAAGGGTCTCAATGCTTTTTTCCTTCAGTGCACCAGGGGAAAAAAAATAGTATTTTGCCTGTGTTTTTTGCTGTAAATGACATACTTCAAAGTCCGCTTCAGATTTTAAATTGTGAACTGGATATGAAGTGGAAAGGATACTGAAGAAGTTTAATACTTCCTTTCAAATAGTTTTACTTTGGTCTAAACAGATGGTGATTCTCAAAGGCATGATACTGAACTTCCACTTGCTATAAGCCTTTGCTTAGATAAAACAGGCTTTTTATTTTGGAAAGAAAGAATTGTTCTGCTTTCCTGCTTATAAACTCAGCAGATATTTCAGTGATTTCTTTCCACATAAAGTGATGCTTATAAATGCCATTTAATAGTGTCTTTATATTTTGTGTATTCAATGACTGTCAATTTTACAGTAATGGAAAATATATAAACTTCAAGTAGAATTAAAAAGAGTGAGAGAAAATGAGATTGTGTATTGAAAAATCAGGTTGTTCATAAACAACATTCAGTCCCCAGAAAACCAGAAAAGCCTCACAGGTACCAGAGTCAATATTAAGGCAATCATGATGATTGCATCAGATAAGTTTTTGTTTATTAAATGGAGACTGAACTTGTTTTAGCAAGTAGATAGGTGTCTGAGAGGAAGGTTTGTTTATTTTTTTTTTAAAAGAGTAGCCCAAAGCTGCCTCAGACCTGAGATTTTTCTAAAGGGAGCTACAAGAAATAGATGCTCATGTGCTCTGATATGTCAGGAGGGATCAAGCTTCCCCGACTGTCCCTGAAAATGCCAGCTTGGAGAGTTACAGTGGTGGAAGATGTGTCTGCTTTCCTTCCTTTGAAGTCAATTTTTGTTTATGAAAGTATTAGATTTCAGCATATTGAATTACAAATTACAAGAAAGAAAGAAACATGGGAAGATTCAGAGTTAAAAACTAGGATTATCTCCCTAACTGAAGGGCTTGCAGAGTCTTATAACCAGAAGTCATCCAAAAGGTCTGAAATACATGTTTAGCCACATTTTTTTGAACATTAAAATTTTATAAATAATCAATACTGTGGCAAAACTGCTTTCACGTTCAAGTATGAAAATACAGATCTATCTACACTTTTGGTCTTAGACTAACCAGAAGGGGCACATATGCAAAGCAAGTAATTGAAATTGCAAATAAAGAATATGGACATAGCTTTTTAAAAATTTGCCTGTCTGTTGAAGTACTGGCTCCCTGGTGGCACCACCTTAGTAGAAAGCCCAGGAGAACCCCGTAGCTTGAACTCTGCTCCATGCTGTGCTGCACCCCTAACTGTCGGGGAGTGGTTTGCATAGGATTGAGCTAACCTATTTGAATTAACCTTGGAAGGAGATAAAAAGCTCTGACAGACCATCTTCACTTGATGCAAGGTCAGAAAACTTCCACAGTGGCTTTCCTGCTCTTCCCTTTCCTGGTCTCACATTCCCACTGCCTTCTTTGTGTCACCTGTGGTGACCATGCAGCTGAGCTGAGAGCAGGCTGGAAGTCTAACCTTGCAAAAAACTCAAACACCCTCCCCCCCAGATCCCCCCCAAAAAATTAGGAGTATCTTTCCATTAGCTCGGCCAGTTTATTCAATGAGATCACCGTGCTGGATGCAAGGTAGTGGGCAGCACTGCCACTGCCTGAGGTAGTCCTCAGCTGAGGAGCTTCCCCTCACCTACAAGTATCAGATTGGTATAGTTTAAATGAATAGGTTTTATTTTACCCTTAAAAAAAAGAGGAGTAAAACTTGCAACTAACAGTCTTAGCTGCAAGCTGGTTCCAACTCTGCTGCCTTCCTGCTGGTGTATGTGGCTGACGCTGGCCTGACCTGGACACCCCAAAAACCCCCAGGAATCCCACAAAACCACTGCAAAGTCTCCCAGAAGGTGTCTGCCCTGCCTCAGTAGCTCCTTTTTATGATCCAGTATGGAGAGTGAAATACAAATGTCAAAGCAGCTGTTTACATTCTGTGTCTTGCCTTTAAATAATTACTTGCAATCTACTTCTTTGGGTCTGCTCTCAACAGTGTGCAGTTTCTCTTCTTGATTAAATTTGTGAATAATTAATTAAATATACTTCCAATCATTTTAGCTCACAAATAAACTAGATTTTATGTAGTTTCTGATGTAATCTTAGTTACTCTCTGTCATGAAATGCATCTCACCAAAATCTGAGTTGTTTACAGCCCTTGACTCTAATCTTATAGTGCATAACAGATACATGTGACCTTTATGCATATGAATCACCTCTAATTGAAATCTGTCGTGATGCACGCATCTCTTCTTTAATTGACCTCTGTAAAGGACCATAGGTTGCATCATACTTCTCAAGCAGCATGAGAAATAGGGTTAAACATAATCTATAGGAAAAAACAAGGAACTACCATCTAAATGTTAACTCCTGTGGTCTAGTGGATTAGCTTAAGGAAATACAGTTTTATATTGAACAGATTTAGAACAAGATCTATTAGTTCAATAATCTGAAATAAATTATGCAGATATGGGAATGCCATTTTTTTCTTAAAAAGCAAACACTCACCTGAAATGCTCAATATTTTCTAATTTTCCCAGCGTGTTTCATTCCATGAGAAGTACAGATATTTCCGTTCTTGCTTTTAAGGTGTAGAAGTATTAAAGCTACCGATAAAAATCTCTGAAACATTAATGCAAGTGCTGAAAAATTATTTTTCTCCACAGAAGAAAAGATTTCTGGTTTTCATTAAGCTCTTTTTAATAGCCAAGTTAAATAAATAACCCTGGTGCTGTCATTCATTAGCATACTCACTTCAGCAGCTTCTTTGCAGTAAACCAGTAAATTTACCAGATTCTCTGCATGCAGCGGTGTCTTGGTTTGGGCACGTCAGGGAGCAGCAAGAGCCCGGCTGGTCCACTGAAGAGGATGAGCTGGGAGCTGAGAGCGGGCAGAGCATGTGCAGGGCAGTGACGAAGGCACAGCTCCATGGCATCAGGGCAGGGTGGTGAGAGGGACAGGGTCCATCAACAGTCCCAGGCAAGGCGAGGTACCGAGTCAAGTCTGGGGTGAGCGCAGGGATCTCCTCAGGAGAGGCAGGAGACAGGGCTGGAGCCAAGGCTATGACAGCATAGGTGCAAGGTGTATCCAAGAAGCCCACAAACCAGGACAGCCTGTCTCCCCCCTTCCTGTGCACCTCACTAGGTGATGGTGACCAGATTAAGTCAGTGGCCTTAAACAAGGATATCACATAGCCTCAGTTTTGTGGTTCAGGAGATTGTTGCACATTTCTCTTAAAGAGCATATAATTTTAAAGACTTCCTTTGAAGAAAAACTTTTACTTATATTGAATTGCTGATATATATCAGTCCCGAAACCCAACAATAAACAGTACAAAGAAGAAATCTAGCCAGAGTTTCTCAAGATCCCTTCCTTTGCCAGGGCTTGTGTATGCAGACTTGCCAACGCGCAGATCATCGGGGACAGAGAAAAGGTCTGGCACTGACTGCTAAACTAAAGGTCTCAACACTAAATAAATTTAAGTTATGAAGAAATTAACAGATTCCCTTGAAAATTCTCAGAAAATTAAATTTTTACTCAAAGAGTAAGTGCAGTAATTCGGGTATGATTTAGTGCATTCTCTATACATAATAAATAGGATGAATCACTGCAAAACTCCGTGCAAAGCTATGCAGTTTCAACCAGAAAACTCTCATTTTCATGCTGATAATAAAAACTGTATCACATTATGCCTGATCACAGCAGGCCAGAAGACTCCTGTGGCCACAGTTTAATAGCAAAATACAAACCAGCTAGGAAATTATCACTAGATTAATTGTATGTATAAGAAACCAGAGTGAGGAGTGCTGTAGTATGGGTAACACAGTCTTTCAGCCAAGGCTGAGTGTGTGAGCTACTCTCACACCCTTTTGTTTTCTAAAGAAGCAGGAAACGCTGGATAGACGACCTGGCTTGTGGCACGGCTTCACCTCCTGAGTTACCAGCAGTGTATTTGTATTGCTCTGAAGCATGAGAAGTTAAATGTAAGCTGAAACACAATAGTGTTCTCTCCCCTATGCTGTGAAGGAGTCATTACAGTACAATTTTGCTCAGTAACACTAGAAATATACAGCTGTAATGTGTTTATCTGCTTTATGTCCTTTAAGCCTCAACTTGCCTCCATCAAGTTCTATTATACAGTCTCTGATCATGTTGCACTTCAAGGGTGCAGAGAGAGAGGTGCTAGAAATCTCCAGGTAAATTGTCATGGAATAACCTGTTTCCACATTCCCTTTGTGCTGTCAGTGTTTAGTTTCTACACTGGAGGGAAAAAAAAGTCTATGCCCTTCTTAAAAGAAGAACTACTCCTGTTTAAATACTCTTGTGTAAGTTTTCATTATCCACAGAATAGCTAATCCCTATCTGAATGCTATTCAAGCTCTTGGCTTTTATTATCTAACTCACAAAGAAACAAATGACATTATAATTATAATTCAGGGAAGCCAGCTCAGATACTGCAGTTCTACCAAGATCATGGGTTTTAGCCAAGAGGGACACTGTGAAAACTGAGAGCTGAGGAATAGTTTTTAAAGAATGCAAAGGCTCTGCATTTTTGTATTTGTATTTTTGCTTTTTACTCAAATTGTAAAGTTGGACATTGTTCAAAAAGTGTTACATCCTTCTCAGGACTGGTATCTCTAATGCTCTTTTAGCTGATGGGAGTCTCAACAGAAACTTTTGTAGTAGGTATGCGACTATGTGAGCATGAATATATACTGCAAGAAAAGTTTAACAGAGCAATATACAAAATCAGAACTGTACAGGTTATTAATTATCAAGGTAGAACTAATATCAGAATAGGTAAGTCTTTGAAAAAGCACACAAAAAAGGCCAGTTTCTTGTAAAAAATCTTATGCCTTTCTCCTACCTGCCCCTTTTTATGCTCTTCCACATGGCTGTCCCTGTGACAGCCAGAGAAATGCCCAGAGTATTACTTCACAGCAGCAAGAATGCACAAGATGTCTATAATGAAATTAACTTCTATTAAAAAAGAAACTGATTACATTTCATGCATAACAAGTTTGTATGAGGCTTTTGACACTGTCTCCCTTAACATCCTCATAGGCAAGCTTAGGAAGTGTAGGTTAGATGAGTGGACAGTGGGAAGGATTGAGAACTGTCTGAATGGCAGAGCTCAGAGGTTTGTGATTAGTGGCACAGAGTCTAGTTGGAGGCCTGTAACTAGTGGTGTTCCCCAGGGGTCAGTACTGGGTCCAGTCCTGTTCAACATAGTCATCAATGACCTGGATGAGGGTTTGCTGATGACACAAAACTGGGAGGGGTGGCTGACACACCGCAAGGCTGTGCTGCCATTCAGCATGACCTGGACAGGCTGGAGAGCTGGGCAGAGAGAAACCTCATGAAGTTCAACAAGGGCGAGTGTAGGGTACTGCATCTGGGGAGGAATAACCCCATACACCAGTACAGGTTAGGGGCTGACCTGCTGGAAAGCAGCTCTGTGGAAAGGGGCCTGGGAGTCCTGGTGGACAACAGGATGACCATGAGCCAGCAATGTGCTCTTGTGGCCAAGAAGGACAATGGCATCCTGGGGCGCATCAAGAAGAATGTGGCCAGAAAGATGAGGGAGGTCATCCTCCCCCTCTGCTCTGCCGAGGTGAGGCCACATCTGGAGTATTGTGTCCAGTTCTGGGCTCCCCAGTACAAGAAGGACAGGGAACTGCCAGAGAGGGTACAGCAGAGGGTTACAAAGATGATTAGGGGGCTGGAACATCTTTCTTATGAGGAAAGGCTGAGGGATTTGGGTCTTTTTAGTCTGGAGAAGAGAAGGCTCAGAGGGGATCTCATCGATGCTTATAAATATTCAAAGGGTGGGTATCAAGAGGATGGGGCCAGACTCTTTTCAGTGGTGCCCAGAGACAGGACAAGAGGTAACGGGCGCAAACTGGAACATAGGAAGTTCCATCTAAACATGAGGAGGAACTTCTTGACTTTGAGGGTGGCAGAGCACTGGAACAGGCTGCCCAGAGAGGTGGTAGAGTGTCTGACTCTGGAGACATTCCAAACCCGTCTGGATGCGTTCCTGTCCAACCTGCTGTAGATGACCCTGCTCTGACAGGGGGGTTGGACTAAATGATCTCCGAAGGTCCCTTCCAACGCCTATCATTCTGTGATTCTGTGGTTCTGTGTGAGGCTGTAGTTACCCCCTTTGGATTATTCTGCTGCTACTAAGAGAGAAGGATGAAGAAAGATGTCTGTAAGGTTTGTAAATCTCTGGTGGGGATGGATTCCACAGCCCTCGTGGTAAGGGTTGCTCCTGGGACTCAGGCTTTCCTTCCTTGAAAATGACTCTGTGGGCTAGTGCTGATTGCTTTTCAGCCAGGTTTGCAGCTGGGTTACAGAGCTGCTTATTTGTAGCTTTACTGAGCAAAGTGTCTCTAGCTCTAAACCAGAGGTGAACCTGTAATTCAAAGGAAAAAAAGAAGTCTACACCACTTTTATGTTCATTTCACAGTTCATGGTGAGAAATAATTCTTATTTTTCAAGCTCCTAGAGTGCTAAGTTGCGAAAATGGGCCTTCAGTAATTTTCTTTTAATTGGGAGCCCAGCAGTACAAAGATGGCACAGGCTGGGGTATATTTTGAAATAGCCTGCTGCAGCTAGCACTGTGGCAATAATTGAGTCTAGGTGTGACTGAAGTATAGTCCATCTAATGGCAATAATATGTGCCAAAGTCTGGCGTTCTTTCATAGGTGATAAAAGGATAATTTAACACGTGCTGTATTTAATTATTTTTTCAGTGGGTAACACCAGATCAGGGTTTCAGTTCCTCCTTTAGTTAACTATTATAGGATTCACCAATAACTTTGGCTTTTATTGCTGCCAACTTACTTTTTCATAAGCTTTGTCCAATGTACTTTTTCCAGTTTTCTATGGCTTTCTATAAGAAATTCTTGGTTATATAAGCAGATTTTTGGAAACTGTTGCTGACATGAATGTGAATTATACAGTTGCAGGTTACAGTTTGAAAATGTACTCCCTCAGTCAAAACCGTTCCTTGTGTTCCTCGGCCCTTTTTATTGGCATCTTCCCCCTGTTATCCTATCAAAACACCACAGTTAAGATTGGAGGGCCCATTCAGGAATCTAAACGTTCGCATCTGTGCCATTTCAAATATCCTGAGTAACTGAAACACCCTCCTGGGACTGGCAGCTATGGACAGGACTACGTGAGCCATATTCCTTTGTGGAGAATCTAAAGGGGGATCCAAAATGACACTAGACACCTGTGTTTAGGCATCTAAATTGCTTCCTTGGTGTCTCTGTTTTAGGATCCTAACGAGGGATGCCTGAGGAGTTAAGTATATGGTATTGCCATTGACTCCAGTAGGACTCATGGACTCTCAGTACTTCTCCAAGTCAAGCCATGAGGACTACAGCCACTGAAAGACCTGTGTGGTGTATAGATGCCTCAGTTCAATCTCACAGTCCTTAGAGCCTGCCCTCAACTGTAGTCCTGCCCATGCTGCTTTGGTTCAGGTAGCAAGAAAATGCTCAGTCTGGACTTGGGATAAGTTGCCTTAGACAGTAACTCTATCATCCCTGTTCACATAGCTCATGCCCACATCCTGTCTGTGTGCATACAAGAACTGTTGTTGTTGTCTGTGTGTGTCTCCCCTTCCCCCCCCCGGTTTTGGTAGGAGTATCTCATGTATGTCTTTAGATGTTCTACTCTGGGTCCTGCATGAAACATAGATTTTTATCCAGTGGCATTTTGGCAATGGGATAACTTCTCACTCTGCCTTCCAACAGCTCTACAGTCTTCCCTGAGATACTTACTCCTGTATTCTGCTCCTTGAGCCAAACACTGATGGCAGCCCCTTTCTGGTGTCTCCCCCTCTGTCTTCCCTTTTGCTTCTCCCTCTGCAGTGCTCTCCAGCTACTAACATTTGCTGTTTGCTTCCCTGAAGCAGATGCATAGCCTATCTTCTCGGAAAGCATCTGCCAGTGGATATTACGAATATTTCTCTTCTCCCGTGGGAACAGCTGGGATGAGTGCTTACCTAATCCTACTCTTCTTGTAGCTCTGCTTTGTCCAGTAACTCATTACTTAGCATAGACAACCCAGATATGGAATAGACAGGCCCAGCTCCACTCACTGCTTCACAGACTTTGAGTCTCCAACTACCACCTCCTTGATGCAGGGCTGCAGAGTTTTCTGAGATAGGACTTTTTGATTCTTTTCAGCTGAAACTGTTCTTCTCTCTGTGAACTAAGTGCTCATTGACTACAAATGAATATTCATCCTGAATAGGATGAGAGAAAGCAATCTGAGCATGACTTCAGCAGCTGCAGGACTCTACTGGGAAGAGAAGGTTCCTGCTTCAATAAGTGATCATAGTGAGAATGTTTCTTTATTTTGAGTATTCACAAAAGATTCTTATGATAAAGAATATATATAAAGATGGGTGTTGCATGCTGATTCTGGCATGCTCCCTGTGCACCATCAGTATCTTTTTAATGTAGACTTTATGGACATCATTTTGCTATAATGCAGAATCACAGCATCGTGGAATAGTTGAGGTGGGAAGGGACTTCTGGAGATCATCTTATCCAGCTGTATTAAGTGCCATTAAGGCACATCTATACCAGTAGGTGCAGGGAAAGTCTTGGCGCTCCTTTGCACCGTGGATGGGCTGAAGAACCTGAGCTGGCAGCACATGTGCTGACACTAGTACCAGGAGAGTTGAGGGGCACAGTGTGAAACATAAGCTACCACAAACACACCCACTCCTGGAAAGCAGTATAGGTACCGCACAGTGCCCGTGTGGTTATGCTGCTTCTACACCTCAGCTGAAGGGTCAACATAGGCTGCAATGTTAGATTTATTGGCTCAGATATTTACTAGCTTATGGGTCTCCCTGGAGTTCTCTGTTACTCTGTGTAAACGTGCTTAATCCTTCAGCCATGAGTTGCATTAAGCAACCTTTGTGGGGGGGAGTGCTGCTGCTCCCTCTGCTTGAAAAGATCCATATTAAGTTCAAATTAAAAACTTTGTCCAAAAGATTCATTAAAAACAAAGGCTGTGAAGGGTAGAGTCTGATGATACAGGATCTAAAAGATACTTTTGGTATTACAAAGGATCTTAATATTACATAAGAACAGAATAGAATAATTTTTTGCATTGCAGGAATTAGTAGGAGGAATTCTTTATTCTAGGTTATGCTGGTGATCAGATTATCATAATACTTCCTTTGGCCTTGAAATATAGAAGAAAAAAAAATAATTATTGATAAAAATAATTAAAAAATTCCGCCAAGACTTTAGGCTGAAATCGATTTGGCAAATTTCAGTCCCCATGTGATTTGGAGATTTTTATTTATTAAAGCATACAGTGTTGGCTAAATTACAAGGGAAAATATACAAAAATTAATAGTTCATCAAGTTTTACATTTGTTTGAATCAAAAATACCATGCAACATGCCACAGTGGCATGATCCTTGCTCAATCATAGTGATTGATGGTAGCCAAACCTTATTATTTTCAATGGCAAATGTTGACTTAATTTTCTCAGCATTCCTGAAAACCAAGCCTCAATGGGATGCATTCGTAATATTATGCATTACTATCTTGGCCGTTGGATACTTTCATGGCTTTCTAAATTTTCACCTGCATTGCTATGGAGAGCACTAAAATTTTATTATCATTGCTGAAGGAAATATACAGCACCACCTTAGCCTGAAGAGATTAAATAATTTTGCTTTTGCACACTATATTCTCCAAAACCTGGTTAACACTATCAACTTAAAATCACCCCTACTGGAACATTTTGCTGGAAAGTCAAATGTGATTTATGACTTAAACTGCATTACTATGCTGATTATTCACAGCAGTAAAAAATTATACCCAGCATGATGTAAAATATTTAGTTTTAGAACTGTGCACATAAGGAAACAGAAAGATATGATCTACTGTAATATCAAAGAGTTTTTCAACCTGTAGAGATTTTACCAGGCCAGAATCCTATGTAGTCAGTGAGCCAGCTAAATGGCCTCTCCTTGCCCGAAGTTCCTTGTCTATAACTAAGAAAGGATCCAGCCTCCTTCTTCTGTGACTGCTTGAGGTCTGCAGACGAAAAATAATCTATAAAAAAACTTTTTTAAAGAGGAGCTCATAAGTTCTGTGTGAGTTTTAGTCCTCCAAACTTAATCTCTTGGAACTTCACTGAAAAAGTGAAGGCTCACATTCCTCAAGGAGTTTGCCCTGAGCAGTGGAGATGGATCTCCTCCATTTGTAAGTCTGTGGGTTGTGCATATGTTTGTGTGCATGTACCCACTCACTCATGCTCTTCATTCCTAGGAGGAGACCACTTAATTGCATTTCTCTCCTCTGAAAAACCTTGTAGTTTAACAGATGAGACAAACCACACAGAAAAAGGGGATGAAGGTGATGGATAAAAAGCTTGAGCTTGTCCCCTATAAAAAGACACCTTTGAAAAGTGCTGAGGAAGCTGCTGGAAATCTAACATCTGCTTGAGTTCTTCGTTCCCTTGAGCAGGCAGCAGCAGCAGATGTGCTCTCTTTGTATCTCTGCACTGCGTGGGGTTTTGCAGAGCTTCTCTTGTACTTAAAGTCTACATCTGATAGAGCAGTCAACAATGTCATTTGTCTACATGGCTGCCTGCCTGCAATTCCATAGGCAGTGATTTTTGTCATTTTTTTTATTGCCATTATTGATTGTCTGCTGCTATCATGTTATCTTGTGACATGTCTTGGATGCTCCAAAACCAGTGTGGAACAAATTGTTCAGAATGAGTCACATTTAAGCTGGTAGCAATTCTGGATTACTCTTTATCCACCGTGTTGGCCTATCACAAAAAACACTCAGAACTTGCAATTCACTTACAGATGATCCTCACGTAAATGGAGAAGTATCCAAATCTGAAAGGTCACTCATCCTTGAAATCAGCACAATTGATTTTATATAGCTTGCTGTCAAAAACCACTTTTGTGTTCCTAAGACATGACCTAGTATACTTGCTTTTTGAAGCCTGCTGCCTTAAATAATAGTGCTCAGCGAATAGGTTTGTAAAACAGCATTTCATACACTGATACATTGATTACAAGTAATGCAATGTGTCGTCACAAACGCAGCAAATCTCCCAATATATATTACTGAAAGTTGTCCTGTACAGAAATAAGAAAAGAAATGTCTAGGCATTTATTTGTTTAGTATCACATATTGCATAAAACTTTGTCCTCCCGTGTTAAGTAGAGTGCTGATGGAGAACAGAATATAAAATACTGTCTGTTGGCAAAAAAAACCCAACACCCCAGCCCAAACTCATCACTTCAGACACTGATTTGTATGTTTTATGCACAATGATTTGTGTAAAAATTACATAAATCAGAATTTTGACTGACTAAAGATATGAGTTGTGACATAGCTCCGTTGCTGATAAGAATATGTCAGTTGCATTTTGATTTGCTGTTTTTAACATCAGTGTTTTTGTAGACAAGGCGATCATAACATAGTAGAGAGAGAGAAAAATGGGATTAAAAAAAGAGATGAAATTAAGAAAGTGTGCTTTAAAAGCTCAAGAATTTTCTGAAAATATGTTTGTGGTCTTCTCCTACTAGTCAGAGATGGTGAACATTACTTATCCTGTATGGGAATGATTTAAATAACTAAAGCTGGAATAACTTTAGAGAACATTAAGCCAAATTCAGTGCTACCTGATTTACCTGAGAGCTGTTTTACCTATTTTCACAATAAAAACTAGCATAACATATAACAGCTAGGCATGTACAGTCCAGGAGGTTCCTCCCGTGTCTTAATGATAACTTTTTGACTTAGGTGGTGGAGGAACTGACAAGGAGAGGTGTACTGCTGAACCTAGTACTGACCAACAAAGAGGGACTGGTGGAGGACATCAAGGTTGGGGGCAGCCTGGCCTGTAGTGATCATGAGAAAATAGAGTTCAGGATTATATGCTGTAGGCATAAAATGACAAGTAGGGTTGCAACCTTGGACTTTAGGAGGGCTAACTTTGATCTCTTCAAGAAACTGCTTGGAGAAATCCCATAGGTTAGGGCTCTAGAGAGTAGGGGGGCTCAGGAGAGCTGGTTGATATTCAAGTATCACTTCTTCCAAGCTCAGGATTGGTGCATCCCGAAGAGCAAGAAATCAGGCAACGGAAGCAGGAGACCTGCACGGTTGAGCAGGGAGCTTCTGAAAAAGCTCAAGTGGAAGAAGGAAGCTTACAGTAAGTGGAAGAAGGGCCTGACCACTTGGGAAGATTACAAGAATGCTGCCAGAGTATGCAGGGATGAAACGAGGAAAGCCAAGGCCTCCTTGGAATGAAATCTGGCAAGGGATGTCAACAGGAAGGGTTTCTTCAAGTACATCAGAGGCAAAAGGAAAATGAGAGAAAATGTGGACCCACTGTTGAATGAGACAGGAGCCATGGTGACAGATGATGCAGAGAAGGAGGAAAAGAAAGTTATCAGCGGTAGCCAACACGGATTCACCAAGGGGAAGTCATGTCTGACTAATCTGATAGCCTTCTATGATGGCATGACTGGACGGATAGATGAAGGGAGGGCAGTGGACGTTGTCTACCTTGACTTCAGCAAGACTTTTGACATTCTCTCCCACAGCATCCTTATAGGCAAGCTTAGGAAGTGTGAGTTGGATGAATGGACAGTGGGGTGGATTGAAAACTGGCTGGCAGACGGAGCTCAGAGGGTTGTGATTAGTGGCACAGGGTCTAGTTGGAGGTCTGTGACAAGTGGTGTTCCCCAGGGGTCAGTCCTGGGTCCAGTCCTGTTCAACATATTCATCAATGACCTGGATGAAGGGGTAGAGGGTACCATCAGCAAGTTTGGTGATGACACAAAACTGGGAGGGGTGGCTGACACACCAGAAGGCTGTGCTGCCATTCAGCATGACCTGGACAGGCTGGAGAGTTGGGCAGAGGGGAACTTAATGAAGTTCAACAAGGGCAAGTGTAAGGTACTGCACCTGGGGAGGAATAACCCCATGCACCAGTGCAGGTTAGGGGCTGACCTGCTGGAAAGCAGCTCTGTGGGAAGGGACCTGGGAGTCCTGGTGGACAACAGGATGACCATGAGGCAGCAATGTGCCCTTGTGGCCAAGAGAGCCAATAGCATCCTGGGGTGCATCAAGAAGAGTGTGGCAAACAGGTCGCAGGAGGTTATCCTCCCCCTCTACTCTGCCCTGGTGAGGCCGCACCTGGAGTAGTGTGCCCAGTTCTGGGCTCCCCAGTACAAGAAGGACAGGGAACTGCTGGAGAGGGTACAGCAGAGGGTTACAAAGATGATTAGGGGGCTGGAACATCTTTCTTATGAGGAAAGGCTGAGGGCCTTGGGTCTTTTTAGTCTGGAGAAGAGAAGACTGAGAGGGGATCTCCTCAATGCTTATAAATACTTCAAGGGAGGGTGCCGGGAAGATGGCACCAGTCTTTTTTCAGTGGTGCCCAGTGATAGGACAAGAGGTAATGGGCACAAACTTGAACGTAGGAAGTTCCATCTAAACACGAGGAGGACCTTCTTGACTTTGAGGGTGGCAGAGCACTGGAAGAGACTGCCCAGAGAGGTGGTAGAGTCTCTGACTCTGGAGATACTCCAAACCCACCTGGATGCCATCCTGTGCAACCTGCTCTAGGTGAACCTGCTGTGTCAGGGAGTTGGATGAGATGATCTCCAGAGCTCCATTCCAACCCCAGTGATTCTGTGATTCTGTGATATAAAAGCACTTACCTATGGAGGAACGCTAATGTAAATTGTCCAGTTGTTGCTGTCAAACAATCAGCCGCTTGCTAACAGTGGTTCAAGTATGGGCTGCTGTCTAGGCTAATTTTTGTAGTGGTAGTGCCTAGTTACCTTGTTATGATTACATAGCCCTTCTCCTCTCAGGATCAGTGTACATTTTCTTAGAGTTTGACATTTAGATTTTGTCAGAAGTGTAACTGTCTCATCTACAGGTTTCCCATCAACAGAAGCCTAGATTTACAGTTAATGTAACCACTCAAGTAAACATTTATTAAATCCCTCCCCTACCTCGTGGATTAACCAACATGGCCATAATTCTGAAGAGTGGGTTAATTTTCCATGTGATTGGCTAAATATTGGTAAGTGCTGAATTCTCAGGAAGTTCGACCAAAATCACCTGGAAATTTGGAGGGTCAACCCTTGAAAGAATAGTCAGAATCATGGCATTACAGGTAGGGATGTAAATATATATAAATACGTGTGGCAGATTTCTTCAAATGTAGAATGAGTACAAGTGCTGCACATCCCCTCCCAGTAATTTCCTCAGTCATCCCCAGGCAAAAACCTCTCGATGCTCATTCAAGTTTCAGTGCCCCATTCAAGTTGCAGCCCTACCCTATTGGCTATCCTCTGCTCCACCACCATGTTCCACTGTGTTCCTGCTGCAGTAGCAATACTAGGAACAGCAATATGAGTTATCACTTCTTTTTTCATTAAATAACATGCTAAATGTTACTGTAACTCCTCATAGGGTGAGCACCGATCACAGTTTCTGGTTAAGAATCCAGTTGGAGTAAACACTGAAGGTACTCATTTAATGACTGATATCAGCAGTTATCCCAGGGATGAGTTCGATTCATATTTTCCACAACATTAGTTGTCTCTAGTTGAAGAGAAACATTTCTAATTATCCAAAGCACAAAGCAATGGAAGAATACTTTTTTTCCGTATATGCATAGCTACACATCATAGCTATATTCACATATAGTAATACATCACAGAGCGGTCATGCAAAGCTTCTGCATTACCTTAGGCTGTTAAATATACGTATCCAGGATAGTATCAGAAAGTTTTAAATGTAACCTTTATAAACATTTTTGCTTGGTTAGTTGAATTTATATGGTAATTAGGTTTTCTGTTAAAACACAATGTGAAAATTGTGGATTAATTCTGTTCACGTAAGTGTGGAATAGCAATCTTTCTTTGAAAGTTTAATCAAATAGATACTTATTATAGCAACCCCAAAATATGTATCAATGGAAAACTTTGAGCACTTTCAGTCTTGAATGAGTCAATAACCCCACCATCCAAAACCCAACAACTATTTATTTCTTATAACACTCAGTGTTTTTCCTAAGCAGTTTCTCAGAGGGTTTTCTTACCAGTTTTCCAGAACTGATTGTTTTGTGGGTATGGATTGCCTGAATAGGGCTGTAAATGCTGTACACAGGTGCCTTCACTTTCTCTCTCTTTCTCCCATCCTCATGTCCAGAACATTTCACTAGTGAGAAATGCTCAGAGCTACAGTACTAACTTGACAATTTGTGCTGGTTTTACTTAGTGTACAGAAACTTTCCTGCATCTTTAGTCATATCCTTGGCTATACCCTCCTCTCTCTAGGAATAGACTATCCGTAGTCAGGTCTGTCCTTAGCTGAGTGGTAAGACTTGCAGTCACTGGCCAAAAGAAACATCTTTTCTCCTAGTTTAGGGTGTCCACCTGTCTTTAGCTTCACCACACACACTATCCTTCCTCTTGTGGGGGAGCCTAACCATATAAAAGTGTTTTTTCTGATCTGTGGCTGCTGAATCTGAGTTGGTGACTTTGGTGAGCTCTTACTACAGAGAAGTCCTACAAGTTTACTTCAGGGAGGATAAAAGCCTGAAGTTATGCAGACATGGAACAAGGTTACTGTCTCAGAGTAAAGAATTTATGAGAGAAGAAAATCTTTTCAATGCTTTGCTTTGGAATCACCCTTTAGGACTCGTAAGGCAAAGAGACTAGATTCCATTACTTATGTGGAAAACTCCTCCACTCCTCTAATAATTTTGCATTATTTTTATAATGGTTTTCCCAACAGGTTCAAAACTCAAAAATATTTGCCTTTGTCCCTAATGGCAATGAATGAGGCTCAGAATGGATCTTCATATGAGCAAATAAAAAATATTGGAATATAACCCTGCCTACAACTTGATTGCATAAATTATATTTTCTATACTTTGTTACTAATCGTGCAAAGGGTTAAATATTTCTCTGTTCAAAAAATATTTGCAATGTGTTGCTCCTTTGCCCATAATATGTTAGTTTGGTGTTTTATCCATCTAGCACTGCAGGATGCTCTCCCTGCTTATTCTTGGCTGAATGATGCCTTAATTTCAGTAATAATTGCCCTCGTGCCCAGTATTACCCAACACAGAATTTAAGATTGTCAAAGTGATTTTTTTTGGATGATGTTTATTACATAAGATCTTGACAGACAAATACAGAAAATGAAATAATCTTACTTTATTATCCTCTTTCCTCTCAAATCAGATGTATTCCTTATTTAAATTTTCTGGACTATTGAGGATTCTTGTGAACATGAAAACTGGAACCTTTTGAAGTTCTCAGACTACCTTCTCTACTAAAAAGAAATTAGAAGTTATTTTAATCGGTGTCATGGTTTAACCCCAGCTGACAACTAGAACCACACAGCCGCTTGCTCACCCCTCTTCCCCCTCACCCTGCCCAAGAAGGGTAGGGGGAAAGAAGGAAAAAAAAGAGGGGAAAGGGAGAAAAAAAACCCTCATGGATTGAGATAAAGACATTTTAATAGAAATAATAACAGAAAAGGAAAAATAACAATAACAACAATAATAATAATGACACGGGTCACTCACGACCCAGGGAATTGGCACTGTCCTGAGCAGTGAGCATGGATTCCCACCCCCTGGCTAACACCCATTTATATATGGAGCATGATGTCTAAGGTATGGAATATTTCATTGGCCATTC
Source organism: Burhinus oedicnemus (assembly GCA_008921705.1). Classification (NCBI taxonomy): domain Eukaryota; kingdom Metazoa; phylum Chordata; class Aves; order Charadriiformes; family Burhinidae; genus Burhinus; species Burhinus oedicnemus. The sequence goes on along the minus strand of VFFE01007674.1, from coordinate 2,001,917 downwards.
CATTGTTATGTCTCTTCTTCTATGGGAAGCTGACAAAGGTCCTTCAATAGTGTAAATATCACATAGCAACAACTAAAACCAATATTGACATTCCTTTCACAGCAATCATTAGAATGAAAATTAACTGTTTCCCAGCTGAAACCAGGACAATTGGCTACTATTTAATCTGTAGTGGGTTTTTTTCTGAATGAGGAATTGGCCCTGTGTCATGCATAATAGGAGTAAATTGTTTATAAAGTTCACAAATTTGTGCAAAATCTGGCATAGCTGTAACAATAAGGACAACACATTAAAAATGTAGAAAATTACGTGCAATATATAAATCACACACATTTCAAAATAGTCTTGCTTCCCAACAATTCCAAAATAATTTGAAAACATTCTTGTAGACCTTGTGGACAAATTTTCCATAGTTTTTCTGTATAGCAGCACCTTGTGAATGGAATGAACTATGAATAAAAAATGTGTTTGAATACTGAACAGAAAATTATAACTATTATTAACATGGTTTTCATAAGTTATATTCATGCTACTTTAGTAATACATAAGACTTAGCAGCTTCCAAGATTAAGAAAATGGATTCCTCAAATTCAATGAAATACCACCTCTGGTCCTCTCTCTCTCTCTCTCTCTCTCTGACCCCACTGAAGAATTTCCTCTTTTTAGGAAGTTTGTCACATTTCTTCTCAGTCATTTTTTAACCCAGGACTGGTCCTTAAATTTCTCAAACTGTTAAAATGATAGCATTATTTACCACATTTTCCTCCATCTTACTTACTTAAGATAAGTACTTCATACTGTGGATGCCTGTTTCTGTTTGTTCTGCTTGGAAAGTTTGTGAAACAGTTGTATTACAGAGCTTTAAACAGTGTTTTTCCATGAGAGAAATGTATTTTTCCTGGAAAGTTTCTTAGTCACATTTTAAGAGAAGAAATTACAAAACTGAATTAGTGCATAAATCAGAGAAAATATTTATTTACAGACATGTAAAAATTATGTTACAACATTTTAAAGAAAATTGTAATGAACCATCAATCTGCTCTACATGGGCAAACCCTGAATGTTTTAATCCTAACTCGCAGTGGCACCTATTAAAAATATGACTGCTTACAAGATTGTAACTATCTACATAGTTTAAGTACAATGATTTTTCAGAACTAAAAATGGATCTACAGAAAAAACTAATAAAACCCACAACAATATGCAATACAAGAGTTTACAAAAGTAAAAATATTTTTTCTTGATCCAAACTTTAAAGCTTTTTAGTAAATATTTTCCATTCATGCAGCTGCAGGGGTTTGAAACAAATATCTGAAATACACAGAGCATATAGGCCTGTGTAGAAAATGAATCGGTTTAATTCAGGACTGTCCATAAAGGATTTTATAAGACTTTTGACTATGCAAATCGATTGACAAGATCCTTTATGTTTCCTATTCTTCCATATTGCAAGGGATGAACAACGTTAAAAAAACCACAACTGACAAAACCCATGTGAAACAAGTATAGGTAATGATGGCAAACAACACCGAGCATACCACGTACATGAAAAGTAGAGAACTATCAAGCTCTGTTGAAGCTACCAGCATCCTCTGTAGTGATTTGAAGCAAACATGCCATTAAGAAACCTTGCTAGTCATCGACTGCACGGCACAACAAGCTTCTGGCTTGCAAATGAAATAGTGCCTCATGGTGTCATCAGAGGTGTCTTTTTGTGTTCAAAAATATATTCAGGACTTAAACTGTGGTGTGAAACAGTGTCAACATTATGATGGTGCAATCATTTCTGTGAATATGTAATCTAAGGGTAATGATTGGAAAGACTTTGTAGAAGTCTAATAGAGTACTTTCAGTGATTATTAGCTCATTTGGAATGGAGGTGCTGAATTGATCATAGACCTAGCTGTTTCTCATACATAGTTTATTAACACCAACATCAGAACGGATCTTCTTGGATGATACTCTGCATCTTTTCGGTCAGCCAAGAGCTTACATAATTGAAATGGGCAAAATGCCCGTTGAGCTGCTAAGGTTTGGAGTGCTTTTTTTTAACTGCCAGCCAAAGATGCAGATCCCAAAATGGCAATTCTTTTTGCATTTTTACAGTTACAAATGATCATAACCTATACTAATAGATAGAAAGTGGAGAAATAGTTCACCCTTTGATTTGACCTAACATTTCGCTTACACAGAAGTAATATTTTTTGCTGCATTTTTCTGGGAGAGTCAGCCTTGGTGGATTCTGAAGCTGCAATTCTTTACGCTCAGGCATAACTACTTATACTATTCTTTCCTTAATTAAGTAGCTAGGTACTACTCAGCACTTAAGTAAACCATCTAACTCCACAGACAATAGTTAAATATAAGATACACAAACATAAGTGAGTGCTATGTTACATTGTCTTCTAGTGAAGCAAATTCCCACTCAGTAATAATTAAATTCAAATGTATGCTCATCTTCCAAATGTTTGAAGAGTATCAGTTCTTCCTTGATGACAGTCCCTGGGCTGGAAACCTGACTGGAGACCTTGAGCTCCCACCTCCTCATACCCCCACTGTTTGAAGTGAACCTATCATCTCAGAAACTGCTGTTTTTTATAAAAACTGAAAGTTTGAACTATTAAAGAGTCTCTCTGGTACCTTTGTTTTTCTCTTGCTTTCAGCCTACAGAGAATAACTGAAAGGGCAAGGCAAGGGTTCATCTTTGTGGTGCTGGGTGATACCAAATAGCCCTGGCCACAGATATCAGTGGATGACAGGGCTCTGTGCTGCAGACTGGCACACAGCTGGGTCTGAGCTCCATTTGACTGTGTAAGATACTTCTTAAATTAATGTCTCTCCCTCGTGGAAGACTGTAGCTATTAAATAATTTTTTCCCCTGCAATCACTTTAAATACCTGTCTCTTTCTACAGGAGTATATCTCACATAAGGATGTAGATAAATAACTATTCCTTGTTTCATGTCATCTGCAGTGCTATGGAGGTCTAGCTTTGGGATGGTGAACAAGTTGGTGCTTTCATTAGAGATATGTGCCCATATCATATATACTTTGATACCCTTAATATCTCAGTAACACAAGAGAAATAATGCATCTGTTCCATTTGAAAGGAAATATGATTTATTAAGAAATTCTATACTGAGATTCCCCCTACAACATCTGTAATAATTCATTATTCCAACTGCAGGCTTTTAGGAGGGCTTTAGGGGTTCAGGAGTGGAAAGACTACTGCCAGAAAATAAACCAAAAAAGTGATCACTAGGCTAACTCGCGTTGTCAGATATTGGCAGTCTATAAGTAATTTACCTGGCTAGACAGGAGACTGACTGTCATGTACACTTTCCATATGGTAACAACAAACTGCCTTTAGAGACTTGCAGGAACAGCTGTAACAACTGTCTAGTGAATGGCATCACAGAGAGTGCTTATCTGAAGAAAGGGATTTACAGGAGGATCCAATTTACATTTTATCAAGGATTGCTCTCTTATTTTGACATTTTCACTTTTTAGCAGCTAACCCTATTAATAAACATAAGTATTTCCAATGATGAATATAATAAATAAAATAATGGAAAATACCATACAATGTATTTAATTGTGATCTTGTTTGAATTAAGCTGTAAACAAAGAAATGCAATATCACCTGACTCTAAATATGGTAAAACAGTAAACATGCTAATCATAAAAATAGCTTTTAGAAATATACATTTGTATACAGTGTTTCCCACACCTGTTAAATATGTCCTTCATATTATTATGATACAGTACATTGGCCTTTAAGACATCAAAATTAAAAAAATAATACCAATAATTAGCCAGAGAAAAACACATTTACAATCTAAACCATAAAAATCTGACAATTGTACAGCTTAGAACATATAAGAAATGGAATTTCTAATATTTGAACAATAACGTCCATTTTAATAAGTAAATTGAGTTTTCATACAAATTGAATCAAAGGTGTTGCTAGCCAGTAAGAAACTGCAGTTCACAATTTTCTGTGGGGAAGTTGGAGTTTCTCTTCTCGGCCTTCAGGGTGTTCACACATGGTATCTCATCACTTGATCTGTAGAAACTGAGAAATGAAATGTTCACTTTAGTATGTAGACAGAGAATTTCCTCCAGCAGAACCTCAAAAGGAAGCCAAGACAACTGGGGAAAAGAGGGAAGAGGACTATGACTTGACTTGACTTTTTCATGAATCAATCCAATATCAATATCTATCAGACTTCCCCACCTTAAACCTTTGAGGGCTAAAGTCATGTACCTGCAGCAGTCCTAAGTTAGACTGCATGGCCCAAAATAACCACAGTGAATCAAGCAAGAGCTGTTGAGGCTGAAGTGTACTTCCCCTCAATAATGCTACGTGAACAACTGCTGAATAATTTCTGTTTTAGCAGCAGGAAATAGAAGAATGTATCTTATCTGCTTTGCAATTAAATGCTTTATTTGCATTATAGCATTCAGTCTAAATAAACTGTGTGTAGGATTCTTTGCTTCGATCCCATTGCACTATTTATATACCTTATTCCAGACCATTTACATTGTCTGTGTGCTGTCAACAATGTTTACGGTTGCCAGATTGATGGATCTTTCCTCAGTGGCTTCCCTTTTGACATTGTCTATTTTACTATTGTTCTTGTGTACATGCCGTAGGTTTTAATTGCATATCCTTTGATGTCTTTAATTGTTTTACCAGCCACAGTGTCAAACAGCAAAAATCTGATGTCTGGCAATACTTTTGAGGGTCATTCTTCAAGCAGAGGTTGGAGGCAGGTTGCATATAAAAATCTGAGTCTCCTGCTATGCAACCCATGAATGCTACCAGCTTCAACTAGGCATTCAGTGATGCTGCAGGGGAGCATAAGATGTACCAGCTCCACCTACCCACAGAAAAACTGACAACACTTTCCCAATCACATCTGTTTGGAAAAGCGACAGTAGAAAATGTTAACAGAAATAGATGCTTTCTTTTTTTAAGTGACATTTTCAACATTTTTTTTTTTTTAACTTTTGACAGGAGAAATATCTTTCAGCCAATTTCTTCTTCACTTTTTTTTTTGGTTGTATCATTTTCTATAACTGAAACAGAAAACAGCTGACAAAACCTGGTGCACTTCTGATCAAAACCTGAAACATTTCCAGGTGTTCTTTTCAGCCATTTTCCCCCCTCCTTCAGTGAGTTTTATGCCTGCATTTTTCTTCACCAGGAAAAAAGGGATGATTTCTGTTAAAATTTCCATCTATTGAAAACCTGGGTTTCCAATGAAGAAGGTTATATCAGAAACATCAGAGTCTCTGCAGGACTGGCCTCCTGCCCTGTGAAGGAGCCAGCCATCAGATTTCTCCCTTGTTGCAAACAGAACATGAGATTTCTGGTTGTACTCTTCACAGGTAACAAGGATTAGGGAGAAAAGCTCATGTGAGAGATCCCAAAATTTTATTCTTTCAATTAAAATATGCTGAAACTATTGTTCTCTACTTGCAGGGAGAAAAACCTTCATCTCCTCTATTTTTAGCTCCTGATCCCTGGACAGACTTAACTACATGAAAAAGATTTTAAAATTCTCTCCTTAAATCTGAGAGAGGCCTAATGGTTGTTAAGTAGCTATTCATCTTGCAAGACGTAAAAAAAATCCCATTGTACATCCTCTTAGCTCCAGAGAGAGTTCCTCTTTTCTCGCCTTTTCTTCACCTATGCTTTGCTGTACCATTATGCCATTATAAAAAGTGATAATTATGCAAGTAAGAAGAGAGACAGATTTCCAAGTTATTTATTGAAGCTTTTTCCCTGCCATAAACCTTTCAAGCATTTACCTGTCACCAGCACTAAAAAGCTTCATTAGGTTACTATTATGAAGCGTTACTGTGAACCATCTGGATCCAAGTCATCGATGCTGCTTTGCTGTCATTTAGGAACAATGATAAAAATTTACCAACCCCACCAGTCCAAAATCTTGCGTTCTTCCTTCAGTACATGGGCTTGTTATTTGCCTCTTAAGGCAAATAATCTTAAAGGCTGAGAAGAAACTTTAAAATCTGAAATAGTCAAGCTTTTGTTTTCCATAGAATGACAGTAACCCAGGGCTATGATTAATCTAGTGTAATGCAATACTAATTTTATTCTATTTCTTTCTTCTGAATAGTGTGCAATTTATCAGCTGGCTTTATAGTAGTGCTGATGATATTAAAAAACCTCACGATGACTAATGTTTTTTTTAATCTTTTCATTTCCTTCCCCTTATATATAGAAAAAACATCCTGACACAACAAGGATGAACTGAATTACATTTAAGCCAGCAATATGGCTTTCATTTGATGTAGTTCTCACAGAAAACCACTTTAGAAAGCATGATTTGAACATAATGCATTTTACGAATTGAATAACCCAACTGAGCATATAGCCTTGGCAGCCATAGACAATATCAAAGAAATGGTATATACTGTCCTAATTGCCATCATAATCTCTGAAAAAAAGCTGGAGATAGGTTATGAAATATTTATTGCTTCATTTTCCACCTGAAATTATTTCTGCTGTGTTTTTCCCTGTCTGGGTGGCTTTTTGAGCATGAGCTATTGGCAACAGTCTTCTTAGGCATAACAGTGTATTTCAGTCTTCCAGAAATGCTATTGGTACTGTTATTATAGTTCCAGTATGGTCCTTCTAGCATTTTTACCAGACTCAAATTATACTAGATTCAATTAATTTTAACTTTACACTATTACAATGTATATAACATTGGAAAGGCAACATTAAATATTAAACACCTCACTAAATGAAAGTGTAGTTCTACTTAATGGGCCCCAAACTATAATCACTAGAAATGATGGAGTAAATCAGATAAAATTCAGTAAAAATCTAGAGAGTTTTCCATCTTGTCTTTTAGAGGTTTAATGGTTTTATCACTTACCTCCCCTGAAAGCCCAGATAGTTCCAGTCTTTAAATCTATAGATCTTTAAGAATGCCCTGCATGTAAAGGACAGTTTATGTGGGAGAGCCTGGCCACAAGATCACCTGCCAGGTGACCATTTCTTCTAAGCTCTGTGCTTCGTAGTCACCAAGCATGACGCAGTGGGAATAGTTTGCACTCTATTTCTCCTAAAAGCCTTTATGAGAAGGTAAGCTCAATATAGGGTAAAGACCTGCCGGCACCATTCTTTCAGAACAAGGTTGGTCACCCCGATCTCCCCAGCCTCCCCAGGCTGGAAGCTGCAACGGTGACCACTGCTTCTGTGGCAGGGGTGATGCTACTGGCTTTTCTAAACTCATTCAGGTGGACTTTATTTGTCTGCAGGAGGCATGAGTTTTGATCTCCGCTAGCTGGGTCCAAACAGAGCTCAGCTTCTTCCCTGCTCTGGTTTATTTCTTCTTCCTTACAGTTCTGAAAAAGGGTAAACAATAGGAATGTGTTCCTTGTTCCCCATAAATATCTAGTTTCCTTCTCACAGGGTTTCTGGGAAAAATGTTCTTTACCATGCTTATCTTCCAGACCTAGATGTACAGAAATAAATCTTAATATCTGAGAATGTAAATTCAGCATATGTCCTTCGGAGGGAGTATTAGGAATGCACCATGACTAAATGCCATAAAAGATGTCCAAGATTAATATCTTCCCTTGTAGTACATTAAGAAAATGTTTAGAGAAAAGTCCCACAGAATATGGATGTTACAGAATTTACTCTGTGGTTTACCCCACAATAATTATAAGCAATAAAAGCATCCAAGATATTCATCTGACAAAATGCATCTGTTTTTAAATAATCCATTGCTCTGAATGGCTTTTTTGATAACGTTAATCTTAGAAATTCCCAGAAAATACAGCTAAACAGTGGATGAGTAGATGATGGTGCATATATACACGTGAGCTTGAAACCCAAAGCCTCAAATATCCTTCGTCTTGCTCTTCTGCCTCTTTTTCCTTGCTAGACAAACTCGTTCTCAGGACTGGACTTCTGAGTTTAGTAGCTGTAAGGGAGGCATCTGAGGCTAATTCTGACCATTGCCTAGTTTCAGGTAAAATCACATTTCTACCTCTGTCAGGCTCCTGTTGATTAAGAGACTCAACGCCTGACACCTTCCCAGGTTGTTGCTGATATCTGACTAGGCTTTGGCAGTGGGTTATGTGACTGCCATACATCACTTTCTGCAAAACAACTGCAAGCCCCATTAAAATGCAGTTGCTTCACTGTCCTTTCACTCACAAGACTGGTTCTCATACTTGCACTACCTCAGACTGCAATCGTAGCGCAATTGCTTTGATTGCATCTGATGCTCACTCCTATACTATTATCTGTGCAACTGAGAATACTGAATCCAGGTCCACAGATGTTACTACTATGTCCTCTAGGATGGCACACTCTGTTTCACCTTTAATAATTTTTTCTCATTATGAAATGTACTTTCTGGACAGCCAAAGAGGTGAAAAACTGAATGTCTGAAGAACAGACTTTTTTTAAAAAGAAAAACAAATCTTGGTTATTGATGCAGATATTTCCCTAAAATGAGAAAAATCAGGATGCATTACACAAAGTAGTAGCGCAAATTACCATTCTGTTTATTAGCTGCATCTAACTCAAGATAATATCCTTCCTTTCTATTAAGCAGAGAGCTGACACTGAGTGCAAAACCCCATAGTTTATGTTTGTAAGGTACCATGTGGGCATGCACATCTATTGGCTTTTACACAGCATTCAGCATCATGGATGGAAATCCACAAGAAATGAACAGGGCTTACCAAAGAACCTTGAATTTTTATCAGCTATCACATTGACTCCACATTTGAAGCACACCTTGCATTGTCCTTTGATTTAAAGCATGAAATCTCTGATTAAGTAACAAAGTTATATATGTGATTTTGTATAATGCCCCCATATGAAATGTAAATGCTCAGTTCAGTAGGTGTTAGCAGGGGAATGTGAATGTGTATTACAAGTTTGCTAATGTCATTTGTAACACTTGTAAAACATGACAGACAAAAATTATAGCACTAAAGCAAAACTTTTCATAATGAGCTAGTGATAGAATATTCACTGCATATAACACATGGGAGGAATTACACAGTTTGGTAAATATTAATAAAGAATGATTAAAGGAAGCAGTTGCACCTTCTTTAAACCTTTCTTCAAATGATGAAACCTAATCATTATCTTTTGTACTCTGTCAATCATACTTTAATTGCTGAAAATCGTTTTTCTGTTCAGTGAACAGTTTAATTGCTTTGAAGTGTTAGTACTTATGTGAGTGCATACGAGAATGGCTGGTTTACTCATCAGTGAAAACAAACTTCTATGTCCTTTGTATTAAAATGCTCCGTTTCACTTGCTTGCCCGGTAAAAATCAGTGGGAAGAATGCGATAGCCCTATCAAATACTGATTTTTCCCTTAGACCAACATATCTTTTCTTTCTCAGAGTCATGTGTAGGCAGATTTGTGATGAATACTGTTGGGTGTAGTGGTGGAGACAGGATCTAGTATTTGGAGAGTGCCAGCGAGGACATGCTGCAATTGAGATGATGGTCAGGTGTGAAGCTGATGGGACGACTTTGGGATTAGAGTTGCCACGGTCATTTGAGAGCTTTGCTGAGAGGAGCTATGAGGGCAGCAAAGAGGAGCAGGGAAAGAAGTGGATCTGTCCATCTCACTTTACTCTGTGGGTTTTCTTCCCACTCTACTGCTTTTTGCAGCAAAATCTTCCTCTACAGGGTCCTTTTTAGCTGTAGGAGAAGACTCAGGGACTACTAGTGTAGTTTCTGGTGGCAGTGGGAGGGATTTGAGGCTGGAGGCACTGGACCTTCTGCAGAGTGCAGGATGGGCTGCAGGATGTCTGAGCTGCAGAGCATGAGAGGTGAGAAGGTGGGAAGGTGGTGCTTTTACAGCACTCGCTTCCCTGAAGCCTTTACCTAGAATATACACAGAAGGCTACCCCACAGTGAGGCTGCGCTCCCACCATCACCACTCCATTTCGTGGTCTGTCTTGACTGATAAAGCCAAACCAAATGCAGTAAGTCCTCACTGATGCTGTCGACATAGTTCCCTCAGCTCGTACCAGTGTGCTTTGAGAGCAACTCAACATCTTCTTAGGATCCAGTGCCAAATATTACAAAGGGGAAAATGTCCCGCTTTCCTTTAACCCTGAATATGAGTGGATATTCATAGCAAATTCCCAGAGGTATGACTCTCGTTGGAGACCACTAGGTGTTTTCTGCTTCTTGGGATTGGGCCTGTTCCATGAGAAGCAAGTCTAGCAGGATCCATGGTAAGAATTGTCCTTTATCATTCTGAATGCTATGAAGGAGGTGGTTTTGGGATACAGGGTGCTGTCAAAAAGTTGTAGAAGTGCTACTGAATTAAACTCTGCTTGATGTGAGGAGTAGAAATTCCGCAGTGTGAGGTGGTGGTCCAATTAGTATTAATGGTGAAGGCAATAGTTCCTGTCCTACCAATGCCAAGGGTGCAGGTTTGAACACTCAGCTTAATGTGTAAAGGAACTACTTCTACTCTGAGGCCACTAGCTATCTCTACACTTTAAGTAGTGTATTTTTAAAAAATAGGAGCTTACCAGGAGAACTACCTTAAACTAATTACACAGAAAGCACCTGCTAAAATTTCCCAGTATTGCCAAATTACAGTTTAGATAGGTATCAAAACCCAAAGTGCACGCATGCAGGAAAAAGAAATCGTATGCAATGATGGTAATAAGATAAGGAATGTCCTATTTAATCAACAGGAGATTTTTCAGTTACTTGGAGGAAGAAGTTTTACTCAACATAAAGAGCAGGAATGGGGAGGAGAGCTTGCTGGAGGAAGCAGTTGGAAGCATTTAGTGTGAGATTACAGAGATACAGGGAAAGCTCAGAGTAAACAAAGGAAGGAGGGGAGGGATGAAACTAACAATGGTGCACAACAGATACTGAAATGGTGACAATAGTGCACTGAATTAAGACAGTCAATTAAACTTACAGGATGTGGAGTTACCTGCAAAAGACTGTTATCTGTGAAAGACTTGGTTTGGGAATGTGATCCAGATGGAAATGACAATAAAAGCTGGTTCTATTTTAAACAAGTTTTGCCTGGTATTTTCCTGTGTAATACTTATTTGAATGCAAAGTGCATAGTAGTGCATAACATTTTTGTTTTATGAGGATTTCAAGAGACATTCCTTTAAAAATAAAAATTACAAAGCAAAATGGTGGACTTGGGGTTACACTGTGGTTTGCAAATGGTGCAGAATCATCTAATAGCTGAGAAAGGATTAGTATAACCCTGCAAAGAGGAAGGAAAGAAGAATTTAGCTTTTGATTCCCTGTTTATTGTGGCTGGGACACAACTTACTCTTTTTGAAAGACATTATAAAACTGTAGCGCAATTTCAGAAATCAATAGCAACAACAATTTGGAAACTTCAGATACACATACCAGCATAACAGGCTGGCTAAGATGGGATTTGATTAACTTCCAAATCTTCATTTTAGCAAACTGAGCTTGTTTTATTCTTCACTGATTGCTTTTTTGTTGAAATGGCAATTACAGTTCTATCACCTTCTAAATAACTTCCCTTTTCTGAGGTCTGTAAATGCCTGTGTACAGATAAATTCAATCTACCTTTCATGTTTTGGTATTAATCATGCAGAAAATCTTCTTAGTAACACATTTATATTTTCTCAAAAAACTGAGACCTTTTGGAATAATTGGGTCACTAACTACAGTGGCTTTGCAATTTATATTGAAAAAATAAAAACATATTTAAAATCTGTGTCTTTTTATATGGAAAAATAACAACCTTTCGGCTTTTCAGTGTTTACCCCTCTTTACTTGCGTGAAGACTTTTGACAGAAAAATGTTTCCTCTGAGGGTTTTTCATTCACCATTCTTGAGGCTCAAGAATACTGATAAAGCCTGTGAAATGAGTGTTTTCTAGGGGAACTAAAGCTATTTACTTTCAAATACTGACACACCAAGAAAAATGTGTGATGCATGGCAATTGCTCAATTTCAGTGAAATTTAAGAATTTGAGGATTAAGCTGATAGCCTCAAATCTATAGACAAATACAGACCCAATGGCTGGCCTGAGTTGTTGTGGAGGATTCCAGTGTCCCAGTGAGAGTCTAGAAAACACCAGTGTCCGCTTCCTGTTCTCTCACCACTTCCCCACTGTACCTCGTACTACTGCTTTGGTATCTATGCTAGGTTACTATTCTGATGCCTATTCTGCCTACACAGGACTGGGGAATGTTGGTTGCAAATAATAAGAAGTGAACCAAACCCAACGCAGCACCTTCCACAAGTCATCCAAAGTCTACTGGGGTCAACCAAAATACAGGAGGTTAAAGAAGAGTGACTCCACCAGAATTAGTGAAAATTACATTGGCAAAAATATTCAGGGGTGGAAACTGAAATCAGTCTTCATATTTAAAATGTTGAGTTACTTCAATTAAATCTGATGTTTCTTTACAAACCACAAGTTAGAGCAAAAGCTTGAGATCTTTTTTATAAGCTACCATCACCCTCCCCTGAAAAGAGGTCTAGGTTTGCTTCTGAGTTGTGTTTGGCTGTCCTCGTTTCCATACTGGACTCAGAGGTTGACTCTGTGCTCATAAATTGCAGGCTAGCAAAATCTCTGGAGCTAATTCTGATTTACTTAGGTAGAATAAACATAACCAGTCCACTAGTACTGAATATAAAGGTCAATTATGTTATATCAGAGGGGAATTAATCTCATTTAGGCAAGTATTTTGTTTACATCTGAGAGAGAATTTTTGCCCTGATCTGACAGCATTATTTGCCTTTGAATCAATTCACGGGTTGCTTGCTTGGTGGTTTTTTATTTTTGGTTTTGGTTTTTTTTTTTTCAGTAGGAGGCACAGTTGCTTTTGACAGTTGAAGCTGAGCGGTTAAAATTAAATATTTTGATGTCTCAGAAATATCAAGCACCATATCTGTCTTATTCTTACCTAAAAGCTTAAGATAAACACCTAGCCCTGCCCAAATAGAAAAATAAAAAAAAAAGAAGAATAAAAAACTCAACCCAATATGAAATTAACACAAAAATGAATAATGAATACTAAATAAAGATAAATCTACTGACAGTGGGTCAACAAACAGCAAAGTCCCCCTTCCCCCAAAACAGAGAAAGCACACAAGCTAGCCTTTCAAAACACAGGTCCAGAGGAAGGCAATGTATGAGCTTGACACAAAGCACTTAGACAATTTCTAAAAAACATTAAAACACGTTAAGTAGTAATCAGAAATTCTTTTACTTATCAGATATATTGCCAAGAAGTTACCCAGGCTAGAGTTTCCAAACAGACATATGGCCAAATTTCTGTGAGGCTGTAAATCCTACGTACAAGCCAGTGCTCTGTGTTGACAGGCACTTGCTAAATAAGTGTACTTAGGACGAGCCTCGAGCCTCGTGCAGCACTGGGCTAAAACCAGCCATTGCTTCAGGCTATCTAGGGTAGTCTAAATACCAGAATTTTGTGACCAGTTCTTACAATGATTCTCAGAGAATAAAGCAAACACCCCCCACCCCCATTTGATATTGATACCTATTTATTGTCTCAGAAAGGATGTACCGCATTTAAACTGCTGAAGATAGGTGGCTCTTCTGTGCTCCGTGGGATTGACAGGGTGTAGATAACGCACGTTTCCTGCTCTTGCGGTATGTGCCTGGGCATTGTGCTGGAAGCTGCTGGCAGGGTGTCAGGGTTCACCCTGCTGGGCCTGAAGGGACCTCTCCAGAATTGCCTTGCATATAGACAGACCTCAAAAAGAGAGGCCATGCTGATAGTTCTTAGCAGAAAATGTAGGAAGTTAAATGACAACTGAAATTTCAGGCAGGTCAAGACTGATGGCAGGGTGCAATGAAAAAGTAAACCAAATTCATTGAAGAGTACATTTGATGTTGTACAACATGCAAAAATAAAATTTGCAATTTTCTTCACTGGAAAGCATATAATTTTTTAAGTTTAAACCATATATTTGGGGAATGCTCCTTTCCTGCATGTTGTCTGTAGGGCCAAAGGCACGTATTGGTCTGACCTCAGAAAGAGGGGCTGAGTCTACATGCACATTTGATCTGCTAAGCTGCATTGCCCACCACATTAGCTTCATGGTAAAGCAGAGAATGGGACCCAAACTTCCTGGTTCCCCACCCTTTGCTTAAAAAAGAGATAAACAGAAGAAAAAAACATTCTTTTCAAGTTCTTTTGCATCAAGTCTGTAAGATTCTAATGGCTGTAAATTATTTATCTTACATTCTAAATGTTTTAGAAGTTTTATGCTTTTGAGTTTTTTTTTTCTTCTTTTAATTGGGGACTAAATAACATAAAGCAGATTCAGAGGAATAGGTGTGAAAGGTGAGGAAATTATTTTGCTCATTCATTTTAAAAATATGCAATTACAGGCAGGGAAGTCTAGTAGAAAGAGATACACAAAGTCCGTGATAACCATTTTCTGCAGGTTCCCATGCAATATGTAGGGGATAAGATGTAAATAATAATTAGAAAAATATTATGTAGTCAGTCAGGAGTAACCTGGTTAAAACCCTGAAAACCACTTAGGAAGTCTTCCTCTGAGAAATTGACTGCCAGGAAAAATGAGGAGGAGGAGCTGGTAGCAAGGCCTTTCCAATGACTCATACAACATCGTGTGAACAACAAACACGTCTACTGTGCTGTTGCATACATTAAATGTAACAAAAGGGCATGTCAGGAAATTTCTTATAATTTTTGATTTCATGACATGCTTTTATTACTTTCTCCATTTTTTCAGTCACAGGTTATTAGATTTACTGCGGCTTTGGAAGGTACAACACATTAGTATCTGTCGGGTATGCTGCCCCTAATGACTTTCTTAGCTTGCTCAAGTACAAACATCTTGCACTGATATTTATCAAGTGAACACAATCTTTTACCTATTCATTCATCTTAGGAATGAAGAGCTTCATGTTTCCCCTGATACTGAAAGTAAGATTTCAATGAAGTCTAAAATGTTCAGTGCATTGAAAAGACCAAATTTTGCTTGGTTTCAATGATATTTAAAGTAATCTAAATAACATTTCTGGCACAACGTTGCTTCAGCCATTACCATTAATTAGAAATTTTGTGCTTTTTTTTTTTTTTCTAAGTAGTACTCCGTGTAAGTGCACTCAGCAAGCTGCAAATTGCTACAATAGCTATTGATCTTTTTGACATGCCTAATCAGCCTAATTCTGCTGATAATAGAAGAGTCAGTCTGGTCTGCCCTGATGCTACTGACAGAAAAAAATGTATCTAAAAGGGCAATGAAAAAT
Organism: Burhinus oedicnemus; assembly: GCA_008921705.1. Classification (NCBI taxonomy): domain Eukaryota; kingdom Metazoa; phylum Chordata; class Aves; order Charadriiformes; family Burhinidae; genus Burhinus; species Burhinus oedicnemus. Next base: position 1,986,625 of record VFFE01007674.1, on the reverse strand, counting down.
ACAGTTTGATTACAATAATAAATTAAATACTAACAATTCTATCACATAGTCGTGTATTTGATCAGTCTTGCTATTTGAGATATGCAAAATTGAGCTTAAACTACATGAAATTCATCAGACAAATTTTTATTCCTTTTCTGTAGATCTTATTCTACTCTCTGCTGAGTATTTTCATTGTTGAATTCTCATGCAAAATAATGAAAGTAAAGAAAGTTTCACTGTTTCATATAAATTTGCAATTAAATTACTTTAATTTCCCTCTGACTACTTATAGGAGACAAAAAGGGTTTTGATGAGCTTTAGCCAAAGTACTAGTTGGTTCCATTGATTTAAATGATATTTGCATCAATTCTTACAAGAAATATAGCTATTATTATATGATAACCTTTTTACTTTTGCATAATGAAACTCAGTGCAGCAAGAGGATTATCCTGAGTTATTTGTCTGGTATTTACGTTTGAATGTTAGAAACAAATCCGAAAGACTGAAAACCTACAGTGCAGAGGCAGAGAAAAGTACAAGAGTAAGAAATTAAATACCCTTGAGAGGTAAATGTACCTGAAATATTCTTAATAGAAAGAGAACTATAATTGTTGTTGAAATAACTGCGGTAAATCTACACTGTAACCAGAACTGGGCCTTGCACAGTCTCTGTACCTTTTGTTTCTGATGTAATTTAATAAAAATGCCTCTCAAGACATCTCATTAAAGGTGACTCATTATTGTGGATCTCCCATCTAATGGCTTCATTATTTTTAGCATAGCTACACCAGCATAAAATCACAATGCTGCGACTGTGAATATATCCTTCCGATTCCAGCCAAGCACTATCCAGAGTCTGATCTGAGTTACGACACCGTAAATCCAGTGTATTTGAAATCATTGGGATCACATGCTCTACCAGAAAACACTGTTTGCTCTACTGAATGCTTAACTACTGAACCACCGCTGCGCTGTTATTATTATAGTTATTTATTATGAAAGGCTGACAGTTTGATAGGAACTATTCTTCTCAGGCAATGTAATATAGATATGAGTGCTTGTGTATAACTCATTCCAAGTAATTAGTTTGTTACTATTTTACTAAGTATTAGCCAAAAGTGATTTTTTTTTCCAAATCTACAATACTTCAGGCTTTCAGCTAATTAATTGGGTGCCACCTTTGTTATTTACAAGGGGATTGCGATGATAAGTTATAGTTCATTTTGAGCCAGTGCTTCCTTGATGATTGATGAGCGCCATTTGAAACAAGTTCAGAGAAGTTATATGAAATGCTCTGGGCCTGCACTGGGTTGTCCAGCTGCTAAATGAGCAGAGTAAGGAAACCAGTGCGCACGGTGATTCAGAAATGCTTCTCCTGCATGCTCTCAGCCGTGTCCCACACTGCCAACGCTACTTCCGGTAAGGAGAAGGAGCTTGTTTTAGGGGTACTGAGGCTAAGCTGCTTCTCAAATACCAAAACGTGTGTTGGACTGTGCTGCAAAGGTGACTTTTCTGTTCTCCACTGTGCAGCCACAGGGATAAGAGGAGGTTATTGGCTGGCTTTCCTTCCCATTCCTTACAGTTTAAAGCCACGGCAGGCACCTGAAAACTGCTTGATATCACTGATGACTTGTGTTTCGATGATTTGTGGCCTGCTTGTGATTTGTGTTTGAGGTGAATTTAGTAAACATGAAGATCGTTCTTCCTGGGAGCCTGTTTTCTTTCAGGCGAGAGGGGAAGCTGCGTAGGTGTGTTGTATTCTTCACAGTGCGACTGTGGGACAGTTTACATTAAAAACAGTGAGAATGGATGTATGCTCACTAAGAGGGAGCACAAAGATTTTTAATTCACTGCAACCAGAAGCCGTTCAATGCAAGAAAGCCTGACTTATGGGTCCAGTAAAATCTGAGATAACCAACTACTGGGTTTTTTTATCTAAAAGGAGCAAGGGAAACAGACCTAAGTTTTCATCCGCTCCAGCTATCTCTGATGATCAGTTAAGTGACAGGAGTTGTAGAGTGAGCCCAGGAGTTACATTCCAAGTTACTGATTATTTTATATATATATATACAGCGACAATATATTATCTCATGCCCTTGTAGAAGGGGCAGTGTAAGAGAGGTGGGTGAGAAGCACAAGACACACTTCACTGAGCAAGTTGAAATCAGCAATTTGAGTCTGTCTCTCCTAACATATCTGTACATAGCTGGATCATATATCTGAAATCACCATTTAAAAGACTTTTCAGTATGTCAATGCAGCAAAAGTCTTTCAGGATTGTTCTAAAAACATCCTCAAGCTGGAGTGTCTGCAGCACTGGAGACACTTACTGAGGCACATTTGTAGGCAACCAGTTGGTACAGAAGAAACTTTCCCAGTAGGTGATGTTTGATGACTGTAGAGATACTTCAAATGCAGCATATCTTGAATTAGAGTTCAGATGGGCAATCAAGTTATTGTGGCGTAAAACTTTTTCACACTTCAGCTGAGCCGTAACGACTGTTTGTGGACGGGTCTTTAGTCCATAGAAAATGACAATGCATGGATGAACAACATCCTGATCTAAATGGTGGATGAAGAAGGTGTGCAGCTGTTGAATGTGATGTGTTTTTGTGTGTGCAGCCAGGCAGGCAAATGAAAAGGCTAAAGCCTCCTTAAATCCATGCCTGACTTAACTCAGACTGCAGGCTAAACTACTTCACATTTCTTTACAGTTAGTCTAGGCTGAAAGCAGACATGAGGACAGCTGCCATCACTCCGTTCATGTGCAGTAACCTGTTCCTCCAAATAGACAGCATGTGAATTGAGAGAACTGATCCTACCACCTAAACCCACAGTATACATCCTGCATAGTCACTGCCTTTGCAAGTTAGAATTAGAAATAAAGAAAGAAATATACTTTTGAGTCCTCTAGTCCAAAGATGTGGACCCACATATACAGGTTCAGAAGCTCTGTTCTGGCAGCACCTGGACTCTGGCAGCACCTGTCCTTATTGAACACTTCCCTTTACTGACAGCCCTGGGGCTGGTCACGGGGGAAACCGAAAAGAGACAACAGTATTTTGTTCAGCAAGAAGAGTTCTGCAGCAGGTTACTGGCAAATGGCTCGGCAGGAGATTTACAGCTAAATATGAAACACTGAAAAAAAGGTTAAGATCTAAATTTAAGTCATGTTTCTCTCTCCCTCTAATAATATTTTTCAGACTAGTGGACTCACAACCAATTTTTGGTGCTGAACTGATTTCAGAACATTAGCTATGCCCATTTTGAAATGTTTTTCTGTTTGCTCTGCTGCTCTTTCTGATGAAAGAAAAGAGTTTTTTTCATCATCATCCTAAATCCCTTTAACTTTATGTTTGGAAAAGATTATAGATTTCATTAAAAAATGCCCTTTGGAGGGGTATTTCTTATTCTGAGTCCAAGGTTATGTTTTTACACATGGAAAGTTTGTCCTAATTGTTTCACATTTAACACTTTTCATGCTTAAAAAACCTTTTTTCCCCTCAAATGAGTTGTGACTGGCTCCATTCCAAAATGACACATTTGCTATTAGTCAGCTCTTTTTCCCGAATAACTTAGTTTCCGTAAAACAGGAAAACAACATCTGTTAGGACTCTTTGTTTTATAACAAGCTTATCTATCTACTTTACTTCCCACGAAAAGGAGCGTAATGCCAGATAGCAGGGCACAGAACAGGTAGAAGCAGGCTGAAATCCAAAGTATTCCTACTGGGGTATTCACTATGTATTTGATAGTATTCTTACTGACTTTTCAGTTATACAGCTATCAGTGACTGGAGTGGAAAGTAAAACTTATAGGAACTGGCCATTATATCTTCATAAATATATGTAAGTATAAGTTAAAAACAGGGTAAATTACAGTATGCATCATAAACTACAAGCTTCATAGCATAACAGTACTGTCCAATACTGCTGAGTGTTCAGGTAAAAACTGTAGAGGAAAGATGCACAGTTCAATTTATAATTGCCTGTCTGTGGGAAACACCCATTGCCTGAGATTTCTTTGAAGTAATCCTGTGTAGAGCAATCCTTTATCCCATCCATAGCAGTTTTTCATTCACTGATCTCCCTAGGCTTTGCAAAAGAAAGTGTTATTATCCCATTGTAGCAGGGAGGAAAACTAAGGTGAAGTGGCCTCTTCCAAAGCTTGAGGAAAATGGCAAGGGAGGATGAAAAGCAGAAGGATTTTACATCAGTGACAATCTTGGTTCTGAGATTTAAAGTCTACAATACTGCCAGCTTCTCGGATAGAGGGTCCCAGTGTTTGGGAAGGTGGAAGGTATGAGGCTGCCTGGCTCCACTGCCCTGGCATTGGGGTAGGCACCTGACCAGGACGATGCACGTAAACGTTCTTCCTTGTCTTTTCCTTGCTACCACCATGGTGGGGTTGGGGGGATATAATTCATGAGCGCTAGGGCACAAGGCAGAGGATGCCACTCTCCATGTGCGCTGAGCCACCTCCTCCCGGCACTCAAGGGGCTCAGTAATGGCATGCAGAGAAACTGGAGCTGGTTTTCCCCCCTGCCTTAGGTGTGTGGCTCAGACTCTGAGCTGACTTTGGAGCTGTGTCTGCAACACATTGCACTTCAACTAATTCCGTAACACAAATCTTGGAAAGGCTTTCTAACTTGGAAGCAGCAGTGTGCAAATGTGGCTGGGCCGATTCCAGACTTTCACTGCTAATGAAGTCTTCCTTCCTGCTGCTTGCTTTTTAGAAACTTTCCTTCTTAGACCTTTGCTAGATGAAAAATTTCTTCTACATCATGCTTCGTTATATAGTGTAGCTATATGCTAAATATGTCATACCTAGTGGGTGAAATGACAGCACTGAACAATCAGAGGCTAATATACTGTATGTTAATTTCCCCACTTAGTGTCTGCAGTAGGAGTCTGACACCTAATTAGTGCAAAACTCACCAGTCTTGCTAGTCTGTGGTCACCCCTATTGCTAATATTACTTCAGCTGATCAGCTGTTAGCCATGGTGGGATATTATATTTACAACTATTTATTCATTACAAAATTTCAACTTCCTACAAATTCAAAGTGGCAACTGTTAACAAAGGTCCCTCGTACCTGTATAACAGAGTGCGTTCCTTTGAGAAAAAGTAATAATATTCTCTATTCTACATCGCATGTTAAAAGATGAGGGGATTCATGTTGTAGTAGCTTCTCCTGGTCATAATGTTATTCAGGATTTATAAATTCAAGAGGGCCTTGTAAAGGGACACAGACCCTCGAATTAGCAGTAGGTTTAAATTGTGTTTTCAGTAAGCAGTACGAAACACTAGTCATTCGCATGCCCCGTTACTCCAGACTTGGTGTTGGTTCAGCTGTGCCCATTGCGGACTGATTTCTGTTGGTATCACTGAATTATTTTTACAGCACAGACACGATTAAATGTGTGTTAAAAAGCAGGCAGGGACAGTGACACTGAGCAACAGAAGTGATTTCTGCTCAAAGCAAAAGTTTATGAAAACTGGGAAGAGAGGGAGAGTATTGTAGACTCTGAAACAATATGACTGATCCATTCCTACTGGGAATGAACAAAAAAGTATAAATCTGACTTTCAAAATATTTTTTAATGTTTCTCTAGAAGCACTTAATAGTTTAACAGCATGATGGGCATTTCATGAAAGGTGCAGACTCAAGCTGAAGAGCCAAGCACTTCTTAGCCAAACATTACTTAGGGAAAAATCCTTCCATCAAAAAAATTTGTAGCTGCCAACACACCCTGCAGAAGATACATATGGAAGACAGGGACTGGGAATTATGGAGGTACACATGTTTACTAATGAGAAAGTTCTCCATTCTAGAATCTTATTTGATTTTGAAATGTTCCAGTTAGGAAAACATGGTTGCTTTTTTTTTCCTCTCCCTCATCTACATTTCATTAAATGTAAAATAATAAAAGTAAACTAATTTAAAGAACATTTTGTTTCCTTTCTAAAATCACCAAGTGTAGTAAAATAGATTGTTCTTGTTTATCCTCATAGGGCCCTATGCTTAATTGATACTACAGTGTATTGAAGCATGTAGGACTAGGCATTAGTTACAGAACATCACAGTGCTGCTGTGAGCTTTTTTGTTAACCCAGATTGTCAGTTCTCTGTGGTTACTTGTAGCAACTGTATAGACAGACATGGCATGGTTATTCCTTACCAGCTCATTGCTGCCATCCTCATCAAAATCCTCCTCTATCCCATCAGTCATCTCTTCTCCATCCCCATCTGCATCTGGCCCTCCTTCAATTGGCTCTTCTGTAGAGTTATCTGCATTCTCTGATATGCATTCCTCTTGAATCAAATCAGCATTATCTTCCATTTGTTTCTTTTGAGCTTCTGTAAGGAAAACATACTCTATAGAGATTCAGTAACCTTCCCTATTGGTGGCAAAGAAAAGTGCTCTGAGGAAGAAACCTAAGCTTCCCATCTCCAGATGAGCTAGCTTTGTAAAAATCAGTGTGTTAATATCTACCAGGCAAATATGATCAAACCCCTTGTTTTCAAAAATTAATGCAGAAATCAACCGTGGTATCAACATGCTCATCTATCCCATGCAGTGGATGAAGGCTTGATTTACCAGTGGGTCTAGCTTTTTCATTTTCTGGACTTTGTCTTGCCTTGGGAATCCAATTGGCATAGTCAAAATATATTTATCTGCAGCTGATGAGTAGTACATAAATCTCTATACTCTGAGAAGCAGAAGGCTGTTAATTGCCAATAAGTGAACAAGGATTTGCATAAATTTCCTGTGACTATAGCTCAACAACCATACAGATAATCAACAAATCCTTCTAGACAACTGAACATATTTTTTATGGAGTAAAGTAACAGTTTCTCCCTGTTGGTATAATGTACTGAGGTAACTGGAGAATGCCCTCCTCCAATTACCCAAATACAGTGTTTCGTATAATTTCTGCAAAGCGATGAGAAGAAAGACCATTTCCACGGAGGCCCAGAGGATCTGTTCTGGTTGGCTTAGTGCAGATAGCTGCACTGTTGTGATTATGTATTGTGAGACTCCCGGATATGCTGAGGAATTTCACCCAGCCAGCAGAAATCCAGAGGATCGAGGGAGGAATGACAGAGACAGACTGGCCAGGAGTGTGGCTGGAGGGATCAGAGTCTTATTCCTATGCACATCAGGAGTTTAGATGAAAACCTTTATGTACTCAAAATGAATATGGGCCAGAGAATTGGTTGCATGTAGCTGGAATACCAATGTCTTTTCAGTCTGAGGGTGGCAATACCCATCAATGATCAAATGTCTAGAACAAAACCATTTTTTTCTTTGTTAGATTGACTGTTCTGTAACACTAGTATATCACTTATCTTGTTGGACAGCCAATGAGTCTGCAGATTGCCTGTGAAGCTTGATATTTTTCAGCTCTATGAATGTATTATTGTTTTACTATAAATTATTACCAGCTGCATATAATGCTCAAATCTGTTTGTACTTTTCTGTATCATAGTCTTAAACCAAGACATTTGTTTTTCCTTCTACTTCTGCACATTTATTTTGCAACTTACTTTAATCTCTTCAGTCTTTGTTAGTCTCTAGTCCCTCATTTTCAAATTCATTTACTTAAAGCATAGAACAATTAAGCTTTTCTCCCTTAGTCACGTAATTTCTTCAGAAAGATTCTTGGGCTTAAAGAGTAAAAAGTCATCTTAGATAACTGCTTTGACAGTACTGTAGTCACACATATTAATAGAAGATCCAGCCTGTGGACCCTAATCATCTTTTGGTAACGTGCTCTGTACAATGCCATGCTAGTTATAAGTCATTGTGTTACTTGCCTTACTGCGCCAGGAAATGTGGATTGAATCAGCTATGCTTACTATGTCCTGCTCCACCACCTTCTGCCTCAAGCCACTTCTGAGATTAACCCAGCTGTGGCAGCGAATCAACTTTGGTCAAGGTTTTCAAAAAAGGTTCCTGGAATTATGGGCTTAGTACATTTAAATGGGGAAACTTTTAGGACACAGCTGCTAAAAAAATTAGGTTACTCAATTAATTCATTGTCTGAATGAGAACATAGACTGGGTTCTTCAGAGGAGTCTAAAGTACCAGCTCAGCATCTAACTCTTTTGGGCTCTTCCGAGAAGCTAAACTTGAAATCCTACCTTTCAGCACCTGTCTCTGATATTACAGGGAGAATATTCTCCTCTAACAATTTTTTCACATCAGAACAGCTTCTTATCCCTGCCTTCGTGATTCAGATTTTTATAAACAAAGGAACTATTCCTGCAGTTTCCTTATGTACAGGAAATCCTCGTATCTATATTACCCCTACAGGAGAGATCAGGGGCTGATAATAGTAAAAGACAGAACATCAACTGTTACTGTAGGGAGTTTTCACACAGCTGTAGAGCAGTAACCAATATATGCACTGAGCTTGTCCAGCTTGTCTGTTTGACCTATCGCATTCCTCCAGATGTATAACTTTTAAGATTAATAATTAAATATTCTTCATGAGAGTGATGCAAACTTAAAAAAAACAGAAGGGCAAGATGATGGCTTGATTTTTGTTTTGTGTAAACGAGACATAGATCCTCTCTCTGATTCCAGTCAGTTAGTGAGCTCACACCTTCTGGCGGAGGAAAGTAAGAAATAATATTGCCAAATCGTAGAGAAGGAATAAAATCATCTCACATCTGACACCATAATTGAAATAGTTCAGCTACTGATGTGGCTTTATCTTACAGAAATCACTAATCACCCAGGCTGCATAACCCTCTTCATCAGCTCAGGAGACTTAAATAGGGATCCAGGTTTACTGGTATCTCTGAGGTGTTTTTATTTCTCACACCTACCGATGAGAGGCAAGGAATATGGGGGATGGGTTTTGCACCTGATGTTTTAAAACATCAACAATTTGAAAACAGTTTTTCATCTCTGAGGATATTATTCATTGCTTGTCTTCAAAAGGCATAACGGTATGATTCAACACAAATCAACATTTTCCTCTTTGAGCTGATTTTTATTTAAATGAGTTCACTACAGTCCTTTAGCAAAAGTGAAAATTAGATATCAAAGTACAATGACATGCAGGTTGTTTTGCATAGTAATGAATTTTATATAAAAGCTCCCTGAAGTAGGGATGTGCCATCTCAGAGCATTTCAGTACACAAACGATTCAATGGAGTGCCTTGCAATTACATCTTCACTCATTATACCAACTTTTGTTTAACTTGCATAAAGTACAAAATAGCATCTAATGAATACATATTGTGTACAGTTCTCCTGAAAGAAATAATCACACTCTGTGCTAATGGTTTACCTTAGACTTGGAAAAAAGCACTCAACTTATTTTGTGGGCTAAACTTTAACAGCGGAGGGATTCGTCCTTGTCTGTCAACTTGGAAAACAATTGTAAATAAAGGGTAGGTTTTCTTAAAGAGCTAGGTTTTTGGGCTTGTTTGTTTGTTTGTTTTTTGTTTGGTTTTTTTTTTTTTCATTTTTGTTTTTTGTTAACCATAAATTGTTTTTCTGTAGTGTTCTGTCCTAGGAAGACATTCGTTAGAGTTATTTCTGAATGCCAACATGAAAATTCTGGGTTCAGAGAGATACCGCCTCAACAGATCAGAAAATAGGGCAGGCACTTGGGAACAGGAGAGGTCCAGATCTAAATATTTGTTTTGCCTGTGTCAGGTTCATGAACCTCAACTGCTAATTCCCACCAATGTTTTATATAATCATGGTGGAGCTCTCTTTATGTGTCCTGTTGGGTCTTTTTGGCTTCACATAACTCATTTGAGTTAGCCAAGGGACACAAATCTGAGTGCCCAGACACCCAGGCAGCTGCAGATTCTGAGGGAGAATTTCTTTCACACATTTCGTACAAAATACATTAAAAGTTTTCATCAGCAAATGGAGGGGGGGAAAAAAAAGAAAAATGAGATTTTTCATGAGATAAGGCTTCCATTTCCCCGCTGGCTGTCATCAAAATCAGCTAGCTAGTACACAGCTCCTGTACAGAGATATACCATGTGATTTATAAGGAAATAGCCAAGGAAATACCATAGACAGTGGTAAGAATCGAGATTGTTTTCTATATATACTGTAGTGAAAATACAACCTTATAAATCCCTTACAACTGCTCAGCCTGGCTTTAAAGTGCAGCCAGATGAGATCATTCAGCTAACAAAATGATCACTGCAATGACAGAGATTAAATTAAAAAGTAGTGTTGAATTTTGTCATTCCCAAGGCTTGCCTCTAAACAAAGCATTTCAAGCCCAAGAAAAGCTGACTAGAGGTGCGGCTGATTTGACACAGATGCCACAGCTTCACACAATAGCTTAGGTTCCAAGACATCTCTGGAGTCTCCAAGTCCAACCCCTCTTCAAAGCAGAGCCAAACTCAAAGTTCGGTCCAGGTCCATGGGGCCTTGGCCCAAGGAGTTTTGAACGTCTCCAAGGATGGAGCTACTGCAGTCTCTCTGGGCAGCCTGCTACATGGCTTAGTTGCATCTCTCCTTATATCAGTCAGGATGCTGCAACTTGTGACTATGGCCTATTGCCCGGGCAATAATTCCTGATATAGACCATCTAATAATTCTTAACATAGATAGTACAAGCATCCCCAAGGTCAACTACTTCTAACTTAATTCTGTTCAGTCAATTTTTCAGTCATGTTTTGTTTCGAGAACACCTAGTAAGACTCTTTTATTTTCTTTCTTTTTTCTACTACACCATAGAAAACAATTCTTGAAATGATGTTGCATGCTCTGTGAAGAATATTAATTTATCTTCCCAATAGTTCTACCTGAGAGTTAATTTACCTTGCTTCAAGCCTCCATTATGTAGCAGAATTTCTGGAAGGCTTCCGTTCTCTCTGCTCTGTCTGCTTGACTGATAACTAGGTTCTAATTTAATTCATTTGACTACAAATTGCTTTTACCTACCTGCTTCAGCTTTTTGCTGCTTTTCAATCTTTTCCAGTCTCCCTAGCAAGGAGTCAATTTTTGTTTTGATTTGGGTTAATTCCTTCTTGATTGTTTGCAACTCATCTGATTTCACTGTGGAAAGAGAGCAAAGATGCAAAACATGAAATAAACTGTATTTGCAGCCCTCCATGAACAAAACATGTTCTTTTTTCCTTCCTCTGTAGTACAAAGTCTACTCTCTCGTTTCTGTCAGTATTTTTAGATATTTAACTTTTTAAATGAACATGGTTAGTTAAAAATGCTGAATCCATCCTAGGAAATCACAGGTCATAACACCTAATGGCAAGAGGTTATGTGAGGTGTATAGCTCTGCAATAAGCATTTCAGGCAAAACATCTGACGGGCATTCTTAGTAAATCCAAGCAACTTTTACTGAAAAACAGCCTATAGTGAAAGAATGATTCAAATACAACAGACAGTTCACAGTCTTGCAATGCTATGTTGCTGGGCTATTTTGTAGTAATAGCGACAATAATAAAAAGATCTCTCACAGTAGCACTAGGTATTTTTCAACAAGAGTGAGTGGTAACATTCACTGGCTAGGGCAGCCAGCAATGCAATGTTAAGTTCCAGTCAACAACTTCATGGCACTAGGTGTTAAGTATTATTGCTTAAAAAGCTTTCAGTTCTGGTAATTTCTTGTCCTTTTTCCAGCTATAGATAACATATAAAAATATTTCTTTTTATGATCACATCCAGAGGCATGGAGGCAACACCTTTAAATTAAGACCTAAAGTTTCCTTTGTTGCATTGGATTACTATTTTTTTATGTTCATTATTGCACTCCCATTGTCTAATGTAAGGAGTGACTGCTTTGGAGGTGTTTTGGCTTCAGAAGAAACAGCACTGCAGCACTCATGAATGACCTCATTATTATGGCATTATCAGGACATGTTTTTATGCTCAGAAGATAGTCCAAACAAATCCACTTTGCCTGTCTATGCTAGGATATCGTATTGAAAAGGCCTAGAGGAGAAAATGGGAACCCTCTGCTATCATGAGAGAATAAGATCAAGAGTAGATAACACAGCTGTCTCTTATAACTCTTGTAGGAAGAAATGGAACATCACCTTAAACTATAAGGGACTGGCAACGGAAGGGCACTGAGCAGTATTACTCCTCCAACCTTACCGTTGCTGAAGGAGGATGTGCGTTGACTTTGGTGTGTGTATCCAGAGCAATGGGAGGGCCATTAGTGAGCCTGGGAAAAGGGTCTCCTGGCTGCATCTTGCCATATCAGTCCTGTTCGTTGACTCTTGGGCATGTATCTCATCATAGTGTCTCATGGGTATTTTTTATCAGACAGTCAAAATCTGAGTATGACGTGTCCAGGCAAGCTACTGCCTGCTTCAGTGGTAGTAAATGAGTATGTGTTTGCTTCAAAATCAGCCTTATTGCAAACTTGCAGCACATTCACTGAGGTTGAAACCAAGGCTTTTTATCTTACAGTCTGGGTCATATGCATTGTAGTTATAGCAAGTCAGCTAAAGGCAGTAGGTTGCTAAATGTGGTAATGAACTTGCTTAATTATGTGCTTATATTGAGAAATTGTGCATCTCATGCTGAAGGCTGAAACCTCTGATCTCATACTGAATGAATGGTAGGACTTAGAGAACAAAGCTTAAAAGTAACCTTTGTGCTAGACTCATATACAGTATTCGATGGAAATACTTTTCATTATTTATAGAGTAAGGCTTTAAAATGTTCTTAGAGAAATAACGGGTCACTGTCCAATCCTCCAGATCTGTAACAAAAAGTTAAGATTCTGACAACTGTATATTTAGAAGGTTACTGCTTCCCTGGGGCCAGTGGTTGGTCTGGACTGGAGGAGCAAGGCAACACAGATTCCAGGATGAAATGGTGTGAATCTGTCCAACAGGAAATGCTAAGCGTCTACAGCAACCCACTATGAAGCCAGCAGGCAACAGATCCTGTGCAGCCAAGCTCCCTTGACTGGCAAACAGCAGGCTTGCCAAGGCTAAAAGGTCAGAAGTCAGAAGCGACACCACGAGGACCTAATGATATTTGTTCCCAGTCTAAAAACCAAAGCAGAAAACATTTGCACTTCTGAATTTGGTGAGGAAACAGGCACATACATGGGGCTACTGTTCAAGTCAGATCAAACCTTCTGCTTCACAGGGGCTTCCCTGTGGTGTCTCAGTGAGAAATCAGTTTGGGAAGGAGACTGCACCAGAAGGAACACAGACACAACAGTGAAGATTCAATAGTATACATAGATGCTAGAAACGACTGAGGAGCTTTATTGCTCCTTGTGAAATTCCCCTATGCCAAAACTATTTCCTCAAGCTTTGGTCATGTAATCTGCAACTTATTATTCACACTTAATGAGGTGATTCCATCACACAGTCAATCACTTCAAGTTAACACTAAAAAGGACTGAAAGAAAGAAGAGGAAGAAATTTCAACAGGTCTGCACAACAAGTTCCAAATTTCCACCCTGGTTCCAACATTGCAATGGTGTGGTTATTTGAGTTACTTGTAGTCTTAATTTGCAGGGAATTGTACAAATCTTCAAAATCATTCTCCTACAGAAATTCCAGTCTCAGTTATATTGTACTGGGTATTTCTGTAATAAACAGCAATTACTAAATACAAGTTATGAAGGGTTCTGATGAACAGTAAGCAGAACATGAGCCAGCAATGCACCCTTGTGATAAAGAAGGCCATCAACATCCTGGGCTGCATTAGAAGGATTGTTGCCAGCAATTTGAGGGAGGTGATCCTTCCCCACTACTCAGCGGCCAAATCTGGAGTATTGTGTCCAGTTCTGGACTCCCTGGTACCAGAGGGAATGAAGAAGACAAAGCCAGACTCTTTTCAGTAGTGCCCACTAACACATCAAAGACCACTGGCACGAATTAAAGCACATGAAAGTCCACCTAAACACAAGAAAAAGCTTTTTGTTTTGTCTTTTTTTTCCTGTAAGGGTGGTAAAACACTTGCACAGGTGGCCCAGAGAGGCTATGGAGTCTCCATCCTTGGAGGTATTCAAAAGCCATCTGCACATAGTCGTGGGAAACCTGCTGCAGGTGACCCTGCTTTAGTGGGGCAGTTGGACCAGATGAGCTCCAGAAGTCCCTTCCAACCTCAACCATTCTGTGATTCTGTGATTCTGTGGTATAGAACTTGGGAAGAACTTTAGGATTTTTAAGCACAATGTTGAAAAAGACAAAATGTAAAGACTAGAAATACTGTACTTCAGGTGTCCTGCTTTGAGTATATAAACTCTCCTTTAAAACTTCACGTTTTTTTTTTTTTTAAATTGATCTCAGGCAAGAAATAAAGCAGTTGATAAACATGGAACTAGAGCTGCATCTGTCCAAAATACCTGTTCATCTGCTTTTGAGTAAGCAAATAGAAAAATAAAGTAGCTTACTGCTTTTTATTTTTTTTTTCCTATTAGCAGATAAGCGAAGGCCAGCAGGTGACAGAAATGCATGTATTGAAAGGCAAAGAAACTACTAATGAAATTCCTTAAGCACTGGCACCAAAATGACTAAATATCTTCAACAACATTAATACAAAAAAGTAAATAAACAAGTGAAATTTGCTGATGACATGAAATTAGACGGTATCATCTATTGAGAGTGAACTGGAATGGAAGGGATAGTCAGGTGATTTTAAGGAATGCTACATCAGAAAAAAGATGAAATGTGATTGCACTGAAAAAAAGTCCTACACTTTACTGACTGACAGCAGAACTCCTATTCTTAACATGGAAGCTCCTCAGAGGAAAAAGGCAGTGACAGAATTATCCTTGGGTGTAGTTGTAATCTCAGGTTGACAATAGGCTATCACTATAATGCAGCCATGAGAAAGAAAATGCGGTGCTGGGATGTGTCAAATGATGTATTGCTAGAGATGGGGAAGTACCATGCCATTGTACAAGGCCCTGGTGAGAGCTCATCTGGAATAATGTGTACAGAATTCTAGCAGGTCTGTGGGGAGATTATGCGGGGAGAAGGACCATGAAGATGACCATAAGAATGGAAAGCCTGTAGTGTGACAGAAAGTTTTGCTTGTTTGCCCAAGACAAAAGAAAGTAAAAGGAAATAAAACTTAAGCTAAGACAGTGTTGGCACAACAAATGGATATGAACAAATAAGAAATAAATTTAGACTGGAAATTAAAAGAAACAGAGACAGACAAAACCCAACCGAATCTTAACTAGCTTTAAGATGGAGCTGAAAGAATGAGATGATGCGGCTACGTGCAACAATAATGAATTAGATTCAGTGACCCTTTCCAGCCCTCTTCCAGGAATACAAGGGCCTTTTGGAATGTATCTTTCATTGAAGCACCTAGCATCAAAGGAGACAAACTGCATCCAGCTCAAAACAAGAGATTTAAAATTGAGGTCAATCACATTTTTAGAAATGAAAGTGCTACTGTTGAATTACAGCTGTATGTGTGAAACTTTTTTTGCCATAACTACAAATTGATTCATCCACAAAGTATGATTCAGATTTCTTTGGAAAGAAATGTCATCTATTTTTATCTAAGACCTTCATGTTTAATATAAAATATTTTATCAGATTGTATTACATTAGATTTCACTCACCAATGGGTTAGCTGAGGAAGCTAAATATAAACTTATGAGTCAAAATGAATTAATTTAAAGGCATAATCCAGTACATATTTTGATATCTTAAGTGTCTACTCCTTAATCTCTAGCACAGTGTATAAGAAATTTGATTAGTGTTTTCCTCCTGTTTTCAGATGTGTAAAATGAAAGTGCATTCTCCAAGAGCTTCAGTTTCTATATTGTCAGAAGTGAGTTTTTCCCAGTTCTAAATAGCAATCTACACTTGCTACTTCATACCATTAACACGAAGAACTACTATGTATAGTTTCCACACCAACATGTTTCATTTTCTGTGTTGCTCCTGATAATGTGGAAATGCTGATTTTTATTTTTTTTCCTACTTTTGGAGTTAAAAAGAAAACAAACTATTGTCAACCGATCATTGAAAAATTTTAAATTCAGGAAAGAAATCATATCCTCCTAACTTGTTTTGTGTTTTGGAAAGCAATTTAGGACACATATTGCCACTTTTTGGTAAAACAAGAATTTACTGCACTGGCAGACGTAATTTTTGCAGATGTACTCATCAACGAGCAAGGCATTATTGGTATTATGTTTTTATAACATCTTTGCTGTGTGCCTCAACAAACTTCTGTCTTTGGATTGCTGGTTTTCAGAAGTGAGTCCCTCTAATCCTGGTAATTTCACTGAGGGGTCTCCTGTGTTCTGACCTTTGATACTACATGTATGGGTTCATTTACTGGATCCAGTGTGAGTGTGGAGAAAAGCTATGAGAACACTTATGCTTATAAGATTTCTACTTAGATCTGAAAAGTCAAGGAGGGGATGTGATCTCATGAGAGTTTTGCTATTTAGGGGTGAAATCTTTCAAGCACAGGCAATACCATTTCAACACAGGTAATTCTGAACCTGTGATTAAGCTGTTTTACAGTCTTGAATTTCATTAAAACCCAAAATATCTTCCTTCCCACAAACTATGCTTCTCCCTATTGAAGAGATCCTTTATTTAACTAGCAATAAATTAGAATTAGAATCAACAGTGCATTAGTTCAAGGGGTTCAGATTAGCAGTGTAGAGTAAGGGGCAACAAAATATAAAATTGCTTCATCCCACAATTCAATATAACCCACTTTTCCAAGAAAATGGCAAAAGAAGCTGCAAAACCCACATTCTCTACTTTCCAACTTGAAGCCCCTAAGGGAATGGCTCGGTTATTTCTCTGATAAACGTCTTACAATAAGCTGATTACATTCCTGTCCAAGTCAACAAAATCATGTTTCTACCTTTATGATGGGTTGGTTGGACTTGACAAAGCGGGAAGTAATTCTATGGGGAAATCAAGCATGAAAGTCTGTATATGATGTGTCTGACTCCTTTTAAAGGTGTGCTGCATGCAGAAAAAATATTTTCTGCAATTTATTCCAGCGTGATAAATAGTCACTGCAGTTGGGCTCTGATTGCCATTGTAAAGAACTGAGGGTGAAAACCCAACAGGTGTCAAAACGTCAGCCCATGTTTTTAGTAATGCATCTTGCAGCTGTCCCTTCAGTGTTAAAGGGCTGGATCCAAAGATGATCTTGTCACCTGGATCTCTAAGACTGACACTTTTAGAATTCACATCACATCTGAATACACCGAATGATACTTTCACAGGGGTATAACACTGTTAGGATCTCTACACTCCTGATTGCACTTCCATTAAATAATTTACAGGTTCTGCAACATCTGCCATATTATGCAGACAGTATTTTGGAGGTCTTATAACAATGGCTAGGGGTATTTGGACTAGGGTTGAATCCTATAATCTACACAGAATCACAGAATCATAGAATGGTAGGGGTTGGAAGGGACCTCTGCAGATCATCTAGTCCAACCCTCTGCCAAAGCAGGTTGTACAGGAATGCATCCAGGTGGATTTTGAAGATCTCCAGAGAAGGAGACTCCACCACCTCTCTGGGCAGCTTGTTCCAGTGCTCTGCCACCCTCAAAGTCAAGAAGTTCCTCCTCATATTTAGATGGATCTTCCTGTGTTCTGGCTTGTGCCCATTGCCCCTTGTCCTGTCTCTGGGCACCGCTGAAAAGAGTCTGCCCCATCCTTTTGACACCCACCCTTTGGATATTTATGAGCATTGATGAGATCCCCTCTCAGTCTTCTCTTCTCCAGGCTAAACAGACTCAGCTGTCTCAGCCTTTCCTCATAAGAGAGATGCTCCATTCCCCTGATCATCTTTGTAGCCCTCCACTGGACTCTTTCCAGTAGTTCCCTGTCCTTCTGGAACTGGGGAGCCCAGAACTGGACACACTACTCCAGATGTGGCCTCACCAGGACAGAGTACAGGTGGAGAATGACCTCCCTCAGCCTGCTGGCCACACTCTTCTTAATGCACCCCAGGATGCAATTGGCCTTCTTGGCCACAAGGGCACATTGCTGCCTCGTGGTCATCCTGTTGTCCACCCTCCCATGTCCTTCTCCCAGCAGGTTAACCCTTAACCTGTACTGGTGCATGGGGTTATTCCTCCCCAGGTGCAGTACCCTACACTTGCCCTTGTTGAACTTCATGAGGTTTCTCTCTGCCCAGCTCTCCAGCCTGTCCAGGTCTGGCTGAATTGTGGCACAGCCTTCTGGTGTGTCAGCCACCCCTCCTAGTTTTGTGTCATCAGCAAACCTGCTGGTGGTATACTCTGTCCCCTCATCCAGGTCATACGTTATGCATTACTTAAGTCCTGACATGGTACTACAAAACATTTTCTGAAATGCAGAATAAATAATAAAGAAAATTTGGTAATTATTCTGAGGAACAGATATCTATATGTTAATGTAATATGCTCTGTCCCATTCACCTCAATGAAAATCCAGATTTCTGGGTGAGAGATTTCCTTGACATCTATTGGGATATACAAAGATCCTCAGCTCTCTAGAAGAATTTTTGAGTTATCCTTGTTCTGCACAATGAGAAATATATGTATAAAAAGACTTATCTGCAAATGATTCGTCTTCTCAAGGCAAAGTGTGTCCAAAAAGCCCATCCTTATTAGACCACGCTTTAGGACAATTAGTGAATTGAATGCACCGATACTACTAACTTTTCATACAAATAAGACAACAGTAAAGGAGGAACAAAGGAGATCTAAGGAATGAATCTGTAAGTGTATATACTTACTAAAGATTTGATTCACTGCATGAAAACCCAAAGACTCAAGGGCTGGAAAAGACTAGCAAAATAATTTAAATTCTAAGTCTGCTAAAGTGAAGATCTTGAGGTGTACAGCCAACAGAGCCTCTCTTTCTCAGAACATCATCCTTTGCAAGGAATGGCTTGAGCTCCTTGTTCCTCAGTGTACAACATTATCTTGAGCTCTGTTTATCACATTTCCATTCTTTCAGTCACATGCATTTTTATTACATGTTTTCTTTCAAGGTCTCTGATACCATCAGTTCACACAATAGCATCAAGAATGGATCCTAGTGGGGTCACTAGAGGTCCGTCTTCTTTGTTAGATGTTAGTGTATGAGATTTGGATATGTTATTCAAGCAGGGTATATAATTGGCTCATGTTGATGCCATAATTAACCCCTCTTGCAGTAAGGTATACTGTTGGTGGGTTCACTTATGTCATGGTTGTGTGTAAGACAGCATGATGCTTTGTTGGCCAGTCTGGTACTGCAAGTGTCCCTTCATTCTTTCTAATATCTGTTCCCTACCTGATCTTTCTCTTCCTCTTCCAGTGACGCTTCCAAGGACAGTATCACTCCACATAAGGGGCAGGGGAAGACAGGTGGGTGCTGAAAGATGCACGAAGAGGAAGATGAAGTTCCCAGGACATACTATGGGGTGGGAAGCTTGATGAACATGGAGGAGAGATTTTTTATTGTTCATCAGCTCTTCTAAGGCCAACTCATTAAAGAAGGGTTGAATAAGCCCAAGTTGCCAGTCCTGTTTTGGACTCCCTTTAGAACAGGCAAAGACACTTTGCCTCTTTCTACCCTCAAAGGGATCTGGCAAAAAAACCCCACACAACCCAACCGCCCCCAGCACCCTCCAGCCCACACTCCCCACCCCCTCCCCCCTCCCCAGCTCACATACAACCCTCGAGTCTCAACAAAAATCAGTGTGCCTCTGTCTATAGTAAGATTATTAGCTTTACTTTATTATCAGCTCTTCACAAGACCTCATGGTGCATAAGCAGTCAGGATGATATGTGATTTTAAACAGGCTTCTTCTGAGGCCAAGGAAGGAGGTCAAATGTTGTTGAGGGGATTTCCTTCAAAAGTTACATCAGTGTGGTCTTTGAGTTGCAGGAAAGGCATGGCAGCTTTGGTAATCAAACCAGTTTTTCAAGCTAAAGGCTGAGGGTAGGAAATGACTGCAACAGAGCTATGTAGTGGAAGCTGTCTGCTTGCAGAAATTACTAGGATCATTGTTTCAATAATATCCAACTGATATGAGCAACTCACATTTGGATCCTGAGGAAGAAGCCCCACTTGAGGTGGATCGTGATGCTCCTTTCATGGAGAAAACCCCTTTGCCTCTGCGAGTTGTTGTCACAGCCACACGAGGACGCTTCAGTGGAATCACTGCACGGGGTGGGGGAGGGACACGGCCATGGTAATCAAACAACCTGAAAAAGATTAAGTCAGCTGGACTCCACAAAACCTTCTGTGATTTCATGTCATGGAAGCTCTGTCGACTAAATTTTCATGTTATCTTTGAGAAAATTACCCTTTGAAACCATAATCACCTTATATCACAGTCAAATTAGATTTCAAGGACCTATGCGCATTAAGTGCCATATTCAGATTTCAGTCACAGACCAGAGTATAGCTCAGAATTTTTGCGTAATTTAAATGAGGGATGTGTTATGGGACTCTGTTATTTGCAGTATGGAAAATCTATAACCTTCTTTCCACAGGTCCACATCATTTCATTGCACACAACTAACAGCAGTATATTTTGTTGTGGTGACATTTCAGCTCCTTTATTACATGTATGGCTTAAATTCTAGTTTTCTATCTGCTATCCTTACAGACAGAAAAAGAAATGAACTTTTCTGAAGCCAACCATCAGCATAAAGCAATATCTTGTGTTTTGTAAAATAGCAAAAGAGTCTTTATAGTGAGGGACCTGTATGTCCTTCTGAATGCATAAAGAGGTCCCAGCATATGTTTTCTTTATTGAAGAATGAATTGATGTAAAATTACTAAAATACTCAAGTGTGCTTAATAAAAAAAAGTCTCATTCAAGCCAAAACCACTGTAGCAAGTGGATAGTCAGAGAGTTACCACTACAGTCAATAAAAGATACTCTACAACCAAAATGAACTAGTGTTCCCAAGCAGAATACCCCAATTCTAAAAACACAGTTATCAACAGCAGCTAATTAACCTGCATAGAAGAAAATAAAGGCAGTAGAAAAGGTGATCAAAGCTACAGATATATTTAGAACATAGAAGCTATGGGTTCTGAAACCAACAGGTCAGAAGAAGAAAGCTCAGAAAATTAAGATTGCCAGTTCAGAGACTAAAGCAGAGGGACAAGCAATATTCTGACAAAATATTCTCAAGTTTCTTTCAAATGATACTTGCAACTTGTAATTATGGAAATTTATAACTGCATGTTTAATTTTCACAATTATGACTACAGTCACCCATCTGGGCAGACAGATACATGTTCAAAAACAGACACACAAGAGACTAATTCACTCATCACAATGTCTAACGGCATGCTGAACAGGAAGCAGAATCAATCTTAAGTCTTCTAGCCCATTTTCTGGCAAGTAAACACCTAATGCTTAAATACCAGAATCCTTACTGTTGTCTATACCATAATCCTACAGACAATAACCAGCTCCCTCCATTTCCACAGCTGCCTACAGAATGTGTCACAGAGATCCTGTCACCCCCACTAAACTTGAAGTCCATGGCATTAGATATTCTTACTGAATAAGCAGTTTCTAGCCATTATGAGCATAACCATTGTGTATGAAGATAAACACTAAAAAATTTTTGGAACTTTTAACAGAAATATTATTGTCTGTTGTCACTCATCATTTATCATATTGGATGATCTGCAGGTCAATCACAATCTCCCATTTGACATTTCTGGAAAAAAATGTTTCAGAAGAACTGTAAGCTATCATGCAAAAGATCATTATACAATTATTCCTCCAAAGGTGATTTTTTCCTAGCTTCCAATATATTGGAATAGTTCATGTTTAGATAATGTAGTGAAATGCAAAACTGTGCTTCTTGTTTGAAATATATGAATGCACTGTTATTTAATATTACTATTCTTACCTTTATTTTTGAAATTATGCAAAGCTTTTGGGCTTGGTATTTTGTTGCACCAAGTTCTACATATTTCAGTGATATGCTTTCTTTAAAAAAAATACTTCCTTTTATCAGCTTGAAGTATGCTGCCTGTTTTCCTTGTGCTTGTAATATGAGGAATTATAAAGAGAAAAGCTCAGTTCTAAAGCAATTCTTTGTCCAAATAATCATTAATGTGCATATAACAGTGTCTTTTCTTTCACTCACCCTTCTAAATTGTGCGGTCCTGATCTTGTCAATCTGTCTTCATACAGATTTTATTATACAGCACTAACCGTTTTTGCCGCCCTTATCTGACCCCACCACTGCTTTAGTCAAGATAAGATAAGTGTATTCTCCCTTCAGGGAGGCTGGAAAATTAATGAATATTAGAAAACAAGACCTATGATATGGAATGAAACACAGAAATACAGAAAGTTCAGAAATTCAAAGAATCGTGACTATATTTCTTAATTTATATTTCCTATAGCTATGTTGGTAGTGCATTGAACTCTTTATGGGATTTTGTTTTCATGCCTACCATATAGAGCTTTTAATCTTCCATTAACTTGGATCTAACAGAGACTCTTAACCTCTTAAAATTTTTATTATCAACAGATCAGCATGTCCAGCCTTGTGCGGCCAATCTCATATTTGGGTTTTCTACCATAAAAGTTCCGCTGTCTTAATTCTGAAAGGTTTCTAAATCAGAAAATTATACTATTGAATAGATTTATGGACACATTCCACTGTCAGCATTTTTCCATAATAAGATGATCACCAAGACAGACACCAAGTTCCACAGAAACAACCTTTAATGTCCCATAAGTATATCTTTTGTTGTGGAAATGTAACCATTATAGTTGTTCATTTGTGCTACCCATAATATACAAAATTAGGGAAAAAAGTAAAGACACGTAACTTTAATATTCAGGGGGCATAGATCAGAAACAGTACTCTGTCTAAAAACATACAAATCCACCGATGAAATTCAGAGCAGTAACCTTGGGGAAAGTAAACACAAGGCTGTGGAAGTTAACTTTCTACAGGACATGAGCTGCTTCCGCTGTCAAGGCTGGACTGAGCAGGATTAAACTGCATTGATGGCTTTTACTCCATATGTTTATAATTCGGTATTTTTAGCTCTGTCCAAAGCGAGCATGGTCATTTACATGCAAACCCAAAACTAATGGCTTGAATGGAATCAACCCCAGGAAAAAACAGACCCCAAACCCTGTTGTTTCTACATTTTCCCTACCATGTAGCAGAAAGGTACATAGCAGGTGAAAACTTCAGGGTGTAAACCACTCCCATGCTATTGTCCATCGCTTTACATAAAAGAAATCTCAGATTACAACAGATTGGTGGAGCAGTGCTTTCATCTCCTCTGACTCACTTGGCCTATGATAAACCAGGCTACTGTAATGCAGAGACACAACACTGCTGGATCACTGCTGGAATTGGCTATCCATGGTCTTCCACATTAACCGTGTGTTGTGATTCTGCTACATCTGAATGAATACATTTCCACAGTGCTGAGCTAGGCTGTGTGTACGTACTCAAGGCACAAGTCTCCAGTTGCTCAGGTATCCACACTTCTTTTCCTCCTATAGAAACACACATGCTGTTCAACTTGTGGTTTTGCTTCCCTCAAGATCCATCTAGACTTCTAAATGTTCTTGGAAGACATATATTTTCAGGAGACGTTCTATATCTTTTCATACACATGGATGAAAAGACAAAGACATGAGTGTCATACTGAAGAATTTTACAGCTGCTATACATTCCAGTGAAAGTAAGCCTGGAAGAGCTCTGCTGGAAGAAACATTGGGCAATTAAACTACCATTAAACTGTTCAGCACAGAAAATGCCCCAAAAGCCCTTAGAGAAGAATAAGACCAAAAGAGCTGTTTAATGAGCGTACATTTGGTGGTGGTAATCTTCTCTGTTTGTGCTACATTCAAATAGTCTCCTGATACACAATAGAAATAATGAAATGAATAATATGTAAAATCAGAACAGACCTGTCTAACCAAATGATGTGATTACATTATAAACAAACAGTAGAAATGGTGTAGGATGTACAAAAATATAACCACACATACCGATTGTAGAAATCATCTCTGTAGTAATCATAATCAAAGACATAACCACTGTGGAGAAACACAGAAAAACAAGAATGAACTGGTTTATAGAAAAATACACATTGATTAAAACTTTTGTGGCAATATTGGCTTACTCTCACATTCCAAGCCCTTCTTCAAAGTCCTTCCACTTCTTTTCCACAGTCATACACTGTACATTACGTTTGTCAAATGCTGTTGTCAGCTATCACTGCAGTGTATTTGGAAATGTGAAGTCTGGGGCACGCAGAACAGTGTAAACAGTTGACAGCACATATAGAAACAATTTAACACAGCATGACAGCTCTGTAATTAAAGCATCATTATAGTGTAGTTCTTTGAGTGATCAAATGAAGCGAGCACTCTAATACTGAAGCCCTCTTCTTTACTGGGCTAACAGCATAATCACAGGACTAGGAAGACTGTTAAATACATGAAAGATTGGTAAATGAGGGAGTAGGTGAGCAGAGATAAGACAATGAATTTGATTTATGAGAGACTTGAAAAGGGTTGGACTATTGGTCCTCGAGTTCACCAAATCTTCTTTTATCATAAAGAGAAAAGGTAAAAAAGTTAGGAAAATGAGTGATGCAAACAATAGTGTTAGAGAGATGCTTTTCCTCCAGGTTCGGAAGGGAATATACATACCAATTTGGGAAAAGACAGGCACCATCAAAGGAAAAAAATACAGGTAGGAAATTGCAAAGGTCCAGGGGAAAACCATTTTTGAGCTGTCAATTGCAAAGCCAATCTTAGATTGATCTTCCTAGTTTTGCATTCCATTAACAACTTTCTACCTTTCTGGTGAAACAATAGCAATGAAGTCTATCTGTCTCACACATCTGAAAAAATAGAACCAAAGAGCTAGTAAATGGTTGGCATGGAAAGGTCACAAGGGATTTGTGGTCTGCCTGATGAAGGACTAGTAACACAAACCCTAAGATTTTCACTTGCCTGAAAAGGACAATAATGAATAGTTAAGGATGAGAGGCATGAAGAAAAGATCACAAAAAAGGAGAAGCTTTAAATAAGAAAGCAGAAAGGTAGAAAGCAGAGAGTTAGAAAGGATAAAACACAGAAGAAAACATTCACTGAAAATAAAGCTAGATGAATGATGGTAGCTACATATTAATGAAGATTGTCTTCACAGGGAGCGAACTTGTGGATAATTTCTGCTCTTGAACATTGAGCAAAATGTCTTCAGGTTTTTTTAGTGCATAATTTGAGGAATGGGTCAAGAATTCTGGAGTTCTTTGGGTTTCTTTTTCCTCATCACATAATGCCTCTTTCCCCTTTTCTTCTTTTTGCTATGTTTCAGAGGTTGACCACTTAAAAGGGGGAAAAAATAGAGTTGGCAGGCTTAAATTACCTCAGTAATAATTTCATGCTAGTTCTTTGATTTTGAAGGCTTGCAATTTCCCCTGTCTGCAACTGGCAAAAACATCCATCAAAGGAGCAGGAGGTCAGGGGACAATTTCCACCTCTGCCACATATGCCTTGATGCAAGTGCCCAAGTGCAAGAGACAGGATAAGCTATACTGTCTACCCACATAATACTGGACCAGCAGCGAAGATCACGAGACTTACCAGGTAAGAAAGCTGACTGTGGTCCTGTTGGTAATTTATTTGAGAAATAAAGTCCTATATGCTTTTTATGTGAAACACTTACTAAATAAAACAGCCCTGAGAGACTGGAACCCAGAAGCAGGTAAGCTGTGTGTGGCAGAGGAAGCAAAATAACATTAAGTAATAAGTTAGACCTTGTATAGCAATCATGTTTCTGTATCTTACCTTAACACAAAACTAACAAAATTTTCCCTAAACTATGTGACAGCTCTTATTTTGTCTTTCACTCTATAGCCAGTCTACGTAGAACTAAGAGGTACAAGGTAGCGAACCTATTATTTCATTTACAGCTATTCACAGTTTGCTAGTCGTTTTGTTTACTTGAGTGATTACTAGCTGCAATAAGTGCATACTTAATATTCAATTTGTGTTTTTAAGTAGAAGATAACAGACAATTTGAAGAAAAAAGATTAAATTTAAAATGCCTGTCACACGAAACCTTTCACCTGGAGTGACATTAATTTAATTTGCATGAGGGCCAGATAAATTCATTTTTTCAAGGCTGAAGACCATGAAGCTGATGAAAAATATTTCATTTTGCACCAGCTAGAGTAAGGCTGAAGAGCAGCTATATCTTTCCGTGGCAACTCGACTCTGGCCCATAGGACGCAACAAGGACTGCTGGCCCTTCACTGGGTTTTCAGAGTGTGGAACTTTTCATATACAAATCCCATGACAGAGATGGCTCAAAGCCATCCCTGGGAACGGGGGCACTGATGTGGCACAAGAGGGGGAGATGTCTCAGGCAGACATCTGAGTCCTCTAGGGAAAAACATCAGTAGGCTTGAGAGAGGGTTGAGTGGTTGGGAAAGGCTCACAGGTTGCTCAGATGAGGGTAGTTGCAGGCCATGGAGGTTTTTGGGTAGGGAAAATAAGGGAAAGGATTTCTGGTGTGGCAACTGATTGTTTCTTTCCCTCCCTACCTTCTGCTCTCACTCTGTCACTGTGCCACTGAGGAGATCCTGCCACACAGCATTCTTCATGCAGAATACTTTTATATTGTTGAAAAATGTGGCTTATCATTTTTTAAAATTTTCTAATTTAGTGTAACATCTGGGATAATACTTCTCTTTTGAGAGGAGCAGTTTTGCATATCAGTCAGACCGTAAGAATTTCATTCTTTTGCTCTGCTCCTTTCTATCTTGAAACTGAACTCAGTTCTTTATGATCCTTCAGCTTTGCAAATGACAGTTTCAACCCACATGGTCCAATGCTTATCTGTGGGACCAGAGCAGGAAAAAGTAGAAGCACATTTTGAAGTTCGGTTATCACATGACAGTGTAATCTATGAATTCTTGTAAATTCTTATAAGGTGTTTATACTACCTTTTAAAAATATTTAATTGCGTCAGAAGCATCTGATACTGTTATCATGTCTTTAATTTTCACCCAGAGAAACCCCAGCAGTTTTCATATAGTGTTTTACAGCTGAAGCTACCTAAACAGCTTTGCTACAGATGTTGCCTCTAACCTTAAAGTTAAGGTGCTTTGTGTTTTTGCATGGTTTAGTTCAGTAGCATCCATTGCTACTGAGATAAGAGATAACTGTGGGTATTCTGTATATTGCATGACATTCAGTCTCTGAAACGGGCATGCACATGGCTTTAGCTGCAGCAAACATCCAATTTTTCCTCCTTATCCATCTTTCAGCCAAAAGGGTACCGACCCCATGTCTGTGATACAAGATGCAAACATATTGCGGCTTCTCACAGTGCAACCTGCTAGCACAACTGACAAGGTAACAAGAGTTGATTTGCTTATATTTCTAGTCAGAGTTTATTGTAAATGAAATCTCCTTCACAATTCAAAGGCATCCCTGCTAATTAAGTCCTGTGTCCCTCGATATGGGTGATAGGGGCTCCAGCAGGAGGTGGGGAGGGAATCTCTGCTTTCCCCACACACCATTTGAGATCTCTCTGCACCAGGAGAAGGCATTTCTGTGTGGAAGTACCATTCATACGGAGCAGGAAAAAGCCAGTCCTGCACATACAGGTGCTCCTTGCCTGGGACCACTGGCAAAGATGTGGCAACAGCTCCTTCACCCTCAAGGTGGGAATAGCAGGGAATAGCACCCAGAGGTGTTAGAGATAGATGGGCTACTATGAGCTCCAACAGAGTAAGGGGCTCAATTCTTTTTCCATTTCCCATTACTTTGTGTCCTTGAAGAAAGCTGACTGAATTCAGGTGTTGCTTATGAAGGAAAGATTTTTATCCTTTCATGGTATCTATATAAACAGCAGAAGGGCAATAGCACTGTAGGACCTTGTCTATAGATGTTGACCCTTATGGAATAAGACAGGTAAAGAATGGTGGGTTTACAGCTGTGGGAAATCTTGATGTGGATCCTTCTTTATATTCATATCTGGGTCTCTTTTTCCCTCTCTGAAATTCTACTTGCAGCAGACAACACAAAGGCAACATGCTGTAGCTCCTGGGGTGAAGTGTCCACTGTGACTGCCAAGTCAACAGTCCACAGATGCAAGACGTCATGTGAAACCCTTAGAGGTCTGGGATTTTATAAAGGCAGTTCCAAGTCCTCTTGGCTGTGAAACAGTTGTCCTGCATGTGTACTGAAAAGCCTATGAAGCAACAACAACAAAAAGAACCCAAAATGGATGACCTAGGAGAAAAGAAAAATCTCTTCTGTTTCTCCAACTAATCTCACTTATTTTTTTTAATTTTTCATTTTTTTTTAAAGTTGAATGATGGTGTTTCATTTGTAATAATATGTTAAAGAGATTACACTGTGAAAGCGACCAGTACATCTCGCCATCTACAGCCACGATTGTTCACACTTATGCGTGTCAAGGGACAGACATAAGCTTTGGTCAGTGCTGTGGTATAAAACATGAAGCAGAAAATTAGCACAGATAATCACTGGCACTGAGATCAAGGTGACTGCAGCGCTCTTAACCTCTTGAGAGTTATTCCTTAGCAACCCACCAACCTGTGTTATGGAGGTTGCAGGAAATCACTGGCACAGTGTCGAATACCAAATACTCAGCAAGTCGGAAGCACAGAAAGGTTTAAACGAGCCTGTGAACTGGTGGAGTCAGCGGTTTCCTAACGGCATTGTAAACAGGCAGATTACTTACCCACAAACATATGCCATCTCTGCAATATTAACAACAGAACTGTGTGCATGATGTTGCTATTAAAAAGGAAGACAGTAAAAGACACTGTAATGCTCACGCCGAGGCAAAGAAAACTCATCAACAAAGTGTGTTTCTGTTAAGCAAAAGTCATGGTTCCTTTTTCTGACCTAGTATCAGCAAGACAATCTTGTATGAGCTGTCTCTTTTAGCTTCACTTCACTTATCACTAAACCTGCTTTAAATTGTGTATTCCTGAAAGATAAAGGATTCCCCAAGGACTATATTTTCAGAGTTATAGTGCTGTACATACTCAAATTTCCTATGCATATCAGCAGTTGCACATGTGTCAATCAGGCAAATGCAGAATTATGCTTCTGCATAGTGTGGCCAGCAGGAGTAGGGAAGTGATCGCACCCCTGTACTCAGCGCTGGTGAGGCCGCAGCTTGAGTACTGTGTTCAGTTTTGGGTGCCACAGTATAGGAGGGACGTTGAGGTGCTGGAGCGTGTCCAGAGAAGGGCAACAAAGCTGGTGAGGGGTCTGGAAAATGTGTCTTATGAGGAGCGGCTGAAGGAATTAGGATTGTTTAGTCTGGAGAAGAGAAGGCTGAGGGGAGACCTTATTGCTCTCTACAGCTACCTGAAAGGAGGTTGTAGTGAGATGGGAGCTGGTCTCTTCTCCCAAGTAACTAGCGATAGGACAAGAGGAAACGGGTTCAAGGTGTGCCAGGGGAGGTTTAGGCTGGACATTAGGAAAAAATTTTTCACTGAAAGAGTTATCAAACCTTGGAATAGGCTGCCCAGGGAGGTGGTTGAGTCACCATCCCTAGATGTGTTTAAAAGTCGTGTAGATGTGGTGCTTAGAGACATGGTTTAGTGGCAGACCTGGTAGAGTAGGGTCAATGGTTGGACTAGATGATCTTAAAGGTCTTTTCCAACCTAAACAATTCTATGATTCTATGATCTCTGAAAAAAAATCACAGATGTTATTATGTCTTTATCTGATGATATTGTATATTGAAAATATATTATTAGTGTAGTCTTTCTTGCATTCTCTGTTCTATACCCATAAAAGATTTTTATAAACTAACTATCACATCCTGCTTCAATTTACTTAGCTCCAAACACTAGTGAGTGTAATTGCCTTCAGTGGAGTTATTCTGACTTTAAAATAGTTAATGCAGAACAGAGCAGAAATAGCTCTTGTTATTTTCATGGAAACAAGAATTTCTGTCTTGCATGTGAATAACCCTTAGCTGATATTTCTTTTTCATTCCACAAGTACAAAGTTGTATTTGTAAATCATAAATGTTGACAAACCAGGCATAATGTATCTTAATTCAATTGACAGTGCTATCACAATTTATACTATCAATTGCTTCTCTGTTGTCAGAGTTGGATAAAAATATTAAATACAAAAGCAATATTCCTTCAATCAAACTCTTTTTAGGAGGTACGTATCAACCGAATGGTTGAAACTAGTATTCCAGTCACTTGTAAAATCATTTCTCTTGTCATGTAAAAAGTCTTAGAATTGTTCCTGTTGAGTGCAAAAAAGAATCAGTCTAAATTGACATAACGTTAAAAAAAAGGGAGTGGGTGAGGGTAACTAAATGATTTAGAGAGTAAGAATAAGGAGATGGAAACTTTCCCTGTTAGAAAATCAATCAGATGGCAATGACTTTCATGAGCTATTTAAAAAAAAAGGTGGATATTTCAGGCCATTTTTCAGTGGATGGTTACCTATGTTACCCAAAGACATGAATTAAATTGGTGGGCTGAATCCCACCTTTACATTAGAGATGATTTGATTTTAGTTAAGGCTGAAGATGCTGACAGAAGTGGAAGGACACTTCTGTTCTGCAGTTCAGGCTGTATATTCTGCAGAGAAAGAAAATATTCTCCAGAGTCTGCTATTTGCTGACATACTTACTGTCAAAAGACAAATTTTGTCAGTGATTCCTTCAACTAATATATTCTTGGAGGTTTACAGCAAAAAAGAGGGAGCCAGAAGAGGAAAACTAATTGCAGAAAAGTATTTTACATTCATTTCCATACTGCATTTATAAGGGCAAGTAGGCATAGGTGAAATAAAAAAATAACCACCAAAGTCCCCAACCACTTGTCCCATAATGCCAAATGATTGAACATAACCTACTATTTGTATATTTCAATTACTGATCAATTTTCATAGTAGTTTTGTAACTATGAGTTCATAAAAGTTTTATTCTAATTCTACATGTTCATTCAATTAATGACTGAAAGATAGATTTTTTTTTTCCCCCGAGGTGGAGGAGAAATATGCAGTCAAATTTTTAAAAGTATGGCAGGGAATGTAGTACTGTAAATGGATATTTTTTTTCTGCAAAACTGAAGAATTTTTGGCAAATCTAGAGAGGTACATTTTGTCCAAGCAAGACATGTAGACATAAAATAGCTCATATACAGTACTCCATTTTCCATTAAAATATCTTTCTGCAGGCACTAGGCAGAATTTATTTGCAATATGATTAGGCTGCATTTTTTTCTGTCTTCAGATACACCGCTTCTGTACCCTCATCCTCTCTCCTGAAAACTATTTTCCCAATGAAATGTGTTTAGGGAAAACTGTTGAACGTACTTTCCAACCTGAATCTTAGGCAAAATTAGGGCAAATATTCAAAGTTGCATATATACGATCAGGTAATCACATTCACTTAGACATTTTCCTGTAGAGGATTAGGCAAAGCTTGTGAAGCACAGGATAGCAAAGACATCAAGATTAACATTGAGACTCTGGAGATCAGCTGGTCTGGAGCTATTTAGGGCAACAGGGAGGGCACAAGTGATGCAGGGCTTTGAAGGAAAAATCTAACCCCAACAATTTTCTGTACAATTAAGTGCTAAGTAGTAGAATTACTCCTAATAAAAACTACTTCCTGTGGCTGCAGGGACAGTCTAGTCTTAACACTGTTAGCTTGATGCTTTTTAGAAACAAAATAGCTTTTGTATGTAAAGAAACCTAAGTAAATCTACTCAATGTCTCCCTGACCTTTCTTCTCCTGCTGTTAAACTATTTTTCTGTCTTCTAAAGTAATCTCCAATTACTTATGTTTCCCATGGGAAAATTTTGTAGTAAGGTAATGAAAAAGCTTTCCAGTGTCCTAACCAGTGGCCTAACCATTTTCCAAGGTGCCCTTTAATTGTATAGAGTGACTGGAAAATTCTTGATGTCCATAAGGTATTTTTTTTCTTAGTAAAAGAGTAATGAGTCCTGCCTCTTAAAAATGTGTTTTAAATTCAGTTTATTCAAGGTACTACTGTCAAACCATACACATGTGATTGATTATCCAATTTATTAGTAGTATTGTATACATTCCAGGAGAGTCATTTAACTTGCTTTGACAAGTACAGAAGACTGTCATTGACAGGTGTAGGAATAAGTGATGAGTTTAAGCTTTAAAGTGTTTCTACAGCATTTCACTGAGCAGCAGATTGATAAATTAAAATTGCAGTGGTAGCACTGGAGCTGAAAGACTAACCACTTAAGATTACAAAAACAGATCTCTGAAAACTTTATGTACTCTTCAGAGAAGCAGCCTTAGAAGCACTGAATGAAACAGAAAAGCACAGTTCACAAAAGATTAATCAATTACAATGTGACAATGTCAGACTTTATGTAAAGAAAAAAAAATATTACCAGAAAATTGTAATACGTTCTTTTCTCTCCCCTTTTCAAACTGTCAGAAGGCTTAAATTTAATTTAATTTTGTTCTCATTTACACTAAGTTTACTCATGTCATTTAATTATTTTGGATTGCGCAACTCAAGGTTTAAACCAGCAAAATGGAGATGTGAAAGAGACCATAATTGTCAGTGTCCTGAGTACAGATTGTGAAGACAAAACATCCTGCTTGTTTTTCCAAGAGTGTGCTTTGCAAGTGAATTTGCAATATAAATGGAAATACCAGATACTGTGGATCTAAGAAAGCATTCTTATATTCCTGACTGATTGTGCAATAATTTCCATGCTAAATGGATATGGGATTACACCTGATACAGAGGAGATTCTTCTATAACTGGGCACAGGACTAGACTCAATTAAAATCTGGTTAGAGACAAGTGGAAAGGGCAGTTGTGCATCACACAACCAGTTGTGTATCCTCTAGATCAGTGCTAACTATGCTGACTTCTTCGGTTTTGACAAATCTCTGCCTCCTAATACTTCAGTGCTCTGGAAGGGCCTGTGTCCTTTCACTTTCTGTACACATGGTGAAGAAAAAAATATTTCTTTTCTGTAAGGGAATAAAAGTCACCAAAAAAAGGAATTCCAAAAATATCAATGGAAAGAACTTGTGATTTACAGAAGGGTATTCAAATGTCACCACTCTGAACTACCTCACTGTAAATCCAGAATAAAGCTGTTGAAATCAAGGGATCAGATATAATTATTTATCTTAAACATATGTCTGGATTTTTCCATTATATTCATTCTCTTAAGGGAAAGTGGGTTTTTGTCCCAGATGACTCACCTGAGTGTAGTATGTGGCAAAACAACCTGGTGGCATGTCATGGTATTGGTATTGCAGCTTCCCTATACAGTTTTGGACATATGGTAGAGCTACTGGTTTCTTGTCACACAGATATGATGCGAGTATGAATCATCTAGCTAAAAACTTTCTACATATCCTTTCTAATTTGCTAAGAAGTATTATTCAACACTTACCAAGAGACCTTTTTCCCTTTAGGAAATCCCTATATGGGTTTCTTTTGCCTGCTCTGGTGTCTCAGCTGACTTGCAAGGCTGGCCCCTCGGCCTCTGCCACTTGCCTTAGGCATGGCCTGCCTTAGAGGGAGCTTAGACACATTTTTCTTATCTGCAATGGGCAAGAACTGAGGTGATGTGCCTGTCTTTTGTTTTTGAGGAATGTCTTTTTTGCTTAGGGAGGGATCTTTCTCAAGTTTCCTCACATGGTTGTGCTCCTGCCTTGCTGGGTATGTAGGGAAGACAGTGCAGTCTGGCTGCTCTCCTGCTTTACTCTGCCTGGTACATTTCTTTCCAGTTACCTCCGCACTGTAAGGGCTTACTCCAGTCCCTGGTTCACTGTCAGGGCACCCAACAGTATGGAGTATTAATCATTTCCTCTCTTCTTCATTCATGATATTTTGATGAGCATATCTGATGTAAAGTTTGATAGGGTTACATTTTTGGCTTCAGTTTTAACCTGTTTTCCCCAAGTCTAAGGTCCTTAAAATACAGTAGTCACATTTCGTAAATCACGTTGTAATCTCTGTCAAACAGTTTGGTAGCACCACTGATGTTAACCTAAATGTCCACAGTCCGACTATTATATTTAAAAAAACCCAACCACAATACATTTGGGGAGTTCAGTATGTATTTTATGTGATCTTCTCCTGATCTTCTCCCTTGCGCTCCTTGGATGATACAGGACCTCTTCTGGAGACTCCTTCATATCACTGTATTAACCTCCAAGGAAACAGTTGCACAGATTCACATTTTGACAACTTGCTTTCAGCTGGTGGGCAAGTTTCATTAGCTTACTGTTATTGTCTGTTAGGAACATAATACTAATATTTGTGCGTAAGATACTGCATTCAATGTCTATAACGCTAGAATTGAGAATATTTTTTATCCTGCTTTGGGAGAACATTTACAAATGTTTCTTTAGTCTTAGCAATCCTGGCAAAAATGATTTTATATATATAAAAATTAAATATTAAGGCATTCAGACTCTAATTTAGAAAGACATTCATCACTGAACTAAGATACAGTAACCATCACGGTTCTTAGATAATGATCTATATATCCATCTTTTCTCTTCCATACAGATTAATTTCATAACATTTTAGATATTAAGAAAATGACTTCACAAAAGATGGCTTGGGGAGCCTTATGCTTCTATTATTGCCATTTTCTGTAGCATGCGTCCCTATATCATGTGGCCACAGTCCCTGTCAGATTAGGGCTTCGTTTGCACCAGTAGGCATCGGGGCTAGTAAACATTTATAGAAAGTTTCATTTCAAGTGTTTTATCACTGTGGGAAATGCACATTAGAAGTTAACAATACAGACACATCTTAGACTGAATTTGGTTTTATATAGTCTATTGAATTAAGCTACCATAACAATTTAGTGCTGAGAATTGCCTCCAGCATCTCTTCCCAAACCACAAGACTCTGTGAAGAAATTAAAGCTGCTAAGCTCTCTCTCTCTCTCTCCTCCTTCCCCCTCCCTTACCTTCTTGCTGAACTCTCTGCACACAATTTTTGCCTTCCCCCAGCAAAACCACATTACCATTACTCACCCTTATATGACTTACATGACTGGAATGTTATTTTTCTATGAACGCTCTACACAGCAAGACAGTTTTATAGCCTATAAAGTATCAGCCAGAACGTGAAATACACCTCACTACTGACACCTAGACAAGGTCTGCTTGAAACCAAATTGTATTTGATTCCAGATTTAAAATGTAATCATGATTAATGTGTGTGTATGTGTGTATGTGTGTATGTGAATAAAAAGATTAGTTTTGCAAAGAAACAAAGCCTTATTTGATACGTCTCAGGTTCCTCCATCTCTACTAAAGATGTGAACACTTTGGCATAATACTGCTATATAAGCCATACTAACGACCTCCAATTTTGCTTCACTAACTTCACTGTCTCAGAAGATGTAGCTTCCATTTCTATCCCATATTGTCTTGTACAGCAAAAAAGTATAGATCTTCCGAATGAATTACATTACTTGAGAAATGCTTCAGTTTTCCTCCTTTATGTATTGATCCTAATTTCTGTGAAGGTGTTCACTATTTTCAGGTAGTTAACAAATAGTTCATAGGAAAAATGCAGTCTGAAAGTTGGCAATTTTTCATTTTGACTATTTGTTGTTCATAGTGTGCCTGGAAACCTACCTGTAGTTTCTCTCCCTTGATTTAGATAGCAAGAGAATAAACAAGGCCATACCTAGCAGGTGCTTTTTGGCAAATAATTTCTTTTGATAAAATTCCTAATTTGCTGGGACTTACAAGTACTTTCTGGTGGCTGTCTGGGTGGTTGTGAAAATGTTTGACAAAAGTAGCTACAATAGCTGAATCAGCCCCCCATCCTTACCCTTGAGAGTAAAGGCTGCAGAACCCAAGTGTGAGCGAGTTCAGAAAGGTTGTTTGTGTGTAAAGCATTAGAGGCAACTGAAAAGAGAAAAAATATCAGTAACTCTGTACTCGTTGGAAATCGTTTTGTACTTTTTAAATTAAATAAATGCTTCAGCGTTAGTTACAGAGTCACTGCCATAGCAATATAAACTGTCAGTTGCTGGTCATGCATGACAGATCCACTCTGATATTTCTACTTCATATTTAAGGCACATCCTCCAACCTTTAATTCTACTCTAGTATGGTTGTGAAGAAATTATTTTTATTGAACAAAACGGATCCTTACATAAATTCAGAAGCAAAGCCAAAGACTTTACAAATAAAAGTAATTGAAGCACAGTAATTAAACTGTTAGCAATAAAACTCAGCACACTAGTATCAAGACAGAATGTAACCTAATTCTTATTTATTTTTGTGTACATCATCAGCAAAATTGTTGCAACCTGTTACACTTGTGTGTACACCCCCATGGGACTGTGTATGGCTGATGTTGTACTTTTGTTGTACAAAGTTGTCCTTTGGCCTGGAGAAT
This sequence comes from Burhinus oedicnemus, assembly GCA_008921705.1. Taxonomy (NCBI): domain Eukaryota; kingdom Metazoa; phylum Chordata; class Aves; order Charadriiformes; family Burhinidae; genus Burhinus; species Burhinus oedicnemus. Next base: position 1,950,271 of record VFFE01007674.1, on the reverse strand, counting down.
GATAAGAATTATAAGAACCCAGCCTGACCCTGAGATAAAAAAATCCCCAAACTCAATGGAGAATTGCAGACTGCTTTTGAAATGCAGTTCGTAATTGGAACTAAGGCAAAAAAGCTCAAACCAAACCAAACCTAAAACTACCAAAATCAAGACATTCCTTGAAATCAACAGCAATTTGGGCCAAACAGAGGTTATTGAATATGACCCTAAATACCCTAAACACAGTCCTGTTTCTTTCCAAATTAAGACGTGTAAAGGCATTGTACTAATGTAGTTGAAAAGTGGTGTGTAAATGAGGTCAGATCCCAGATTAAGATAAATTTGTAGAAAAGTCTATGATAGGATTCATTTTAGTAGTTGAAATCTTGACTGGTGTCAGGACATGTCATGATTTTTTTTTGTTTCAAATGAGGGGTATACTACAGCATGCTAATGCACAGCTGAATGATACAATAAGGCAAGACGTGAGTTGTTCCCTTCCCTGGTATCATACACAAGGCTATCAACAGAGCAATGCTAAAGACAATGTCTCTGAGCCTCAAGCTTAATATCTTTTACAAAAACCTTTGACAAACATGAGAGAGAAGTAAGAACTCCAATATGCCCTGTGTCAGCTACATGACTCTCTGATATGCCTCTTTCTGCACTGCCTCTTCTCTTAACAAACTTCACACCCTGGAACAGGACAGTCTCCTGGTTTCACAGAGGGGGTCAGAAACTGAAAGCATCACATGTACATGCCATGTGTTCAACAGCTAATTTAGCTTCTCTGCCTATTCACAGATCTGGAAGGCACTTCTAGAAGGTATCTGGTCCAGCCTCCTGCCCAACAGGTAACTATAGCCAGGGCTAGACCATGTCAGCCATGGCTTTACCCAGCTGAGACCTGGAAACCTCAGCAGGTGGAGACTCAACAATGTCCCTGGAGGACATCTTCCATTTCTTCCATGATCTCAACTCTGCTGATGCAGCCCTCTGTGGGAGACAACACTTTAGGGAAATTAGCAAAGTTTAAAATGGTAAAGAATCAAGAAAAAAATCCTCCCTTTTTCCCGTCACTATTCATGGTAGTAACCTTCATCCTTAGGGTTTTACATTCCCCCTCAACACAAAACCTAGAAAAGGGAAAAGAAAGGATGGTCCCATTTAAATTCAGAAAGGATACTTAAATACTGTGGTGAGAACACATGAATAGAAGGAAAAACATCCCCCTTTTTATACATTTCATAATTGTATATTGCAAAGAAAAAATATGTATTAAATAAAATCTAGGTAACACTATCTTCTTTCCTCTGCCTCCCTAATTCTTTTCATCCTTACTCAGCCGAGCCAATTGGCCAGCACGGTTAGCATCGTTTTACACGTGCCTTCTTCTTCAGTGTATTCCTTCTGCTTGAAAAAAGCCAGAAACATAAGAAAAGAAAAAACAACCTAAATTAAGATTTGTGGCAGTACTCTTGATGGGGCTTTTTATGAGAATGCCAAAGTTTAAAGCACCCAGCCATTTTAGAAAGCCAATGCATATAAAGACTGGTGTGGAGCAATCACTTTTAAAACAAGGCCAGTTGCTGATTGCTACAGTGATCATGGGTGGTCAGTCTCCAAAGAAGTAATCTCTTTACCAAGGAGCTGCAAATTATGTTACTGCAGAAGGGTGTGAGGTGGACTTTCAAGTAAAAGCTAGCATAGCAGTGCTGGCTGTCTTTCTGTAGTTTGGTCTTTTAAGCATACATTTCCTCCTCTATTCCACCTTTCTCTTCTAGCACAAGCAAGTATCACGGTAAGTAGATGGACCAATCTCAGATTTCACTTGCTAGTGAAAAAGATCAAGCTGATTTGAAAGGTGGAATCAGAGGGATCAGTCATCAGATCCTTTCTGAATATTTGTACAAGCCCTAGCACTCTAAAGACTTAATATAAAGAGGAGTTTCAATTGTTACTATCATACAAAAGTAGTAAGAACAACATAGGCAGAGGAGCAATGGAAAAATACAGACTGACTGATTTGAACAGCATTATAAGGAATTTGAAATTCAAAATATCAAACTTCAAACATATCTTTCAATATACTTATCAAGGGGAAGATATTGAATTAAAACTTCTTTGTTTTTCACGGAAACCCGTGAAAATAAAGGAAGTCTTTTGTATGTCAAGAGCTATACAAAGGATGAAAAACTGTCTCAATTTTCAGGCTGTTGTGAGTAGGGAGCTAGGTCTCATTTATGAAATTGTTCCAAGTGCCTGTTAGCCTGCCACAGTAAGCAGTGCATATTCACAGAAGCCCCTAGAGACTGGTGGGCCAAGATGCTGTGCTGATATCTCAGAAACAGGAAATAGGAGTACTGTGCTAACACAGACCTCTTCAAATACTGTTTTCTATAACTCCTTGGTCAGCGACTACTGTTTGGGAAAACCCTGGTAAGTTTGAAGTAAATAGGTTGTTGCATAGTGACGTTACATACCAAGCAAATATTGTCCTTCCTTCCTCCCTCCATTTTCCATTGTAAGAAAATACCTCCCTGTTTGCTTCTTTGTGTAGTCCTTTTCCCTGGACTTTCCTTTCAGTTCTAATGTTCCTGTATCCCTGGTTATTTCATTTTTACCCCCCTCTAGAATGTTTCAGCCTCCTGACTTTCCTTCAGAAACATTCTCTTCCACATCATTTTCCCTCCTCTAGAGAACACGTTGTCTTGTACATAGGTGAGACTACAGGTATTCAGTACTGAGGAATTGTTCATCATTAAGCCAGAACATAAATGACTTGCATGTGGATTGTTTTCATAGAATTACTCATGAAAGGGTAGTCTTGGATGAGTGAAATAACAGAGAGTAAATAAAAGGGAAAGGCAAATAGAATAACCAGAAGAGGAAAAAAAGTGATCTCATGCTCTATTGGCTTTCTCAATTATGAAGCACATTGTTACTGATGTCATTAAGGTCAGAGAGGGGAAAACGAATTTATTAAGGTGCATATTTGTTCAGTTTGTTACTTAAAAAAGTTAATGGAATTTGGAAAACACTTTTCTTTTTTGGCCAAATGTATTAGTCTGCTTTCTATGCAATATATATTTTTCTATGTGTGTGAACATGAAAGTGGTATAGAATGAAAAAGATCAGGAAAATAGGGGAACAATAAAATAATAATTTAGGTTGCAGATGAGTAGAAAAACATGTAATCTGGGATCTTTAAACACTGAGTAATGACGCAAAACCACTGACAAATGCAGTAACAGCAACAGACCAACATTATTATTACTGTGGCTTTGTAATCTCTTTTTCAGAGATATCTTCAAGCAACAAAACATTTATAACTTTATAAAACAGTGACATTCATACACTGTTACAGAGTCTTATAATAATGGAAAGCATGCAATTATAGAAAAGCTTAATCTTTGTGGGTTTTGGTAAATTGTTGGAAGAGAGTTGTATCAGTAATACTGTTTGAAATTAAACTGTGTATGTTCTCAGTGTCTTCCACATGAAGATCCCCAGCTTTCCATATGTGCTCACAGAATCATATAATCACAGGAGTTGGAAGGGACCTCTGGAGATCATCTAGTCCAGCCACCTGCCAGAGCAGGTTCACCGACAGCAGGTTGCACAGGATGGCATCCAGGCGGGTTTGGAACGTCTCCAGAGTCGGAAACTCCACCACCTCTCTGGGCAGCCTCTTCCCGTGCTCTGCCACCCTCAAAGTCAAGAAGGTCTGCCTCATGTTCAGATGGAACTTACTGTGGTCAAGTTTGTGCCCATTCCCTCTTGTCCTATCACTGGGCACCACTGCAAAAAGACTGGTGCCATCTTCCCGGCACCCTCCCTTGAAGTATTTATAAGCATTGAGGAGATCCCCCCTCAGTCTTCTCTTCTCCAGACTAAAAAGACCCAAGGCCCTCAGCCTTTCCTCATAAGAAAGATGTTTCAGCCCCGTAATCATCTTTGTAGCCCTCTGCTGTACCCTCTCCAGCAGTTCCCTGTCTTTCTTGAACCGGGGAGCCCAGAACTGGACACAATACTCCAGTTGCGGCCTCACCAGGGCAGAGTAGAGGGGGAGGATAACCTCCTGCGACCTGTTTGCCACACTCTTCTTGATGCACCCCAGGATGCTATTGGCTCTCTTGGCCACAAGGGCACATTGCTGCCTCATGGCCATCCTGTTGTCCACCAGGACTCCCAGGTCCCTTCCCACAGAGCTGCTTTCCAGCAGGTCAGCCCCTAACCTGCACTGGTGCATGGGGTTATTCCTCCTCAAGTGTAGTACCTTACACTTGCCCTTGTTGAACTTCATGAGGTTTCTCTCTGCCCAACTCTCTAGCCTGTCCAGGTCACGCTGAATGGCAGCACAGCCTTCTGGTGTGTCAGCCACCCCTCCCAGTTTTGTGTCATCAGCAGACTTGCTGATGGTACACTCTATCCCTTCATCCAGATCATTGATGAATGTGTTGAACAGGACTGGACCCACTACTGACCCCTGGGGAACACCACTTGTCACAGACCTCCAACTAGACTCTGTGCCACTAATCACAACCCTCCGAGCTCTCTCTGCCAGCCAGTTTTCAATCCACCCCACTGTCCGTTCATCCAACCCACACTTCCTAAG